>VZTO01000933.1:0-60799 GCA_013400615.1 Syrrhaptes paradoxus | reverse complement strand
AAAACCAAAAACCAAACCAAACCCTACCCAGACTTGCCATAAAGATTGACCCCTGAATTTATTGATTTCCAGCCTTGTGAACAGTCTCCTCCCTTTGAGTATTTTCCCTCGTCTGGAACTCCNAATTCCTTGGCCTCTGTCCATTTTGTTCCACACTGCTGCCTCACACTTGTTTAAAGAACTGAGAAAATTTGTTAAAAATGTGGCAGATAGTGGGAAAAAAAAATGTTAAGCTTGACTGGTTCAAATTAGGCAGTATTTGTACAGATGGAGCACCTGCCATGACTGGCAAGAACAGTCATGTTGCTTTGCAAGAAAAGTTTTTGGATCGAAAGTTATTGAAATACCATTTGTAACTATCGGGATTTTTTTTTTTTTGTAGGCAAAGATTTAGGTTTCTTACATATCTCAATCCCGTCATCTCCTACTCTAGCAAAATAAGTATTTATGCACTAGAGCTGCCAATAAGCATACCATGTAACCGATGAAAACGATGAGCTGAATACATACACAATGTCTTCTGTCAAGGGGCAAAACCTCTGAAATCTGGAAACAGAGAATGACCAATACATTTTCTTAACGGAAATTATTAACCCTTTAATGACAAGTCTACTTAAAACCAAGAATGGCATCAGAAATCCGTTCTGTAGGGACATGACGTCTCGGCTTTGCAGCCTCCATACGTACTTACATGGAAGGGATTGCCTGTTTACTGCATGCTGTCATATCACGTGCTGCTTTTAAGTCGAAGCTGAGATGTTCTTATTCTATTTGAACTGGTGTGCTTCAGTTACTTGCAGCGCACAAGAATTGACAACTGAAGGTCTGAGAAATACTGTGATCTGATGTTTTCGGAGTTGTTTCACCCTAAGTATGAAGATCCTGGAAAACAACAGTTTCCCATTTGTAGCCCATCTTACAAAGTGATGTAGACCATTTACTTTGAAACAGTTTGCAATCTCTCAGCTTTGAGAAAGAGGAGATAACCTTGCTGCAGCAGAGTGAAGATTGATATTCATCTACAGAACAGGACCCAGAGAACAGCAAAACACGAAAATGAGTATTTAAAAGCAGTTCTCTGATACACACCTTCCCCTTTAATGCTTGGGCAGATTAGGACTGACATGTATTCATGAACAGTAATATTATATTACTAACTTTGTTAAAAATAGACTGTTCAAAAGTCACCAATTTTTATTCCAGTGACTTGGTGTCAACAAAGCTGAAAACAAGGGCAAAAGGACATTTAGAAACACTGTCAGACTATTTGAAGGTTGCAATGGCAGCTGTACTCTCTTAACTTTATTTCAGGAGAAAAGAACTATGGGTAACTATCTTTTTTGACACTAATAACAACAAATTATGTTTAATAATACAGAGGAATCAAGATAAATTTTAAGGACCATTTGCAGTATATCTAGGAAAAAAGAAAACAAAAACAAAAACCAAAAACCAAACCAAACCCTACCCAGACTTGCCATAAAGATTGACCCCTGAATTTATTGATTTCCAGCCTTGTGAACAGTCTCCTCCCTTTGAGTATTTTCCCTCGTCTGGAACTCCTGCATTTGCACATATTGATTCAAGATTTTTGTTCCTGGCAAATACCATTTTTGCCTAAATGAAGGAAAGCATAGCAGAACATCATCATTTCAAAATAAAATTTCTGACTAAAAAAAGCATTACAGAATCTGCTTTTAGAAGTGTATGATAAGGTTTATTGGTATCTTTTTTTTTTTTAAGTAAGAGTGTACTGAAAACAATACACAAATACTACTACATGAAGAATTAAAAATAAAAATAATTTAAATGGAAGTCTAAACATATTGTGCCAATTTTCATTACCCAACACAAAATAAAATGGGTTAAAAGGTCAAGAATTAAAATACTGGTAGCTAAAACTTATTTTGGTTTTAATGTTCATATGCTGAAGTTTCAACAATAAGATATATGACCACCATTGCTTGCTTAACCACACATGACCTAGTAAGAAACTTCATACAAAATTTTTGTTGCAGATCTTCTTCTAAGAGGAAGAAGTACTTGCCTCTGTTCTTAAAGGATGAAGGGTACTTGCATGAATGGAACACCATACACCCAGTGCTTTTTTCTTTAATTATAATGCCTTTACAATAGCAAATAGCACAGATTCACTTGAATGTCTGAAGGCTTCACCTTTTTGCTGTGAATTATTCACATGCACATAAAAATGTATACTTCGTAAGCCTTATAAAAATACTTTGCATGAAGCAGATTCTGCCAAAGCAATACACATTTGTAATCTAGATGAGGGAAACAACCCTCACACGCTCTTCATGTGCGCCATTAACTCCTAGTACAAGCATATTAAATAGTTGTTCAAGCACTGTAATGAAATACTGAATACTCCCGATCTTACATACAAAGTATCTTTAGTTGGTACAGTTACAAAAGTACATAGCCCAGTTTCAGTAAACTGCAAAATACTCCCTTTAAAATCAGTGCCATTATTTTTTGGAGGAAGAGGAAAATTCCACTTTGACAGAAGAGAAAATAATAACACCACTAAAACTAACAAGATACACAACTAACAACATACACAACGTAAGACAGCCTGTCACTAAGGCATGCCACCTCTAAAAACACACGCCCCATTTACTGAGGTTGTGCATCCAAAGGATGAAGCAGGAACGTGAAGTGACCACCAGGAGAACACTCAGTGTCAGATTTCCACAATTTGAGTAAAATATAGGATGTTAAGTAAGCACTGCAATATATGCATTATACGGATAATATTTTCCAGTTGAAAATTCCATGGAAATTTTAAAACCATCCCCTGCCCCTTTGATGCCTCTGTGTACACCTTTTACTTTATTTATGCATTGTTTTCCTTTCCCAACTTTCTTTTTATTCTGTCTCTCCTTTTACTGTCACTTTATAACTAGACTTTTCATTTATTGTTCCTTAAATCATCAAACAGTCTCCATTTGCCTTGCTTCTTCCAACCCTGAGTTGCATCCCATTTATATGCTATCATTCACTCCTATCATCTTTCACTTTATCTTGTTATCATATCTTTATAGTGCTATTTGGCAGGCAGAGGTCAACTTTTTTCTTCTTCTCAAAGGGTAAGTTATCAGCTTTATGAAACTGTTATTAATGTAGGACAAAATTGATTTAAAACACTCACTAGCTAGTTGAACTGGCCTTGAAAAGTGGAGGTAAACCTTAATCAAGTACATAAAGATCTGTAGTGCTAATTTTCATCTCTGCTTAAGCAAAAATTCCAATTATCCAGTCCAACGTATATCTGAAAAGGCCTTTTACCAGACCCATTTACTCGAAAGTCATTTCTATCTCCTTTCCATCTGTGGAGTTGAGACACAAAAACACAAGTTCAAACCCTCAGCAAGGCTTCTAGTCCCACTGAAATCAACCAAAACATCTTTTTTGAAGTCCCATGGCAAGCCCGTGGCACAGCAGGGAGCTGAGCCAGAGGGCTATGGTGCAACCCCACCAAACCCTTCCCTTCAGCAAGTCAGAATACCGGTTCAGCCACTACCCTTCTCCCTTTCTTTTACTTTTTCCCTATTTTGAGGGCATTTGGCCTTCTTCATCTGTTCCCATTTATCTTTTTTTTTTTAAACCCTATAAAAATTCGTACCTTCCAGAGAGAGAAATCCCATTTTAATTCATCTACCATTGCCTTTTCCTTGTTGATGGAAAGCAGAACTCAGGAGCTCTGCCGCTCCTTACAGTGAAAGGCTCTTCCCATGGCCAGTCTTGAAGTCAGTGCCAAAAGAAGCTGATTTTTTAAAAAATCTGCTTGCTAAAGGTACTCAACAAAGCATCTAAATACCCAGAGGGAGAATTAAAGTTACCTTCTCATTCAGCAGCAGTAAGCACTGTGTTTATTCTCCAAAGTTCCAACTAAGTCTCCATGTAAAACATGGAGCTACAGATGTGGCTTAGTCTATAGGGGTAAGCAATGCAAGTCATCAATGGCAAGCGCGGACACAGACACCAGTCACCAACAGAAATCTCCACAAAGCAGGAGTATACATCTTCAATCATTGAGAAATAATGAGATCCTCCTCCACACTGGGTTTGCCAATTTCTTATCTAAACTGTGAGCTCAGATGAAGCAGTGAGTAAAACCAATACCACATCATACTGCTTTTTCTCTGGGATGCACCCACATGTCCGTTGTACGTCCAGGCTAGCAAACTGCACCAGAACAACAAAAAACACAGAAACTGCTTTATGAAAAGAGCTGGATTAAAACCAGAAGCAGAGATTTAAATTCACCAAAAGAGAACAACTCTAAATTTGATGCTACTTCATGGACAGTACCTTGGATTTGCACACCTTCTTCATGCATCTATTTACAGACTCTAATCCATTTAAAAATACTTACTGAATGTCCTCAGAAATTCCTACATCCTTATTGCTTGTAGTTTCTGTAAACATATTGATGTTTGATTCATACTAGCACTGAACTGCTCTATCAAAACTGCACTTCCTGAAGGTTACTTTTAGTAAAAAAAATAATATTTTTAAAGCGTTGGCGAAACAAGCCAAGGTAAACGCTACATATTCCAGGAACTCAAATAATTTATTCTTGGCTCAATATACCATCATTTTAAAATAAGGTTCTGTTTAGCATTATTATAAGTCTCTAAATTTCATAGCTCCATAAGAGTTTTATCTAAATTTATAAGCTAGTTTTACTGGATGAAGCAAAATTACAAAGATTCTTTTTCTAGCCACAGAACACTAATTTAATCTGCATTCTCAAGTGAGGGCTGATCCAAAGACCATGCATGTAGGTGACAACAAGGATAGCAGTTACATGTAAACCCTGTAAGTCATCACAAATGCAATATTCTACCCAAAAATGTTTTCCTTAGTCCATCTTCTGATTAACTGAAATGGTAACAACAAATATTTCATATATTCCTGCTTGCTTAAATTATTCATCTCATTAAAAAGTTTAAAATCTTCCTGCCAGTGAGCCACATAGCCCTTGCGGTACTCTCATAAATATTCCTAGGGAGGTGTCAGGAAATATGCTCAAAAGCAAGATTCAGAAGCACCTTATTATTTAACTGAACATCTAAAGGTGATTTTGCAATAAAGCAATATATTTTCTCTGGGTTTAGACAGCCAAGTTAGCACTTCTGAATAAGGCTGAATTTTACAAATTTCAGTTCTCCTGCTTGGAGGTTTTTTCTTGAGCTATGATGTATTTGCTCTGAAGTTACTCTAATGTGAAGTCTTGCTATTCTGCTTATCTGTGGCAAAGCTCTCATGAACTTCATTAGCACAGGACTGTATCCAGAACACAAACTTATATGCCTGTTAAATGGTATTTCTTTTTCGATTAATCTCTCATTTGAGGCAAAACATATTGATTGTTGATAGATGCAGATACAATCTTCCTTCTCATTCACTCAGGCCCTGATCTCCAAGATACTGAGCAGCTTCAATTTGCCCTAAGACAACAGAAAACTACAATCACCAACAGAAGCTCATCCTAGTTGGACTGGAGTTGGTGCAAATTCTACAGCAGACTCAGGGAAGGCAAGATCAGTGCTCCATGACCCAACCAGTAACAGCTGAATAAACATAGTAGATCTGGACTTAACCCCAAGTTCTTCTATCAAAGAACTCTTATTAGTGCCAAGAGGCATAGTGATGTATGCTGGAACTATCTGACAACAGGCCCAATCCTGCTATCTTCAGCCAACAGAATATTACCCATAGGAGTAATCCCACAGAAACCCACAGCAACCTGCACAAGTAAAGGGTGCAAAATCAGCTAAGCAATCACACTACTATAATTAATTCCAAGCAATTTTACTATTTAGAAACTAAAATAGAAAATTTGACTCCGAACATAGCAAAGGTTTTGCGAATTAGTTCATTCTACCAGTTAAATACTTTCTTTCCCTCTAAATCAAACTAGAAACCCATTGTGTGCCTGCCCTTTTTAATTAAATTACTAAGAATAATATCAACGGGTAAGCTGTATGAACACTGTGGTGCTCTACATCAAAGCCTTCAAGCTACTGCTTTCAGCAAGGTGTGACACACACCGCTTGCAACTTAAATGTACTAATTATTAGACAGATTACCACAAAAAACAATTGTTGCCAGTTATTTTTCAGCATTCAGAAAAGGCTATCCTAGTCAGAGTTTTCGTCTATAAAAGTACTCATTTCCTCTCGTTGCCAAATCTGTAAAGTTTTCTCATGGTTATTATTTTTTTAAATAACTACAAACATCTCAAAAGCATTGGCTTATTTTATCATTTTCATATATACGTAAACACCTCTGGGCTCACCTCTTTGAAAGCAGGGCTAAATGTTGTTTACCTGGCTTTCATTCTGACTCTTGAAGTAGTTAGTTTATTCATGCTTTTGAAGTTATTTGGTTGCTTTTATTCTGTAATCACACCATTTCTGCTGTCTAGGGACATTCAGAAAGACTGGGTGATAAGCTGCAGCCTGAATCACTTTGTGATTTTCCAACAGATACTCTAAAATCTTCTAATTTAAGGCAGAAGCCAAGAAGGAAAGAAAAATTCCCGCTGGCACAGACAAGACATTTTCCAAATTTTTGGAGAGCGGAAATTCTGGCCGTGTAGAGCGCCAGAAAAACCTACAGTTTCCCGAGCTCAGGCATACCACGCACACAGAGTACCCAGCACCCGCTCCCTGCAAGCGATCGCGGCATTTATCTGCGGGCTCTAAGGTCGCGGCCGCGCCCTGCTCGGGGCCACCGCGGAGCCTCCCGCCGCCGCGGGACCCCCCTGCCAAGGCTGTGCGCGCCCAGGTGGCCTCGGGGGCTGCACCTGCCACCCGGGGAACCCCAGCGCCCCCCGCTGCGGTCTCGCTCGGTGCCTTACGGGGCGGCGGGGGCAGCTCACCTGTGCGCAGCCGGCACCGCCACTCTCCCCTCCGGCTGCTGCCCGTAGCTGGCGCTCAGAAGGAGCTGCCCTCTCCTCCCCATCACAGCCACCGCCGCCTGCTCCGTAGCAACTGGTCCTGGTAGGTCTCAAAGTGGAAAAATCCCACGGCAACACACACACACGGCGTCTTCCCACCGCTCCCCGCCTCCTCCTTCTTTCCCCGCCAGCCCCGCGCCCCACTCCGCGCCCCGCCGCCGCCTGCATGCTGATCAGCGCGACCTCCGCCCGCCGCCCCGCGCTCGGCCGGGCGCCTCGCTAACAGACACATACGGGGGTGCGCTTTTTGGTTTTTCCTCCCCCTTTTCTAACGCTGCTCTGGTACGGGATCGGGGAGTGCGCGTCTCAAATCCCTCGCTTGTTCCCAAGCGAAGGGGTGGCAGCCCTTTCCCAGTAGCCAGCCTCCGCCCCTTTATTCCTTCTCCATCCCCGTCCGCTGCCTCGGCGGACCCCAACCCCGTCACCCTCCAGCACTCACGGGCCGGGGAAAGGAGTATCTCCGCTGGCCCTCGCTGATCTGTGCTGGGCAAGGTGGTACGGCACGGTACGACAGGGCGGCAGACCCTCGGCAGCAGCAGCGCTGCTCGCCTGGCTCCCTCCTTCCCACCCTTCCTCCCTCCACGTCGAGTTTCCTCCCGGCGCTACCGCCCCTCCAACGCGGCTGTGGAGACCCGCAACTCACATCGCGGAGTGGCGCCTTCCCGCAAACTTCGCCGCGTGTCGCCCCCGGCGGCTCGGCTGGGCTCAGCTAGGCTCGGCTGGGCTCGGCCCGCGCCCCAGCGGCGCAACAGGCAGCGCAGCCTCACCTGGCGCGGGGCCGCCGCGCCATGGGAGCGCCGGGCGGAGCCTGCTGGCGGCACGGACGGGGCTGGGGCCGGAGCGCAGACAGTGCCCGCCAGCCCTCCCGCCCGCCTGCTGCCTCCGCCGGGCGCGGGCCAGGCGGCTCTGCTGCCGCGCCGCCGCTCCCTCCGGCCCCTGCGCTGCGGCTATGCTGATCAGCGCGACCTCCGCCCGCCGCCCCGCGCTCGGCCGGGCGCCTTGCTAACAGACACATACGGGGGTGCGCTTTTTGGTTTTTCCTCCCCCTTTTCTAACGCTGCTCTGGTACGGGATCGGGGAGTGCGCGTCTCAAATCCCTCGCTTGTTCCCAAGCGAAGGGGTGGCAGCCCTTTCCCAGTAGCCAGCCTCCGCCCCTTTATTCCTTCTCCATCCCCGTCCGCTGCCTCGGCGGACCCCAACCCCGTCACCCTCCAGCACTCACGGGCCGGGGAAAGGAGTATCTCCGCTGGCCCTCGCTGATCTGTGCTGGGCAAGGTGGTACGGCACGGTACGACAGGGCGGCAGACCCTCGGCAGCAGCAGCGCTGCTCGCCTGGCTCCCTCCTTCCCACCCTTCCTCCCTCCACGTCGAGTTTCCTCCCGGCGCTACCGCCCCTCCAACGCGGCTGTGGAGACCCGCAACTCACATCGCGGAGTGGCGCCTTCCCGCAAACTTCGCCGCGTGTCGCCCCCGGCGGCTCGGCTGGGCTCAGCTAAGCTCGGCTGGGCTCGGCCCGCGCTCCAGCGGCGCAACAGGCAGCGCAGCCTCACCTGGCGCGGGGCCGCCGCGACATGGGAGCGCCGGGCGGAGCCTGCTGGCGGCACGGACGGGGCTGGGGCCGGAGCGCAGACAGTGCCCGCCAGCCCTCCTGCCTGCCCGCCCGCCTGCTGCCTCCGCCGGGCGCGGGCCAGGCGGCTCTGCTGCCGCGCCGCCGCTCCCTCCGGCCCCTGCGCTGCGGCTGCAGGCAGGCAGGCAGGCAGGGAGGGAGGAGAGAGCGGAGGGGGGGAGGGAGGGAAGGAGGAGACTCCCCTCTCGCTCCCACAGCGCAGCGGGGAGGTGTCCCCCCCCGGCAGCGGTGATACTGTGCGCCCCACCGCGGGACCGATTTTGGCTGTCACCCCCGAACTGCACGGGCAGAGTCGGGGGCCGCCCCGGCGGCGACCGGTGCGTGGGGGAGGCTCGTTGACTCCCGCGCATGGCGGCCGAGGGGGCGCGGAGGCGTCTCTGATGCTTCCCCAGTGCCTTGCTGGTTCCCAAGCAAAATATGAGCAAGGCTAATTGTTTTGCCAATCTGAATGAAAAGCTATTGTTGCTAGCGGGTAATACTTGGTTTGGCAAACTTGCTGCTGCAGTTTTTGCTACAATAGGTGAACTTTGCAGCCAACCTAACCAACCCTTTGAACTGGTCTTGCATAGAATCAGTTGTTCAGATCCTGCTTTGGGTTTACCACGATTCGTGCCGGGGTGACATTCTTTAACTCAGAGAGGTGCTTCTGTGAAATGTGCTATGTTGCAATTACATGGACTGTCAAAATAACAGGCTTGAGGGAACACCACCGGTTGGTTGCCTCTCTCAAACATGCCTTCTCTGCCGTGTGCTTTTCTGCTCTGGCTCTACGAAGTAAACTTCCTATTTACCTCATGCAGCAAAGGATTCTGTTGCCTCTCTCTAGTTGAGAGCACCTGGCTAGAACGGTTTTAGAAAGATTTATCTTTGCCTGGTAGCTGGTTTGCTTTAAGGTGAAAGCTGCCCAAGATGCTACATGGAACAGAAAATGAATTGGCTTATATTTCCTCTGGGCTTTTTTTGCCTGTAACTGTACAAATCTGTGCTCCCTCCCTGTAGGCGATTGTTAAAAAGAAACTGCTGGGTCAGAAGCACCACGCTATGGCTACAGACAGGTGTTCTTTTTTTCAGGGAATAAGAAGGAAAACCATGCAATTAATACACTGTTAAATGCTATTTCCATCATTATTCAGTCCTGGGAGTCTCTACCCAAGTAAATGGTTACCTCCCTCAGTAGTCTGTCTGAATTATATTAGCAAGATAATGTAGAACCAGGCCTTTGTATTATATCAAAACCTGCTTTTTCGCTCCTAAGTATGTTTGTAAATTTGCTCATGCACATTTTATGGTGTGCCTATCATTTTACAGTGTGCCTATCATTTTACATTCTTATTAGTATAAGAGGAAAGAGCAAATATGACAAAACTTGATAAAAATACTTTCATCAGTTCCTTACACATTCTTCATGCTGACTGACTCAAACCAGCTATGAAGACATAATCAGTTAAAAAAATGAAAACTTAGTACTTGAGCATGCATTCCTATTCACAATGTGTTAGATTGTGTCACAAAGTCAGTGACCAGGAGAAGCCATGACCGGACTGCCAGCCCTCTATTATTCGCAATGGGAAATGATTTTCGGGCTTTGTGAGTTGTATTCCTTTAGCTGAAACCGACTCAAATTCATTTTAAGGCAGTACAAAAGCATTAATCATTGCTGGGAAACCAAAATCTGATGTGCAGGAGCCATTTCTTCAAATTCAGCTTTTGTTTATATTTTCACTGTTCAGTATATAGGCATCTGACAACTGGGTATAGCACTCAGGATGAATGCGCTTGGTTGCTCATACCCACAACACTAATGTTCATACAACAAGCATTGCAAACCTCCTTGGACTGATATGCTGCTGTTGTATCTCTTTTTTTTAATTGAAAAAGAAGTTTAGCAGATCTGCTTTTCATTTGGCTCAACAATAAAAAAAAAAAGTTATTTGATTTAATAAAAATATATATATTCCACATGGTAANGTTGCTCATACCCACAACACTAATGTTCATACAACAAGCATTGCAAACCTCCTTGGACTGATATGCTGCTGTTGTATCTCTTTTTTTTAATTGAAAAAGAAGTTTAGCAGATCTGCTTTTCATTTGGCTCAACAATAAAAAAAAAAAGTTATTTGATTAGATAAAAATGGATGTCTTCCACATGGTAATTTCCCTCCAAAACTGAACCTTTAGTTGTACCTTGTGGAATGAACCATTTGCATATATGTTAAATATCATAGCAATATAAGGGAAGGCTGATCTTGCCTTGCATATCTTAAGTTACTGCATTAGCCATGGTGTTATTCATCCTATTGATTTAAATGTGATTGCATGTGTTAAGGAAAAAAGAACTTCACAAAAGATAGAAATACTTATTTTGTTGTTGAAATTGCAGCTTATAAAAAGTTTGCTGGCCAGCTGCACATGAGTAGCTGGTTGGCAAGCCTGTATTCAAGGACTCACTCCTGAGACCAGCAAAGCATCTATAACTTGAGTTGAAATTAATGGGTGTTTAGTATATCTTTCAATAAGAGTAGAAAGTATTATTTTTTTTTCCTGGGGAAAATTACTGTGAAGGATGCACAGCTACGTACAGTTAAAAATGTCATAGATTTTAAAGAACTGAAATACAGCTGGTGTCATGCCCCCCCTCAGCTGGCTGTGTGTGCAGTAAAGAGAATGTATTATAATTATGGGTGGAAGAAACTTCTTAGCTCCATGAACAAACCCACTAGCAGATTTGCTTGTTAACTTATTGGCACTGCATATCCATTGTACATGATAAGTAGAAGTGAGAGGATTAGTCCTCTGTTAGGAAGGAGTATAAGTTTAAAGGATAAGGAGCAGGTCATTTGGCTGACCTGAGATAAGAGAGGAACTGCTAGTACTTGCTGACTTCTACACATCATTATGAAAATTAGAGAGCATAAAATAATAGGTGATACAAGACGGTTCTTAGTTTTACCTCATAAAATAGCTTTTATAAGTTTTTATAAATATTTAAGGGTCCAGTACTACTAAACTGTACACAAATTGTTTCTTCCAATGCAAAAAACACTACATAATCCAGCAAGACTGTTTGTGAGTAAAGGCCATTCATACAAACAAGACTGTATCCTTAAAAATTTATAAACATTAACAAAATAGTTCAATGGCTAAATTAATGAATCATCTGGTACCAGCTATTCCTTTAAGCTTCCAGATATTAATAACTTTTTACAAAATGACTAAGGAATATAAGTTCTCCCAGTGCAGAGGTAAATTGAGTGACCTCCTTATCTATTAACTAATATACCTTTTACTAGAGGATCAATTCTTTTCATAGCCAACAATGGTATGGAAATCATATTCTAGATATAGGTACTTTAAAGAACTAAATCTCGCAGCGGTCTCACCTCTCATGGCATGTGCTTAGGAGTTTAGACAGAATATTTCTTCTGTTCATGGGCCAGAGTGTCGATTTTTTTTTGTAGAGGACAGTACAAGGACAAGTTAGCAGCACATTCTCCTTGGGATTACTCCATGCTCAAAGGCAGGACACATGCAGGGCCCAGAGCAGTAGCCTGCATTGAGCCACAAGAGCAGTAAGAAGCGTGGAATTTTGCATCCTGGGAATACTAAAAGCAACACAAACTACAGCATTCACACTATAGCTGTGTTCCTAAGGTGGATACCTGCTTCTTCTTCTGTCTCTCTAGGCTTGATGGTGCCAACAGTATCCATGCTCCTCTCAGCCCATAGGTACTGCCACTGCATGGATAGGTGGTGAGGTTTTGCCCCAAGAAGATTAATAATGGAGAAAAGCCATCTTTGCAGAGGTCCAGTATAAATCCTTTGGGTCTCTTAATCTCGCTTAAGCCTTGTGCTAGCAATGCGCAGACCATCTTGATTTCTAAGCACTTCTACTCTCACAAGGGTTTGAGGACTGAGCATGAAACACTCTCTTCAAGAAGTACCAGTAGCTTCTGTTTTCCTGCATTTGTCAGGTTCTGTCATTTTGAAACATCTCGCTAGTTTTGCACATACTCCCTTTTCTACATAGCAAAGAGTTGCACTGTGTTACAGAAGAGAGTTTCTGTTTTAAATAACAGAAAATCCTTAGACTGTCAATAATTCATTAGCTCTGAAAGAGAAACAGCAGTTGTAAATAAGCTCAACTAGTTCAGCTCATACTCCACCTAGCTCTGATTTAGAGGAAAATAAAAGTAGGGAAGTATATTTTTCCACTATATGCCTTCCATTATTTGAAATTGGTGTTTTGGGCTGCTCACGAAGTAGCATGCATTCTGGGATATTTAACTATTAGAAAAAGATCTGGAGAATAAATATATCTAATGCTAGTCAAAACAGGTTAGTGGAAGGTGGATCTTGTCAGACACACTTGTGGAGTTTTTGGTTATTTAGAAGATTTATATAAATGATTACAGGTCTGCATGAGAAAAGCAGCTGTATTGACAGGATCTGCGTGGATTTCTGTAAGGCAGTTGACTTAATCCCACATGACGTTTTGATTTTGAACCTTGCATTACATGGAATTAACAGGTCACCCATTACGAGGACTAAAGTGTCTCTCTGACAAATTTCAAAATGTAGTCTTTTAATGGGGTGGTTTCGTTCAATGTGAGGACCTTTCCCAGCAGAATCAGAAATGGTCACCTAATACTATTTTATACTGTTTTCAGCAGTCCAGGCCATGAGATAAAATCTTTGCTTTTAAGGCTTGCATATGACACAGTGTATTTTAGCACAGTAAATAAAGAAGATATATTACTTCTGCAGTGATTTGATTTGGCTAAACGATCACTGTCCAACAAGCAGCACACTAATTTTACTAGAGTCAAATGCAAATTAATACCTCTGGGAACCAAAAGCTTGTAGGAATGGACACTGTCTCAGAAAGCAGAGACTCAGGGAATGATAAAAAATTATCAACCTAGATAATCATCCCAGATAATCACCCCTAACATGAGATCTCAGTGCAATGCTGTGGAAAGGACTAGGCACAGTCCTTGCATATTTCCAAAAGATCAAGCATAGTTTTTGTGTCTGCACTTTAAGGAAGATGAGAAAATATTGGAGAAAATCCAAATATTTTGTGAGTCAAGTACAAGTCTTGAGATGGGAAGCTTAAAGAGCTGGACATATTCTCCTTACTCAAGAAAAGGTTGAGACGATACAGGGAAAAGATGACAGATAGTGGTGAGATTTTTCGCTCTTGCTGACAAAAGCACAACTAAATCCAGTGACTGGAAGCTTAAGGTTAGATGTAATCAACCTTGAAATCAGATGCAATTTCGTAGCAGCAAAGGTAATTAAACTCTGTAAGAGCTTACAAAGGGAGGTGGTGCACTCACCGTTGCTTGATCTTGTCCTAAAAACTTGCTGTCTTTCTTAAATACAGACTTTATTTCAGCTTCTGGCAGAACTTGTAATGGACAGAGCAGCCTCAAACAGAGGAGGAAAGAAGGGTTACATCAGGCTAGATCCCCTGGTGATCCCTCCAGCCCTACATCCATTAGAAAGATGCATCTGTGTGACTTCTTCCATTATGGCTGAAACAGGATGGCTTGAATTACACCCTGCCCACTCAGACATTTGCAGGTTGGCATTAAGGTAATGAGTATAATCAAATCCTATACTTGAGAGCTCCAGTTGTCTGCCTAAAGCAGTAAGGAAGAATCCCTTTCTTCACTCCTCCCAGAGGAAATTTGGCCTTATATATTCTGCAGTAATAGTTTTTACCTTCCCTTGAAGCATGTATTATTTATTTTGCTGTAGACAGGAAGAGAGTAAACCAATGCACAGAAAATTATCTTAGACATCTGATGCTTGGGTCTGAATTAATCCAAGTCCAGGAGCAGTAGAGATTTTTCTAGTTCAGATTGGCATCAATGGTGGATTTTTTACGTGATTTGCATAAACTAAGCTCTTAAGAGAAGCTGATGGAGATTTAATGTAGTCTGGGATTCTCATAACTGTTCTTCAACATTCTCTTTTTCAGGAGAACGAGAAGACAGTCCAGTGTGAACCCCTATTGAATTGAGCTTTGCCAGTGCAACTTGGATGGAGAAGCACCATGAAAGAACCAGAGATCTTGGGAAAATGAGAAGCATAAACACTGTCTCTCTGTTTTTAAGAAGGGGGACAAGTATGACTTTCTGCAAAGAAGCCTGATGAGGGATTTTTTTTTTACAAGGCACTGATCTTGGGCAAATTGCCAAAGTCGAGTTACTGACTGTTCACAGATACATAGTGATCTACAAGAACAACCATAAAACAAAAGAAAAGAAGAGGATCAAGTAAGCAGAAACATTTGAAGCATAATTGCCTTCTTTCTTCTGGCTATCAATAAAATCAGACTTTTATGCTCTTGTTTAACTAGTTGAGTGCACAAATTCTGACTGGAGTTCTTGTTAACTACTGTTCTGAAAGGCACTAAAGGCTGACATCCAGACATTCCAGTGTTTCTCTGGGATAAATGTTAAACCCCACTTAAAATCTGTGGTCTGCTAAGAACTCTTAAAGGCTCGGTGGAGTGTTTGAAACTGTTAGTCAAAACTGATCACTAATCAGAGGGGAGTAATTGCCCCAGATGCTCAACAGGCTAGAGCAAATTCATTGTGGGTGCAGGGTTTTTCTGGTTGCAGGGAAGGAGCCTGGGCACAGCGTTTGTTGATGGAAGGACCAAGTGATCTAAGTTGTCTCCCTCTCTGAAAAACAGATGGAGCTTAGACCCTCTTTATTTTGCTACTATATTTAAGGGAGCTTTTTATCCTGTGGCATATTTATTTAAATTAAGTTGTAAATAAGTAAACAGGATTAGACCAAGGATTTGACCTGTCAGCTTGGAGGTAACAATGAGATGAGGTCCTCAAATAATACTGCTGCCAGCTAATGACTTGGTTCACTAAGAGAACAATCTTATGATGATAGCCATGTTAAAAGTGCTTAAAATCATTAGAATTAATTTTAAAATGGTGTCTAGGAAGCAACTGGTCAAGGACTTAGAGGAAGAGAATGAGAGAGAGAGAAAAGTGAGGAGATTAAAATGGACTGATTAATAAAGTATGAATACAGACAAAGCTGTGCAGCTGGGGTTTTACACTGGCATTTAAAAATAGCAATACATATTATTCTGCTTCTGGACCTACATTACTTTAAATCTTTTAGAAACATATTAAAATTACTTAAAGAGGAACCATTTTGAAAAGCTCCCTAGAGTTATGCTCGATAATTAAAAAGAGGTTCATTGTAAATCCTTCTGTCTAGTTCAACAGCATTATCTGCTTACAGACAACCCTCAGAGGGCAAACTTGCAGTCTTGATCTGGCAAAATTAATGTCCAGTGATGATGCATTATTGGTGCTTACAGAAATACAGCATGAGCCCAGTAACAACAGATCTTACATAAGGATGCTACAGTATCAGGAGAAAGACATCAACTATATCATTGCTTATACTAATGAAACATTTCTGAAACTACATTATTTGTCTAAAATCAAGGACAGATCAATTTCAAAAGTCAAGGAGAATAGGTAAGGAAAGAGTCACTTGCACTTCAATTTTCCATGTAAAGACAGATATCATTCTGTAGATCATAAAGCAGCATTATGAAAGTAAGTGTAAAAATGAATTTGAGGGAGATGAGTGGTTGAAAACATTTGGTTGTTAAGATGTCTGTATGCATATGAGTTCAAAAGATCATGATCTTAGAAGTAATATGATTCAGTAAAAAACAGGGTGGAAAGAATTCCTTTAATTAATCTGGAACTGTATACTGGAAAAAAAAAAGGATAGAATTTGAAGTTCTTATTAGTCATCACTGAGGCAAGACACATATCTGTATCTGACCTACAAGGAAGCAGATTTTTTAAGCAGTGTGCCACTGTTCCCTGTTGGGCATGCAAAACTGCACTGCATTTTGGAATGGCATCTACCCTGATGCAGAGGGCCTATGCAATTCTCTTCCATTTTAGCCTTCAAGACCTGAAGTGAGATCTTGATTTTTTCTTCACCCTAAAGTCAAGGAGTGATTGAAGTATCAATCATGAAGAATGTAGGAGTGTCTTCCTTTTTTCCTTGTCCCTTATATTCACCTAGAAGAAGGGATTGGGCAGCACTTCCTAAGTGTGCTGAGGAATCTCCTCATGGAGAGGTTGTGTGCACAAATATTGCGCACTCTTTCGTAGGTGAGGAAAAATGTGACCTCTGTTACCACAGAACAGTGATGAAACAACACATTCATTTTTGTGAGAGATGCATAGGCCCTTCCATGCTTCTTACAGTTTAGTTTGAATTGTTGCTTTCATTATGAACCTATTAGTTCAGGATTTTAAGAGAGCCAAGCACCTCTGCTTCAGGCAACTATTTGGCATACAACACCACCAGTACAAGAGCAATGGTTTATTTGGACAGTTTAATAAAATTCAATATCCCAGCTCTTGCCAGGCTTGAAGACAAGCAAATGTGCATGTGGGGATTTTCAGATTTTACAAACCGTATTCAGATTGTACAAGGCATTTTTGCCTTTGAAAACTAACTACACAAAAAGATAAGAGTCCCTAATTTCAGGTAACAGCCTTGCCAAATTAGATGAAAAATGTATTACAATATTGGCTGACATAGTAATGGGTAAAAATAATGTTCAGAGACAGCACAGTAAACAATTGGAATCCCATGGAATTTGATTTTAAATATCTGTTGATTACAACATTGTGAGTCATCCGACATGGTGGGGCATAATGATGAACTGCACACTGCGCTCTTTTGTAAGGTGTTTTGAGATGTGTCAAAGAACCCGTGCTTCACAGTTAAGTGCATGTAATTGTTATTGAGTAAGAAAGATGTATTTCAGTAACAAACTAAATGGGTTTTGGTCATTATAGATCTTCAAAGAACAAATTTTCTAAAGTACTAATTAAGCCTAAAATTATTTCAAGAAAGAGGAGTTTTAAAACTGTTGTAGTATATGTGTAAGAAACATAAAATACTGCATACATTTGATTGGAAATGCATTTTCCCTTCCTTTTTTTCTCTGTGCCGGTTATTCCCTATGTTTTCAGAACTGAGAACGAAATATATTGGGAGTTGTAATGCTAAAAGCTTTGCAACTGAAAATTTTGATTTAGAGGCTTTGAATCAAATGATTGGATGACTCAGAAAACTCATAATAGGCTACTTACTCCTTAACCACAAAACCACTTGTTCAGGGTCAGTCTGAGTGCCGGCTGACCAAACAGGCCTTGCTGGGGAACCACGGATCTGGGCTCTAAGTGGCCACTTCTCCACACTGCAAATGAGTGGTCACAGCTTGGGGCTATTCCACGATTAATTTTCACAGCCTCAACAAAAGCGGAGTAGTGAAGGACACTGAGGAACACTCCATAAGCCATGCTTACCCATTGCTCATTTATGCAACCCTGCAAACTGTATCATTTGTGGCTACTACAAGATAGGCGTGTGCTAACTACCTAAGTACTCCTGATCAGACTTTGCACTACAACTTGCATGCCTTCTGCAGCGCCCAAGCTAGCTACTTAAAGGCTACACCCACTGTGAACAACCCTAATGCCCAGGGTCTAGTGTGTCGTGCTTGCTGCCCTTAAGTCATCAGGGGCTGCTTGTCCACAGGGACAGCAGGCACAGAGTGACAAGTGAAGCATTTCAGTTGTCTTTCTGGAACCTAATGTTGACTTGACAAGATCAGGATCATGTTGGAGAGAAAGAAGGTAGCAGGGCTTTCCACATTTTCCTCTTCCTTAAAAAAACTACTATAAAACTATCTTAGTTCCACTGACTTCAGGAAAACTGTGACGTTCTATACCAATATCTGTGACTGGTAGCTTTCATAAGCATTGAAACACATGCACAAAAACACTGCATTTGTGTCTTAGAGGAAAATTCTGTACTGAAAAAGGTGGCATATGTTTTATGAAACAGCACCATTTCTGCTGGCTGCATACCTTGCAGTCCCTTTTGCTGCAGATTGCTGGCAGGGCTGTACTGCACCGCACACAGACACATGCTCTGCTCTCACATCGCCCCAAACAACACGTAGGATGAAGGCAAAGGAACTATTCCAGCTCAACTTTTTCAAAATGTTTCTACCTTCAAAACTCTTTGGCATTCACAAACAGGCTCCTTTACAAATGCCTGGCAATTATTTTTAGAGTTGTCTAGCAGACTTCAAAAAGCAGCAAGGAATGCAAAAAAACCCAGGACTACCATGTGTCACTTTATTTAAAAATCAACATTTTAGTTGCCATGTATTACTGCTTGTAACATGGATGGTGTCATCCTTGAGATTTTTCCAGGCACTGATTCTAGGGATATTTAGTCACTCAAACTATATTTATTTCAGTTTCTTGGGAATGGGAAACAAGGAAATGGTGTGACAAGAGAAACACACTGTTGGACAGAAGATGGAATATTTGAGAAATATTTGCTCTATGATACACTTGTCTTGTGCTGTGATGTAATATAAAACATGAAGCCCAAAAAGGCTGCTGAAAGAGTGTGACACTGCACCACAGCTTAACAAGGATAATTGCATTTTGATTATTTCTCCTATAGGGATGAAGGCTCCCCCTGTTTAAGATGGTGTGTTGTGTTCTCTGTGGACATCTTGATAATTATAAACATGGTTTCATAGATACCCTCAAAAGTGCTTGTAGGCTGATCATGAATATTGTTTTTGCATATACCATATTTTCAAAACCTGCATTTCCATATAATAAGCACTGGTGAAGGAACACTTGAAATTACCTTTGGCAACCTTAGTACCCCAGGATAGTCCAGACAATCTTCCCCTCTTAGTGAGTGTAGGATGAGTAAAATCTCTACTGCATCTGTGGAAATTCATGGGATTTTGATCATATGAGAGAAGAAGACTAACTAAAAAATTAAAATGGGTCTGTAATGTAGAGAAGGTACTTGGAAGAAATCTTTAATTTTCATGCTACCCAGGATGATAAGCAGAGCATGGCCATCATTTGCAGCTGTTCTGGGATATATCACAATGAACAGAGATTAGACATTATTATTCAGCTTCTGCTTCAGGGTCCTCAAGATCCTATAAAATTCTAAGCTTTACCTAATTGGGATAGGAGAAACAAACCAATAAATCTGGTTTTATTATGATTATGTTACACCAGTCTGGTAGTAAATGAATGTTAAATATAATGCCTGGGAATATTAGCTAATCACCTTCCAATCATAAGAGTAGATACTAAGAAGCAGACTGGGTATAGAATTTTTTTTTTCAGAAAGATTCTTTTTCTTAGTCTCATAGCAATTGGACTAGCCATGTATTAACTAGGCATTAGTGCCACCCATAACTACTGGGGCTGGAGGTTGGCAGTGCAGTTGGAGCAATGCTTAGCTCCTTTCTTACATAGAGCAGCAACTGAAAATGCATTATTTTGATACTCCAAAACCAGGGTTGGTTTCTGATAAGCTTCTTGATGGAACTAAAGGGGTCAGCTTTAACCTAGTACACCCTAAACGGTTTGGGATTTGAGAAATGCCCTTCACTTCTGCATTGCAGTGCACCTGGGGAGACCAGCAGAGATTCAGTGTACCTTCTTCATAAAGAGAGGTGCTGGCTGAAATTCTCTGTAGTAGGTTTAGATCTTGCTCTCAGCCGTGAGCTTTGTTAATGTTTGAGACATCCTGCTCTGTGCTCACTTTCCCCCTCGCAGTTAAGGCAGGGTGGGCTGTAGGATGTACATTTATGGGCGGCTTTCTTCTGTGCTTACCCTGTGAATTTTTCTTACTAATGTTAGGATAGGTGCTTTGGCCTATTTTTGGAACTGGACATGTAGAGATGTTGTTTGAAAACATGAATCTAAGTAATAACCCTGCATGATTAGGAGAAAGAATGAGGACTGCAGAAGGAAGAAAACAGCTGCTATTTATTAGACTCCTTGTCTCTGTCCTCAGTGGTCTGAACTGAACCACCTGGCAGGAGACCGGTGCTGTGGAGGGCTCCACTGCCATGTAGGTAGCGTGTACACAAGGTGCCTGGCGTCCAGGCAAATCTCTCCTTGCTTCCAACTGAACCCACAAACTGGCCTCGGCCCAGGGTTGGAAGGAACAGGCTCACTTCCAAAATCCAAACCAGCAGAAGCCTGTGGTCTAGCAACAAACAACCTTAGTCAACATCGTATTATGTACTCGTGACCAGGCACAACTCTCCTTTTTTGGCTGGGTCACTGTCCTGTTTGATATGCCTCATCAGAGTCAAAGACACGTTCTGACTGAATTAGGCAGATGCAAGTGGCTTGAGATCGTCTTTGCGTGTTCCCTCGCTCTTTTTCCACAGTAACTTGTTGTGGGCAGGGTTCTGGAAGACACTATTAGTACTTATAAATAACACCATAAGTAGAACAGATACTGGGATACCAGCTACCATAAGGAGCAGCCCTGAACAACCAATTTAGTTTTATAGCAGAAAAGGAAGAAGATTTCGATTTTTTTTTTTTTTTTTTTTTTTGCCGTGGAATACTAGAATCTCTCTTTTCTAAAGACTAATCATTCCTTTGAAATGTTGCTGAGAAGACAGCTAAGGATGGATACCTCTCTGTGCATACTGTTGTAATAGCTGCATATAAAAACATGAACACATTATAGCTTGCATATTTCCAAAATTTAAATTCACTGACTTCGCATTTCTAGAAAAAAAAAAAAAAAAGAGAAAAAGGAGAGTGAGTGAAGAAATTGCAGGGCTTCCAATATTGAACTTTCAAGATCACTATTTTGCAATGGTGGCATTATTGTCAAATTTTTAACACTAATATAAGGTAGTTGCATGGCAGTGTTCTAGGCTGAGCTGTATGAAGAGAGGTATATTCATCCCTAACATTGGTGGCTGCCAGCTCAGTTCTGTATGTTCAGTAAATTATTTCATGAAACATTTAATTTTAAAAGAGGCAGCTTGAGGACAATTAATTGTTTAAACAACATGTTTTATAATATATCCCCAAACATAGAATATACTTTATAATATATACTCAAAGCTCAGTATTACCACAATTATCATGTGCTTTTTCTTTTTCCATACATCTGTTACAGAAATAATAATGGACAGGGAAAAGCTGCTAATACTCACCCTTTCAGAATTGTCAGAATTTATGGGCTGATTCTAAGCCTGTATTAGTTTTGTAAAACATTGGGCATATTTTCAGAGATAGTAAAAAGTGGTGAAGTAAAATATATTAATGACCTGAAAAAGTAAGCATATCAAATAGGGTTTATCTTGCTTGGTAAGAATAAAGAGATAAATCCAGTTTGAACTCCCCAAGACCCCCTAATTTGCGATATAAACATGTTCTCCCAGTGAGAATCTTTGCAGGGAGTGACTCTTAGAAACAGTCAGTCATCAGATTGGGATCATGAAACACAAACCTTCAGTGAAGGTATCCTTCACTCTTGCAACAACATCCCAGGAAACCCTGCTGCTTCGAGTATTAATGTTTGAAATTATATCTGTTTGCAGGCTTCAGATCACTGAGGAGGAACTATAGTGCCTTCTCTTTTTTTCCAGCCCTATCTGGCTGCCACCACACCAGAACTGTCAAGCAACAAATACTTGGGCTGCATCTTGCATGCTCATTCCTCCCAATTCTGACAACATCTCCCAGGTTCATAGACATGTCAACCCTATTGTAATGATTGCTGCTAAAAATGGATGCACTGAGGAATTAAAAGTGAAGATGTATGTTAAAATTGCCTTTCTAATTCAACAGAGGTGCCAAGCCTCTGAAAGAAATTTCAAAGAAATTTCAAAGGAAGAAGTGCATCTGCAATGGTTGGGGTTTTTGTTTTGTTTTGTTTTCACTGCTACAGGTAATATTGCATATAAAGGAAACCCTCTTCACTCTGGTTTTCTTATCTGAGTGAGAGAGAGGGAACACAAAAAATTAACTTAAACTGTCAGAATCTTACCATTAAAACGGCTGCAATTAGAAATCTAATTGTCTTGCAGATGAGCAGTGGGATTGCATAAAACAGGCTCACTCCATTCCTAGTTCATCATCCTATCAAAAAAACTTCAACATTTCTGTATTATTTTCTAGGTTTTTACACCACCTACATTAATAAAGATGATTATGTCACAGTCAGCAAGCAAAAAACAATGTCTTCGGGAGGAATGGTTTCTTATGAATGGAAAATGTTTAATCTGTATACGTACATCCATCCCAGAGGCCCAACACCTTTCCTCAGGAAGAGCTTCTAATTAGTTTAATTCAGGAAAGCCCTTGGGATTGCAATTAATTAGTTTTAGTGGGTAGGCTCTGTCAATTCAATAGTTTCCCTAAAGTAAAATTTTTAACCCTTCCATTGTTTTCAAAGGGATTTGGTTATTTTAAAGAAAAAATAAAGGAGAAAAGGGATATCAACTCATGCTGTTTAAATAAATGTCAGCTCCAGCTAACTTGACCTACACCAGGGGGATGATTCTTTTGAGAGGTCTACTTTGCAAATTTCAGAACCTAATTTCATGAACTCATGTTTGGAAAATTTTGTATCCTATCCCTCACCATCCATAGTTCATCTGTAGTCATATCCCTCCTTAGCTTCCTCTGACTGAAAGTCTATTTGATCTCATGCCTGTCCAGCAACATAAATGCTGCTCTGAAAGGGCATGGTATGGGGTTCACTCTAAGCTCTTCGTGAGTTGCTGCTTTTGGAAGACAGTTTATCCGAGATGTGTTTTAAGGTCAGGAATTTGTTTTTCCAACAGTTCAGGAAGTCTGCCATAGTCTCCAGGCAGGGATTTGGGCAAGCCTGGGTTTGTTCCAGATGAGTCTGTGTATGAGCTGAAAACTTCTGTACCACAGCACCCACAGCTTTAACTTGCTCAGACATAGCTCAGCCCAAACTCCAGCGCTCTTCAGAGGAGAGCTGATGTGTGCCTTGCTGCCCAGGCAGCATTGCCCAAGCTGTTAAAAGCATGCTGTAGTCCAGTCTGCCAGCAAATATCCTGAGTTCAGCTCTTCAGCAGAGCATGGCTGCTCCAAGCCAAGGCAAGGCTGGGCTATGACCAGCAGCAAGGAAAGAGTGAGCAAAGTTAACACAGCTCGGTGGGATTATGCCTGCTCTCAAATCCTGGCCTCTGTGAGAACTACATAGCTGTTCTTGTTGGAACCATAATTTTCTCTTAACATAGAAAAAGGATAAGAAGCAGTTAGTCCTGTGTTTGTGACCCAGCGACAACATTGTGGTGGGGACTTTATCCACTACCAAGCTAGAAGTCCTTTAGCAGCTGAAGTCCATCCAGCTGAAGTCAGTGGAAGCTGAATTAGCTCAAGCACTTTCAAATGACTCATCACTCATGCATTTGCTCCATGGAGTTCATCTTCTACTGCTCAACTCCACAGTGAGGGCAGTACTCAGAAAAGAAGGCAGATGTCCAAACCTCTCATGCCCTTTTCTCACTACCAAATAGATCTGGGCTAGGATCTTGTCCATGCAAATTAACTGCAGTGTCACTGATTTCAAGTAGCCTATGTTGAGTTACCCAAGGCTAAGATACATGGGACCTCAGAATCAACAAGCAATTGTCTGCATATAATTTTTAATTGAAATGGTAATGTAATATCCTACGCAACAGACAACATTTAAATCAGATTTTCTCCAAATTTGCTGTTGCTGAAAACATATACATGAGAAAACCAACTCACAAATAAGATCTTGAATCTTAACTCAGATGGGAAAATTCACAGACCATTCTCTTTAATTAATTTAAACATCACTAATTTAAAATCTCTAAGCTCTCCTGAGTAATTCTGGTAACAGCACTTAAAAATAATGCTCCTGTGAAAAGCTCTGCTAATTCAGAAAATGATCAGAATTAATGTTGCTCATTTCACAAAGAAGAAGGTCTCTGTTATGGAACATGCAGGAAGTTCTAGGCTGTTAGCAAACAAGATCAAAAATGTGATCATTAATATGGGATGAAGCAAAGAAGATTTTATATTTAAATATTGAATAGTAGGTCTTATGAGACCCTCAAGGGAAAAAGAAAAAAAAATGAAGGCAAAAAATGTGTACCCACAATGGGAGGGAAAACCATCCATGATACTAGTAGAAAACCGGTTAAGTAACAAACACTTTCACATTTTATCATTACTAGAAATACTTGTTTAGTTTGATTACATTGATGCTATAATGGCCAAAATTCTCTTCCCATCATGAGAAGCAGCTGCAGGTCAACTCGCATTTTTTGTTTCTTCCTCAATTTTCTCACAAATCAGTTTCCAGGCTGCTCTGATTTAATCCTAGACACTGTAGATGCCTTTGGCTTTGATACAGTAAGTAGAAAAGATTTTTATTTAACCTGTTGAATTTTTTATTTCCTATCAAACACCCTTGTGTTGCTGTTCTTCAGTGAGCCCCCACAAGAATACAGTTTCTGCAAGAGCAATGCCATACAAAAAGAAGTTAAAGCATTAGAAATTTTTCCTGCTGTGACTGATGAGATATTGAAAGCACATCTTTCAACAGATGTCTGTACTTGTTTGCCTTTATGAGAGTTCAGTATGTCCACTGCAATGGAGTTGGGGATGTTTTGCATTCTCTTATCAAGGGTCTGTTGTTCTTCACAGGGTATAATTTGATTTCACTGGTGCATTGGAGATAACTATTCACACAAAGACCCAGTCCATAGGCATGTATGATTAGATGGCCTTGGCTGACTATCAATGTTATTTGTTTGTGAGAATAAAGATTTACATCTGTAAGGAAGGTTGGTCCAAAAGTGGACTTAATAAATGCAACCAGGTAGTTACATGACATTTCATTTGCATGCACTCAGAACTCTAAGTATGCTATCAAAATATTCCGTAGCTGTATTCAGAGTAAAAAGTTAAATGCATTGTTTCACAAGTTAGTTTGCTACAAAACAAGAAGGTATATAAAAATAACTCATGCAGCATTGTGGCTACCTGTTGCCCGCTATGACCATGCAAACTCAACAAAGCACAGACAGGGTTCTGCCTTCTCGGATGATGCTCAGTTTTTGTCCCTGGTCTTCTGGGTGTTGGCAAAATGGAGTTATTAATCAGTTTTACTTAGATGTTATTACCACCACAATCATGATTAGACCTGTTCATTTATTTATCCATTTCTGTTCATGGGCTCCTGGTATTTATTAGCAACCTTGAAAGGGCCTAGACTACTTAGTGGAGTAAGTACCACAGACAGGAAGATGGTATGTGGCGTTCTGAAGGGAAGGGCAAGATGGCTAACTGTAAATATGTCTATCATTAAACATGTAAATATTATATACAGGCTACCTGTCTGGCACTTCTTCTGTTGCTTACAAATCAAAAGAAAATTCTAATCCCCTCTAGAAATCAGCAAGAGTTCATAAAGGCATGTGTGTGTGTCTGTGTGTGTGTGCATATGGCACTTTCTTTTTTTAATCTATGTTGAAATCTGTGTAGTGTTGAAAATACAGCATTTGGAAAGACGAGGTTTGGGGTTGATATTTTCTTAACATATTGCAGTATTCCTTTCACTTTCTGCATTTACTTCTGGGGTTGATTTTTGTTTCACTTTTATTTCTGATGTCAACTGGAAAAGTAGATGCTATAGGAGAAGCAAGACAAACAGGAAGAACTCTGGTCTTTTTCCTGATTTAGACAACAGAAATTGCATTTCTGTTGGTTTGCATTTGAGATGTGTTGGCTTTCAAGCGCTTTTTAGAGCAAAGGAAAAAAACCTAAAAAGTAAATGTATTTCCAAAGCACTTTTGTGTAAATCGGATGGCAGAACAAGCTTTCTATATTAAACTTAGACTCAAGTATTAGAAAGAAAATGTAATATAAGAATATTTCTCTTTTAAGTATGTTTATACTTAGATCTTGCCAGGAACTTTGGTCCAATTCAACAAATTCTAACACTAGATTCTCAGTTGACTTTGATGTTGATCTATTGCCCTTAATTTAAAGAAAAACCAACTGAGATGCTGGAAAGATGAATAGTATATCCTTGCCTTGTTGTATTAGATTGTGTGGGACTAAGCACTCACAGAGTATGTTTAGGTATTAATTTTTTTTTATCTGGAACCTATACTTTCCTGTTTTGCACCTGATTAATTCCAAAGCTGAATACTGAAATGCTTTCTTAGTGAAAATATTAAAGAAAATTTTGCCTAAGTTCCGATAGTATTTGAGAGTTTGAATTTACATTTGCAAAGGCATTTAGATACTTAAAGATGCATATAGGCATCAGTTAGGATTTGCAAAAACACCTATCCAGGATCTGGGGCTAATTCCCTTTGAGAAGTAAAGGGTATTAGCCATCAAACAGTCCTGGTGTTTTGGAAATCCCATTGGGCAGTTCCATGCAACATTAGGTGCCTAACAGTCTTCCGAGTTTTTGCTGTTGGCCTTCTGTCTGGAATTACTTTAAAATCTGGCTCTCATATTGAGAAGAAAGAGTAAGTTGTAATTTTATATTAACAAATAAAAGAAGTTAATATGTAAAATCAATAAAATTAGATGTGCCAACCTGTAAACATCTGCTAAGTAAGTTCCAGATCTTCACATTTTAAACTATTAGCTAAGCATATTTCATGAGTTATGAGGCCAGGAGGGTGTAATGTAAAAAATTCTCTAAGAGAATTGATTACCTACCTTTACAAGACTGTTTATAAGAACACATATTATGTATCTTGGCATTTGAAATATATTTATTTATAGCACATGAGCTCCTTTTTCATTGCAAGCTGAGTACAACTATGTGAACTATTACATTTTTCTCCTGCTAGAATCCAGTGAAATTAAATTGCTGCTTTGAGCCACGTTTTGAACTACTAACCACTGTCACTTGAACCAGGCAAGCTTTAAAACCTACACCACAAGACTTCTCTAGAAGCTACAATATCCTCCTCCAAGCCTCTGAATCAGCTGCTGATGGGAATAGACTTGTTTTCAGGTTGCCCCACAAGGTACTTACCTTTCAAGTCAGTCACTGCTGAGTTCACTGTATGTCGCTCTTACCCAAGTACAACAGTAGGTCCCTAACAGGTATTTACAAGAAATGCTAGTGTGCCTAAAATGTTACTGTGCCATGACCATGCATGCGGAACAGCCCTGAGTGTAAAGACCCGACCGATAAATCTTGCTGTGTCCCTGTGCAATAAGATAAACAAATCTCTGCCTTTCAGTTTTTTTTAATCAAACAAATAAAGTCAAGAGGGATTTATTTTGTTCTGTAATTGTACGTGTGTTAGTGTTGTGCCTTTTCCAGTTCATTTGTTGTGATTTATATTTTCAGAAAGCATATGGTTGTGCTGCATGAGAAATGGCTTTGTTGAATTGAATATTCTGACTGCAGGAACTCTAGATGAGCTCAGTGTCTTAATCTGATGATGATTTCTTGTTTTTGTAAAACCACTGTGTACAGTGGCTGCATTACTTATAGGAATTAATTTTGGTCTCATCCTGCAAATTCTTCACCATGTGGGAATTACCAGAAAAGTGTTTTTCTTGCATGTAATAAACCAAAATAATACATTACAGGCAAGTTTCTATTTAAAGATTATACCATAGGTCAAACTCTGCTTTAGTTGTATAAATTCAGAAAAGCATCAAGAAGTTCAAAAGGAACAGGAAGATTTTTCTAAAGCTTCAGCAAGACTCCTGTAAACTCTAGCATCAATACACTAAAATATGACTAAATATACAAGGTGGCTAGAAGACCACTGTTTTTGTCTACAGATCTCTCTAGTGAAGGAAGGACATCCATGGAGGATGTAGGAAAAGTAGAGTACAAAGATTAAAGGACCAGAGTTCCTTTGGGAATCTAACAAAGCTGGTCTCTGAGAAAGTATACTATAACTGCAGTGTTAATACTAAATGCCAGCAGCAAATGGCCAGCAGATAATACTTGTATAGCAGACCATGGAAAAAAAAACCTCAGCTTGTGTGGCCAGATCATAACTGCAAATGTGTCAGCAGCACTGTGCCTTTTGGACTAGGGGCTCGTCACCATCTGAGATTAGAAGCCTTCTCCAAAATAACTAAAATGGGATTAAGGCCTTCAGGATTAGGGTGATAGCAGGCAATGTGTTAGAAGCAAAATATATCCCAAGAAAAGCATGTTGTACATAAATTTTCCTTATGGACTTCAAGAAGCAAGAGCTGCAAAAGAGCCTGCTTCCCTCTGATGACAGGAACTGCTCTTCACCTGTCCTTCCCAGTGTTTGGTACTAGGCAGTCTCCTGGTTTTCGACAACAGGCAGTCAGCCTTATTTTAACCACATCAACCAATGGCACACTTAGCCTTTCCCTTGCAGGGCTCCATTCCTAACCTTCCAGCCCTCTATAAAAGGAAAGATTTCAATATACATGCCAGACTAATGCACCGTGTGATTTTGAGAGTGTGCCATTTTGTTCCTCAAGTTGGCAAGAATTACTTTTAAATTCAAAATAAAAAAAAAAAGGAAAACCTTTCCAGTTTGAAGGCAAGATTTTACCCAAGGATAAACTCATCTTACAGCCTAATATGACAAAGGCATCTACTGCCTGCCCCAGAAAAAGAGTTGGAATTGGTGGCATCGAGTTCCCACACCTTTGAATTTTTGAAGGTGATAGTGAAAAGGTGACCCAGTTTATATGTTTAGCTTTAGCATCTTCATGTTGCTGAAAGTCAAGAAATTATGACTTTGGCAGCAGGAGGCTGGAGGCACAGCCCATTCTGTTTGGTAAACTACATTGGGAGATTTTTGGCTGAGCTGATGAGATCTTACATTCATCTTAATAGTCTTCCTCAGGCTGGCTGTGTGGGTGGTGGGTCAGGGTTTCCTGAACAGGAGGAAGAGAAAATGGGGCACAAAGGGAGCCCCTGAGGCAAGACTGGAAGAGGACTGTCCAGACATAATGAAAAGGAGGAAGATATAACATGATTATAACCCTTCTCATGGAGGAGAGCAGCTGACCCTGACCCAGCAGGGAAGAGCAGGGGTACCTGAAGGCCTGGCATGAGGAGGATGTGCCATTGTAGCAAGTGCTGAAAATGAGGACAGAGAAGCACAGCACACTGGCTTCGGGGGCTGGGACGGAAGTCTCTGGTGGCTGCAGGGGGAACAAGGTTCTGTCAGATCTACTTTGTACTAAATGCTTGCTTGTTCCCAGCAGTTCACTTCTGGTTTTGTACAGGTCACTCTGCACAATCTGCACAGTCACTGCTGGTCACGTTAGTCAGGGAACTGCGTGCTACATACAGCAACTCTCTCAGCACACACACACAGCAGTGCAAGCCAGCAGTCTTGCCATTTTCCACGCAGTTACTGTTACAGGCTCCCAAAACACGTGAGTTATTTACTTATTATTGGCTGCCCAGTCCCAAGCATGATGCTTTCCAAATAACACGAAGACACAAATCTCTCCCCACTGAACACAGTCCAAAATAGGAAAGATCTTGTTGGAACAGTGCTAAGGGACACCAGATACAAGCAAATGCCTCAAGGCAATTAGCAGTGATCACCTTCTTAAAATACTTTTGCTACTGTTGTCATGACACAGCAACTTTCCAGTCTCCTGTTGCCTTCATATCATATTACCATTCAGTTCGTCTATTCCCACCTTCCATCTGCTGGAAATCCCAACTACAGGCTTCAAAACACCTCAGCAATTTTTTTGTTCCTCATCCAGTCAAACACTAAAATCCTGCAATAATAACATGTCTTTTCCAGGAAAGCTCATGTATAGTATCAGCTGGATAAGAACTTCAGAACTCCTGTACAAGGCGGTCATCGTAACTGTTTGTGTGGCAATGGACTATCTAAAGGACAGAAGAGATTTCTTATTATTTGATTATATCTCTTTCTTATGAATAAGCCTCTGAATAAGAGGAAAACCTCTTCTTTCTACCCATCAGGAATTACTACATAGCCATGGCACGAACATGCGCCATCTTATACTGGCTAAGGAGTGAACCACCTGTCCATGGCTAATGTGTTGGGCAGTGCTCAGCATATGCACAGGGAATTGCCTCTTGAAAAAAGTTAATGGGCCTCTCTGTCTGAAATATGAACATTTTCTAAGCAGTGGTAGAAAAAAATGTGCTGCAAAATATCTCAGTAAACAGACTGACCTATTCTCCTGGGCAAGATGCTGAGAAAGTGGGTTAAACACTGTGGCTTGTCAGATGTGTTAACAGATGAGCTGTATTCTCAGTGCTGATCCTGAGAAGAATACACAGAACAAATGTCACTTTTACAGCCACTAACTGAACATGACTATGGCTGACAGCACTTTCCTACCTCCTCTGCCTACCCTCAAAGACTATGTCCCATTTGTTTATCGGAAATATTCATGCATCCCTAAAGACTGACTGGGGACTGCATCTCTCTGCCAGCAGAGCCTTGTACGTGGAGTCATTATTCTGCATTTGCCTCTCACACTTGCCTCATCCAGTGAATTTGAATCATCATGTTCGTCCAACATTTGTGCCAGCAGAGCAGGGTATGCAAATCATGCCTAACTTTGCATTTGGTTATGCCACCCCTCAGGGTCATCAAAGCAACACCAGGGAGGTCTACATTCAAACTAGGTGACCCTAGGTAACTTTTAGTTTTGTATACGCTTTCAAAGCGACAAACAACCCTGGGTAAACTGTTGAACAAGGAGTGTTTACAAGGAGATGGACAGAAGGAGGGAGGCAGCAAGGAAAAAGAGCATTGCCTGAAGTGAAACATCCCTTCACAAGGCCTGATAACATGAGATTAGGATCTTCTGCACATTGGGTTGTGACTTCCACTTATTTTTGTATGTGGACCTGCCCAGACCCAAGATCACGCATCAAGACGCCACTCAGTTCTCAGCACACCAGTGGCAGCCATCAGAACCACAGAAGTTAGTCCTAACAGAAGCTAGGCTCAAATCTAACACTCACTTGTCTAAGTGCATCTCTAGAAGCAAAAGAAAAAATTTGCTTCTAACTACAGACAGTTTTCTTCCTGCCCTGCTGGAAACTGGTTGACAATTATTCCTGTGAGGTTTTGGTACTGCAAGTAGCCCCAGAAACACCACATTTCAGCAAGATGGCTGCCATCAGCAATTGGTCTGTAATGCCAACTGCAATTAAAACCTTGAAAAATAGCATGCAGTATCTCACAGTTTATGAATAATGATGAGCATGTTATTACTCGTAGACCCTTGAGCTCAGCACAGACCTAAGGTAATTTTTCATTATCCTGCAATCCTCTGCACCTTCAAATCAATCACAGTTCTTCCATGGACTTCTGAAAATGCAGGGTAGGATATCTCAAGACATGCAAAAACCCACCTGCTCTGAATACACAACAAAGAAAGCACAACTCATGCTGTAGCAGCACCACTAGCATAAAGCAACACAACCTATATCTGCCCAGCTAAAATACACCCACTGTTGCATGATTTATAACAAAGCGTTCTCCATGATACAGTTGTAAGAAATTAATTGTGGATGGTAAGGCACAGATTAAAAGAAGCTGGTTTTCTGTTAAAAAAAAATAATAAAAGGCTATAATTCCTCTCTTCTTATTTAAAAACAAAACCAAAACCAAAAACCAAAACAAACAAACAAACAACAAAACCCCCCCCATCACCACCAACAACCAACAAAACCAGCTGGGAAGGGCCTCCAAAGTTTCCCTTACGCACAAGCAAAGCCAGCCATTGCCTTGCACATCTTCAGGATGTATGAAGTAACCAGACAGAAGTGATAGCAGCGCTGGCCAGATCCTTTTTACCAACTGGTAGTTGAGACCTGTCTCTCTAAACAGATCAAGATCTCTGTTACTTCTATATCAAGCTAATAGGAGTTACATATACACATATAGAAGAACTAACTCAATATACATATTCTTCCTAGTATGTTTTGAACAGAGTGCTATTCTGTAAATACCTATACTCAGAGAGATGGCTTCAGGCCCTGCTAAGGCTATGCTGTAGCTTCAGGGGCTCAATAGCTGTGGTGAGACCAGGGTGGTGCAGGGCACCCAGCTGGAGGGCTGAGCATCTTCTGCCCCTGCTCTGAGGGATTCCCACAAGCACACCCACAGCATCCTGAAGAGATGCCACAGGGCTGCCACAAGCAGGGAGTGCAATATCTTGGCAGCAGTGGACAAAATCCCGACTCCCCTTCATTATGTTGCATTCCTTAATTTCCCTGTAGCCAGAGTTTTGACAGGTGACTTTGCTAGATCACAGCAAGGATCAAATGCCACCTGTCTCTAAAACAGTATCCAAAGGCAGTTCAATGTGCATGGGTAAAAGAATAGAATTATGTAACCCCCTCAATCTGCTGTTTGGCCTTCAGCTTTTAACTGCCGCTGGCACCCTACCAGGCTGTGTGTGCACACAGCCCTTGAGCCTCCAGGCCCAGCTCAGTGGTGACCATGGTGCTGACCTCCTTCCATGACCACTCTTTGGCTGCCACCTCCACCTCTCTGTCCTCACTCACACACAGCTGCTTTTGCTTGCACACCTCAGGCAGCAGTTTGTTCCCTTCCTTCTGCTAAGAGGATTAGCAAATCAAGGTGGACACTGACCCAGGAGGCAACATAGTGCCCCAAAAAGAGCCAACAGTGCATGACAGCTCACTGTGCTGTGTTCTGGCTGTGTCATCAGTGACCCTGGGTCTGAAGCAACACAGAAGGTGTCGAGCCCAGTGGCCCTGGTATCTGACTTGGATCCATGTAAATGAATGATTAACAACACCTCAAAACCCCCCAAGCTGTTTGGCATACAAAATGTTTTGACTCTGTTTCTGGAAAAGGGGGTTCTAACACTTGCTTTTGTACCTTTCAAAAACCTCAGTTCACCACTTCAAGTCGAAGTTATGGCCAGAGATATGCTATGTATGACCACAAAACATGGATATTTTGGGATTCAGTTTGCTTGGGTGCTACGAGATGGACATTTTAGCAAATGTAGTTCATACCAGGTAATATGGCTGTTCTTTCTTTCCACCCACAACATGTTTAGCTCCAGCAGCAGCAATATGTACTTCAGCCTGCTGGCCAAGTCTATCAAGATGGATCCATATCTCAGGAAGAACAAGGTGGTCTTTCAAAGTCACCTCTTTCTAAGACTGCCTCTGGGCCTGATAACTATTACAGCTAGTAGAGCTGAAATACAGAAGGCATTACTAAAAGGTACTAAAAGGCTGTTAGATTAATGGTTCAGAGGAACAATTTAACAAAGGGGAAAAAATAACAGTCATTGTTTGGGTTTATTAAAAGAGGGAAGGTCTGGGACCAGTTCTCTAAAGAGTTAACATCCTTCAGGGCCTGAGATGCTTATGCTGCTTGCAGAGACCCATTGGAGAACACAGCATGGGTGAGAGGTACAAACCCTGCTCTGGATCTCTGGCTTGAAGAGAAAGGAAAGGCCAGGGAGCAGTGGGACAGAGCAGATGGGAATGACAGTTTTTTCTGCACCTGAATTACCAGGGTTTTGAGGTATTGTCAAACTGATGGTGGTGAGGGTGTCTGTCCCCTAATTCAATGTTACTCCAGTCTGTTACAGGCTGAACTGAGGCCACTAACTCATTCCATATGACCAACATAATGTAGACATCACATCTGGTTGCATGAGTAATATAGAATCATAGAAACACAGAACCATTTAGGTTGGAAAAGGCAAGTCCAGCCATTAACCTAACACTGCCAAATCCACCAATAAACCATATCCCTAAGTGCTATGTCTAGACATCTCAAATACCTCCAGGGATGGTGACTCAACCACTCCCCTGGGAAGCCTGTTCCAGTGCTTGACAACCCTTTCAGTGAAAAAAATTTTCCTAATATCCAGTCTAAACATTCCTCTCATCCTATCACTTGTTACTTGGGAGAAGAAAACCAACACCCACCTCGCTACAACCTCCTTTCAGGTAGCTGTAGAAAATGATAAGGTCTCCCCACAGCCTTCTTTTCTCCAGACTAAACAACCCCAGTTCCCTCAGCTCCCCCTCACAGGATTTGTTCTCCAGACCCTCCACTAGCTTCATTGCTCTTCTTTGGACACATTTCAGCACCTCCATATCTTTCTTATAGTGAAGGGCCCAAAACAGAACACAGTATTCGAGGTACAGCCTCACCAGTGCCAAGTACAGGGGGACAATTGCATCCCTAGTCCTTCTAGCCACACTGTTTCTGATACAGTTCTGATACATTTCTGATGCTATTTCTTATATGATGGCTAGCAGGAGCTGAATAGTGAAAAGTTCAATGATATTTTATTTTCTCTCTGAGTTCCTGTAAAGATAAAATGAAACTAGGAAGCAAACATCTGAATGAAAGCCATAAATACCACTTCAACCTCTTTTTTTTTTCTTTGCTAAGCAAATGCCATTGCTAAAAGAGAGTCTCAAATACACGAAATGCTCTTAGGGACCTCCCTATTCCCCCAAGACTGACTGTTCACTGGTGTATGCCTGTGTGTGCTTACCTTGTTAAAACCCCCCCAGCAGTGTGTCGCTGGGCTATGGAAAATATAAGTCTCAAGGAAGCATTCAGCTCTGACTCATTATCTGTATCTAACCACAGGATCATGAGCTCAAAAACAGAGTGCAACCCTTGCATCAGCACAAGTAGCCTACAGCATTCTTTTCCTCAGTAATTTTGTCATGCAGCATACAGTTTTGTTTGATTTTTCATTCCAGGCATGGTTACTGTAACACTATAGTGTAACCTGGTTGCTCTCCTTCACATTTCTGCACAGAACTCATGAAAGAGTGAGAGAGCATGGATGAGAGAGGCAGGCTCTTTGGCAATGTCCTTGTTAAGCTGCTGGCAAATTGCCGTGCTCAGGATGAGGAACAGCAGCTGAAAACAGCCAAACACCAAGTTTCTATCATGGTGCCTCAGGACTGCAGTGCTGTTGCTAGGGACCCTGCTTACAAAGTGCCATGGCTGAATAAAATAAGGGAAGAAAATTACCATTGTAATGAGACTCTCCTTGCTGTTCTCTAGCCTGCCCCCAACCTGGCCCTGCACCACTGTAGGACCTTCTTCATTGCTTGATCTTGCCTTCCTGCAGTGGCCCATCTGCACAGATATGCCAAGAAACTCCATTTCATCCTAGACTTCAGCCTCCAGAGAAAGACTCACAGAGAAAAAGAAAAAGAAAAAGAAAAAGAAAAAGAAAAAGAAAAAGAAAAAGAAAAAGAAAAAGAGGAGGAACTCCCCAGGCTGAGGATGGCCCACAATTCCCAAGTCCCAAATGAGCCCTGCAGGCTATTGCTGTCCCTTCCCTTTCCATCAGACAGCCACTCTCTGGTATAGACTCAGTACTGAAAGGATAGATTTAAGAATGAATCTGTTTAATGTGAAGCCCCGATTTCGATGCCCATTAAGATACATTTGTCTTGCTGTTTCTCTCTGGCTGACCAAGCACCTCCTTCTTCATTCCCTGAGAATATTGAATATATTCTGTGGAGGTGTCTGGTCTTGTTACATCATCCACCAGAAAGACAGGCACATATTTCTGTAAGAATATACTCATTTAATGAGTTAACACTGGGCATCTATCCTAGGAGGCCCCAGATGCCACGCATCTGCCCTATTACAGCCCTACTGGTACAAACTTGCTTTATGATTTAGGTCAATTTGCTTAGAGGCTGCCTTATGAATCAGATGGAGTTCAGGACCAAGACAATGTACCCAAAAAGTACCAAACAAGAAGAGCCTCTGTAAGGCCCTTTTCGCCAGGAATGGGGCATCTCCTCCTCTGCTCTCTCCTGGGAGTAGACTTGTTACCTGGCTGGTATCATCACTGCAGTGTTATCTCAGTAGTCCAGACGTTAGCAAGTATTTTAGAAAGCAGGGTGGAGAGAGGTTTGGTTCATTTCTGCTCTTCCCATTCTGAGAACAAAGATGCATCCTCTTTGCTCCTTCACCACTACTCAGGAAGACTAAGATTGGTGTGTTTGGTCCATGGCACAACCCAGCCCTTAGCCCTCCCTTCCTAGCCAGCCACACCTGAACATTGTTAAGCAAATGACCCAATCCATGACTTTAAGAAGGAAATCGCTCCTGTCTCCATTCTGTCACTGAAATGAAAATATCAATAGCTACTTACTTAACAACAATGAGTTAGATAATATTTGTACAGTGCTTGCCTACCAAGAAGAGCTAGGAAGTGTTAAGGGTTTAAAAAAAACCACCTCTAAATTGGAAAATAGCATGAAAATTAACTCCTATGAAAACAATAAGCCTTTTATACTTGCACAATGACTTTCTATTGTTCAGTAGTATTTCTGTCATTGAACATTTCCATTTTCCTCATAAATGCCAACTGCCTGATGAGAAGGCTATTTACTATGAGTGCTGGTGGTACATAATCTCTATCTTTATCTCGGAAAGGTCCTGGAGGGAGGGAGAGGCAGCCATATGCCCTCTGATACTAGCAAAGCCCAAAGTGAAGAATACAATTACATATCTATTCTTGTCATCTTTTTGCCTGAGGGCATAGACAATATTTTGGATCTCTCTCTCTTTTTTTTGTGTCAAAGAGAAAGAGATGATGCTAGTCAAGTACTTTCTTTCGTGCCCTCCTCTTTGTTTACAAAGACCACATGAGGAGTGCTACATCCATGAAAGCAGCAGAAGCAAGACAGAATCAGTCACCATATTTAGAAATCCCTAAGTCTGCCTTCCCAAAAGGGTTACTGCTAAATAGCACTGTTTCCATTTCCTCTAACAGAGATTCTCTTGTTTTCCTTACCTGTTCTGTTCTTCTTCTCACACAACCATTCTGGGGAGCAATTCACGAAACTTTGTCTTTGCCACCTGCCTCAGGGAACCTTCCTCAGACCTGCCAGGATGCCTGGTGAGCAGTGAGTTCCTGCAACATCTTAACATGACATAAAGGTCTGCTTAACTGATCAGCTCAAAACCCCAGGATATGGTACAGCTGTTCCCTATAAGCATATATGTAAGTGTAACCACAGACCTGGTTCACAGCAACCATAGTAAGCTTTCAGCATAAAAGGAGAACTCCAGGAAAGAAGAAAAAGGCTACAAGTTTCAAAGTAACAAGTTTACAGCTAGAACAAGAGATGATATCTGTTGTGCTCTGAGACTTTGTCATCCTGTTTTGTATTATCTCACAGTAGTTGCAATTGTCTTTTGATTATGACAGGCTATTGTGTTATTTTTCCATTAATTCTATTTGGATTTATATAAAGGGACCAGATTTCTTAAAGCGTTCCCTGGTCCTGCTGTTATTTATGTCTTTCTTCCCTGTGATTTTTAAGTACCTGACAAGAGGACGCCAGGTACTTTTAACAGTCCTTTAAGATAATTCTTTGACAGAAATGCCAGTTCCAATCAGATCAAACAACCCAATAGTGAAATCAACCTTGTAAATGCTCCCCATTTCTACCCTGTCCAGTGCTTCTCACCTCATGAACTATGCCCTGTGCTCATCTCCTGAGAATAAGGACAATTTCTTTAAGACCTGCAGGAAAACAACACCAGACTCCCACTCTTTTGTGTTTCAAAATGCTCCACCACAGGTACTGCTTCTGACTATAGCTGTTGCAATGGCAAGGACAGCAGGAGAATATAGAGGGTGCAGTTGTAATGTGTAATTTCCTTTGGCACTCTATGCTTTCCTGCAATTCTTTTCAAAGCTAGAGTGTTCAACACAACACACCCACTTCGTACAATGCTGGCAAGAAGTCTCTGTATTTGACAGTTGTTGCTGATCATCAGTTCTGATCCAGCTGCTGGCAGAAGATTTTGAGGACAGAAGAGAGTAGTACTTCATTAATGAGAGATTTCAGTAACGAAATTCAACTACCAAAAGTGCAGACACTACCAGTAATAGAAGCAACACTTTCCACTGCTCCCCAGACATGCTGCTCCATTGCAACTGCCAGTGCAAAATAATCTCCAGAAATACTAGAGAAAGCAGGGAACTAAGGAGTCATATATAGTGCTTATAGCCACAGACTCTCCACAGGAGGCAAACCAGGCCAGGAGACTTGTCAGAGACAGGAGATGGGGAAGGCCTTTGCTGTTGTCAGTCCAGAGGACCTGCTGGATCAGGGTGTAAACTAGAAGATCCTCAGAGTGGAAACCAAACCAGCCTTGAATGGCCTCTACGTATGAACACTTTCTTAGCATTAGCTAGGGCACGAATAAGACCAACATCCATTAAGAGAAGAGCCTCTTGGCTGGGTCAGACTCCTGCCTGCCACATCTGGTCTTTCATTGGAGAAAGAATTCAAATCCACTAACTTGAAACTCATCACATGTAAGGGTTGCCATGGGGACATGCTGTTATTGTGCCATTTTAACATTTCTCTTCCAGATTCCTCAATAAAGTGACTATGAGGCTTCTAGGTAATAAATATGTGTATAAAAAATGTGAATATACAAAACAACCTATCAAGCAATTTCAAAGCTGCAATATACCCCCATCCTGTCAGACTTGGACATTAGCTGCTATTTGCACAGTAGCTGTGGGAGCATTTGCTGTCCTCAGACTCCTCTCTGCCACGAATGTAAAAAGGGAAATGTTTGGGTGACGGCTCATAAATGCAGCTCTCTTTCACAGTGGGCCAAGTCAGGGAAGGAGGCAGCTGTGAAATGCTTAAGCGAAGCTTCTCAACATCATCCATAAAGCTCTACCTGTGCTTTACTTATGGCACCTTTTCAGCAGACTCTAATTATTTAGTCTATAGTAAAATGACAGATTTGATGTGAAGAGCAGTAATCTAAACATCCCACTGAACAGATGGGAGGAATGTGACACAAGCATGAGAGCTTGCCCAGAAAAACTTGTGGCTTCTCAGTATTCAGCCTTTTTACCTTGTCAGGCTTTATCAGGGAGAGGATTTACATAAAGGTAAACAAAAAACAAAACCAAAAACAAACAAACAAACAACAAAAAAACCCAAAAACCCAAAAAGAGAGATTAGGATGTAGGAAACAAGAGAGAAGGGAGAGAAAGATGGCAAAGAGTCAAGGAAAAGGGAGAAGAGGGCTGTGGTTAACATCAGCTGATGCAGCATATGATCCATGTCCTGTGACAGGAATAGGGCTGAGTGACAGTGCAGCAAGTGGCTCTCCCCTGGCACCCATGTTCCTGCTAAATATGACTCTGCCAGGACTTCAGGTATAAAGAATGAAGGAGTTTTCTGGGGAATAATACCACTGGAGTCAGTGAAATTTTCCCAGGGATACTGTAAGGCAAAATGGTGCCTGATGAGGATGTCGTAAGCTAAGTGGAAAATGGTCTGTGTTGATCCTCTGGCCCAGAAACTGAGGCTGTCTTCACACAGCAGGCTGGGCTGTGGCGCAGAGCTAACACAAGCTAAATTCTCATAGCAGCTTTCAGTGCCCTGCAACAGCCCTCCAGCGCGAAGTCTTGGACTCTCCATATTGTCCTACCTTGAAGCATGGGTGGCAGTATCTTGAGGATATCTCTGAAGGGAAACTTTACATACATCCCCCTTCCCACCACTACCCAGTGCTCTCTGACCTCGGGTCACTCTGGAGATGCCCTGCTCCGAGTTACTCATTGGGGCAGTTCTGCTGGTGGCAAAAGCTGATGTAAACCTGCCTTTAAGTCTAGGGGTCAAGGCAGGGTGACTTTAGGAAATGCTTTCTGACTATCCTTCTTTCCAAGAGATGGCTCTGAGAATGAAATTGAGAAAAAAGTCAAAGCCAGAAGGAAGCAGGATATATAACTATGCTACATCATGCATCTTGCTTATCAGCACTCTGATAATGTAATCTTGTAGATCCATTTCAATTTTTAATATTTTTAGACAGGTATTTAAGTTGTTAAGGTGAGCCTGAGTCAGGTGAGCAAATATTTGGTGGAGTTTTGATGGCTGAATGAGATTAGAATACAAAATATTCATGATAAATTGGAGAAGCTTCCTGGAAAAAATATCAAGATGGTTCTCAGCAGGGATGAGTGCAGTGTACTACACTCAGACAGGCACAGTTAACTAAGTAAATGAGTATACACTGAGCAGGACAACAAGTTCTAGAATAACATCTAACAATTACACTGGATGATCAGGTTTGAATAAGTCCAGACATCAGCCTGGATTATAAAAAGAGGAGTAAAACCTGAAAGACATCCTACTGGTAAGACCTCAGCTGAAGCAGTATGTCCAGTTTTAGGCAAAACACTTCAAGAATGATCTGGAGCAGCTGAGAGTATGAAAAAGAGCACCAGAATAGCAGAAGTCTAAGAAATGTTACCAGTGAATGGTAACATTTGAGCTAATTTGTGCTTCTCCCAAAAGAAGTCTTAAAACATATACAAGGCAGTTGCAAAAGGGGAAGAGAACAACTTCTTATTGGCTGTTTAGATAAGACATAATGGGCCTGAATTGCAACAAGGAAGATCTAGAGGCAAAACTAGGAACTATTCTATGTCACTAAGGATAATGGGGCACAGGAATAGATATGATGGATTTCCATCACTGGAGCCTTTGACTGGGAATTTATGGAGTCTTTTGGACAGTGGGATAGGAAGGGAAGACATGTAAATAGGTCTGATATGCTTTTTAAGCCCAGATAATACTCATCAGTATATTTTATTGGGCAATAATTCTCTCTAAAAGGCTCTTCATTTTGTTTTTACGCAGAAACATGACACAGAAAGATGAAGAAACCAGAGACTCAAGTGAAGGTCTGTGCCTATAGGTCTTATAGGAAGACAAAAAAGGAGCAATTATTGCTAGCTGAGTCTTGCCACTCTCTAGGGGAACTGTGTAACAGTGCAATTACAGCAAGGAGTGAAATACCAGCATGACCTGAACAGGCTCATTATCAATGAAATCTCAAAACTGTAACATCAATTAATAAAATGCACCATGTATTATGATATTCTAGCATGAATTTCAGCTAGCTAGAGGGGGGAAATAGAAGTAGGTTCTTTGATTCACTTTATCCAAGGAGACAACATTATCTTTTGACATATGATAAAGCAAAGACTACCATTTGAAAAAATTTTACTCTCTTATGAGTGTGGTATGTTTCTTAAGACATTGGGTTGGTTCAGATAACAAAGTAATTCAACAGATAAAGTTGTATTCAAGCAACTTCCTTATCAATGAGAATCAATCTTCCACACCTGAAATTTGCAGCTAAGGTATGCAAGGAGGTAGTGCGATATGGCAATGAGGAAACACACTGGCTGGAGCTAAAAACACCATAACCCACCCTTGAAAATTAGCTCTGAGATGGACAAATTACTCTTCTAATGCAGTGATGGGCATATATTTGACTATCAAACTCAATATTGAGTATTTGGTGCCAAAGAAAGTCCAGATGTTACTAATAATACATATTTTTTTCTCCATTAACTCTAGTATTTACATAGGTACAGAGGATAAAATTTAGCACAGTGAAAAGATTCCTACAAGCTCCAGTGCCTAACAGCATCCAAGGCCACATCAGTGATATAGCACTAACTCATGCTAGATACACCAGCTGGGATCAAGACTTCAGCATGCCAAACTGTTTCTGGCTTAGAAATCATGAATCAAGGAATGACAGTACAAGCAGTGTCCGCAATGCCTCGCTGAGCTTTCCAGGGTTTACAAGTCAGTTTGATCTAGTATGGAAAACACATCATGGCTTTATCCACAGAAGTAAAAACATCAGTGTACGGTTCACTGCCCTCCCAACTGCATGAGCAAGGGAAATTAGTTGCATCCATGTGCCCTTTTAGTGCTTCCCAGTAGCGTATTGAGTTAGACCACACAGGCGCCAAACAACATATTTGCTCAACAACAATTTGCTCAAGACTGAAGCACTCTGCTGATAGCAGAAGGGCTGAGCTGCTGTGAAGAACACCAGTGGGTAGCACCAGCATACATGACTGCTGAACACAAGCCCACGCAGGGTGGTAAATCCTGGTCAAGCATTATTTGGACTGAGATCCCGGTGGAGCAGATATTTCCACTTCTTCAGTGACTTACTTTATGCAGCAGCTTTAGCAAGGGAAGTCCAGGCAGCTGCGGTGCTGCCAGCTCTCACAGCACATCACACTTTCATAACTACCAAACTGCTGTAAATTGATTCTTGTTTCCTCTTTTTAAGATAAAACACAATTTGTCTCTCAGAGGAGATTTGTGAAAAAGAAGAAAACAATTCAAAAATTAACTTTGGTCACAGAAAGCAAAATTTCAATTTGCAGTTCAAAGCTACCTATTAGTGAATGGCACACAGGGGAGGAAAAACATGCAGCAGTCTGAATGGAGTCCAGAATTCAAATAAAATGTTTCCAGGTAAGCTAGCCAAGTTTATCATATTGACTGTTGGGTAAGCAGATCAAAGCCTGTAATCTGGGGACAGCATCCTGAAACTGTTATGTGTGTATCAGATAAATATGTAGGACTGGAGTGAGACTCACTTTTCAAAAAAATGCCACTAATAAATAAATACATCAGGCTTTTTTTTTCAGAAAACACTTCTTTTTCCCCATCCAGAAAGACCACTTCACTGAAATTCAGACATGCAGAAGCTCCATTATCAATAGCAACAATGCTGCCTTTTACGAGCTCTTTTAGAAAATACTTATGTGTCCTAGATGTGTAAAATACATTTTCAAAAGCAATTTATGCCCTTAGGAATTGGCTTCCTAAGACCTTTCCTTTAAGGATTTGGAGTTTAAGGCCAGATTTTTGAAGCCTTTTTAGGTCACTCCAACACCAGTCATTGAAACAGGTTTTGAAGTTCTGTATTTCATTTCCCAAGTCACTCATTTCTCCTCAAAGAGTTGCACAACACTGATGTTCAGGTTATGGGTAGGCACTTTACTTTCAGGAAACCATCAGCTGAGGTTTCCCCAGTGAGGAGGGTGCATTCAGCTCTCCTCCCACCAGAGCTGGAATGGGCTGGATAGCACTACACGCGGTTGGCAACTGCCTCTGGCCTGACTGCTGGCAAGGAAGATGCAGGCTTGGCAATAGTAATTCAGCCCTACCAACATACTGTCGAGGCGTCTTTTCAGCTCCACGGACATACTGCTAACACACGAAATTCCTCTTCTTCTCCCACAAATGGATTATCAGGGCTGTACAGGGAAGAAAGTGCCTGGGAAGACACAGCTGCAGCACACAGGAGGGCAGCCCCTTTATTCTCACGGGCAGTTTTTGCTCCCTCATCCTGTTGTACAGACCACAACATATCCGTATCAATGATAAATCCACCATTCTGAGTATGATGAAGAAACACACATGCTAGATAGCAGCCTAGAGAGCCCTTCCTTACAGCATGTCCTTCTGACATAGGGAACAAGTGTACCATAGCAGAGAGAGTAGACCTGGGCCGCTTTACTTTGTGTTTATCAAAAACCCAATCAACAGAAATCTGCAGTCACTGTTGAAAATTAAATTAAATTTGAAGAAGTAATATAAATGTAGGCTACCCCCTTGGCCATGGCAAATTTGTTTTATTCAGGTTGTCCAGTTTTGCAAAGAGGGTTTATTGGATTATGTAGTTTCACAGAATTTCCGCCATTTAATGTTGCTATAAATATTAAGAGAGCCAGTACCTGAAGTCCTGAGGCCAGGAGAATGTGAGTTTTCATTTGTTCATCCGGCTTTGATGAACACTGAGTAGTTCCATTTTCATACTGCAGTGCTGACACTTTAGCCAGCATTACAACCAGGAGAGCTGATTGGCAGGCATTTAAAATGAAGGGTTATCTTGTGGCTGAGGGAGAGGAGCAGGACTCTGGAGACCTGATTTCTGTTCTTTGATCAGTCACACAAACCCTGCATGACACTGAGCAAGCCAATTAATAGCTCTGTGTCTCTGTTCTTCAGCAAAAATTGAGGAGAGGAAGGGGTTTTTTACTTTCACTTTTCCTCTCTTTTCTCTGCACAGACAGCCAGCTCTNAGTGCTGGAGGGCTCCTATAGGGTCTCTCTGGAGGCTTCTCTTCTCCAGGCTGAACAACCCCAACTCTCTCAGCCTGTCCTCATGGTGGAGGTGCTTCAGCCCTCTGACCATTTTTGTGGCCCTGTGGCCCTGTTTCTTATTGATTGGTACAGTAAGGACCTGATTTCTCTTGTGCCCATCAGTGTCTCCAAAATACAGAACAAAAAATCCTTTTACATTTTCAGGATTTGTTTTTACATCAATACTGAACAGTGACCAAGTTCTCTTCTATTTAAATTTGGCTTAGGGATTTCATCACCATTTTTAATTATTATAATTTTCTAATACTTACCTGGTGATGGTTGCCAGCTTCACAAAACACCTGAGAAAGTGATTTGACAAAAACATGATCTGTAAAAATGAACTGTACGTGTGTAGGTGAGAGATTGTTTAAATGGATCAAAGTAGTAGTTTTGCTGCAGCCATGATGGTCAAAGGATGTAAGCAAAGTTTTCTAGAGAGGTAATATCTGTTACTAGCACAGCTATATGAAGTAGAGAGCACAGGTAGGATGCCAAATAGACAAGCCCTAGTTCAAGTATACCTAGGTACATGCAGTACTCAGGTTGAGAATTCTGAAGTACCTATGGAAAATTCAGAGGCCCAACCTTCTGCTCTCCTGCCCTCTCCTCCCTCCACAAAAAGTGCCAGCATCTGTGCTGAAATACCAGCGAACAGGCAGATACCAGCCCCCTTCACACATTGCATCTGCACACATAACACTAATACATGAATTGCTATCACAGCAGTCAGAAGAAGAGTTTGTTCTTATTTTCCTGTCTCCACACTGCAGCTGACAGCTCAGCACTTGAGCTGCAGTGATGGTCCGTGACTGTGTCACAGTTTCCTTTCAACTTTGCTTATACAAGATGCTGATTATTTGGACAGCTCAGCATCAGAGAGGAATAATTTACTGCTGCACTCCTCGCGTACTCTATCAGTCCTCCTTTAGCTGCAGCTTACGCTATTGAAAAGAAAATCTATTGTTATTTTAATTTTCTTCATGCTTACAGGAGAGAATCATTGTTGTGTTTATGATTTAACAAACACCAACTTGGACCTGAGCCAGGTTAATAGATGGGTACCAGGTGTAACAGCAGGAGAGGCATAAGAAGTTCTATCTTTCAGTCTTAGGAAAAGAGCTTAATACAGCAGGACATCAAACAATATGTTGACTTGTTCCTAGTTTGCTTGTAATGAAATAACCCAACTACAAATTTGCATCTGGAGTCATACAGCTGCTCAGGTTATCCTACCTGTCATCGCACACCTGGCCCCTGTTAGGAGGAGACATCACAGCCAATTTGCTGTTCTTTCCAATGGTATTTCAGAGGAACAAGCCATCTACACGGTATTTTACTAATGGAAAAGAAACCAAGCCACTACTAATTGGCATGAACCTGTGGCCACTATTCATGGTTAGATTTCAGCCTAATTTGACAACAACCATTTGCCTAATATTAATTTTGCTTCCTGTAGGTTTTCATTAAAGGAAGCTAAGAAAGATACAAGCTCCTTGGTGTAAATCATTAAAGACTCTGACCAACAATGAAATAGCAAACAGTAGATCCTTCCTCTCCTTTTTTTTATTTTTCATATTTTGACGTACCCTTAAAAAATCATATTTTTGACAACAGAATACTCAGTGGCCTGCAAAAATAAAGAAGTCTTTAGCAAATTTAGCAAAACCACTGTAGGTCAGAAATGGCTGAAGATCGACAAACTGGGCATGAAGATACAACCTTGTCCTTTGAGAATGCTGTTAAATTACAAAGGTGAGTTAGTATTCAAACACGTACCATAAAACCATTCAGGATGTGGACTGAGTACTCTGAGTGTCCTGATTACACCCACTGCAGCACTGTCCTGATTATGCCCAAGATTTCAGCAGTTGTTGCTGACACTGATAATAGCTCTGGACTTTGCCTGCACTAGTCCTATGGCCCATTATTGATTCTGTGGGTTTTGGTTTCTGTATGGAAGGTCTTAAGTTTATGATACAATATCACAGAGTAGTTTGTGCCTTCTGTTGCTTGCAGGGTCATCATAGGGTATGTGTCTGTTACATGGTCATCAGTGAAGTAAGAAACTGGACACCGTGACACAGCATGTATTTCTAGCCCTCTTCCTAGATGCCCAGGGCAGTGCCAATATTTTTTGAAATCCTCTTCACAGACGTTGTGAACAGAAAGTAATAAACAACACAGATGTCTGTGATTTCTTAAACATTGTACAGGCAAAAAGCTAGACCTTCCTTCCTGATCTTCACACCCTACTTAGGCAACTCTTTTGCCGTGTCAGTCTGGAACGAATAAGGACAGCAGGATTTGATCCCATGACAATAAAAATCTGAATTCCAAACGAGGTGTATGCCAAGAAAACTCACAGAAATCCCTTGTATGAGGGGTTTGTCACCTTTTTTTGTAAAGGAAGAACAACATGGCAGAGAAACAGGCAGAGTCAGTGCTTCCAGTACAACAAATATTCATTTTATACAATGGAGTACAAAGCTATAAATCATCTTGTATGTGAAGTGCAAAATCAAGAAAAAGTCATGAACACAGACAGTTACATGTTGCAATCTCAACCTTCTACCAGTTCAGATTCACTACTGGAACTAATTCCCAGGTTAGTTTTGTCTTCGATGATCTAACTTTTTTTTTTTTTNTTTTTTTTTTTTTTTTTTTTTAGCATACAAGGGATTTGTGTTAAATAACACAACTCTGTTATGGGTTATTAGCTATGACTTCTTCTATCTGACTTCAAGTACTACAGCAGTTACAAGTCGCACAAAGCAAGAAAGAAGGCATTTCTATAACTGATCAAAGCCCAGTGCTCCATCTGCTCCACTGCCTTATCACCAGCTGCTGTGACAGGGAAAGGCACAAGAAACCCTGATTATGAACAACTGATTATGAACAACTAGAGAAAGGTTCTCTCAGTTTTGATTGAGACAAGGCAATAAAGCTGTTTTGTAAGCTGTATTGACTGTCAGATGAAAGCAAGTGACAAAGGCCACAAACAAGACAGGTCAAGATGAGGAACTAAAAAAAGTGAAAAAAACCCCATCAGTTCAAAGGGTGAAATGGATGGGAATGTGGTCCAGGATCATCAAAGCAGGGTAGGCTCCAGGAAATGAGACGGCAGAGCAAAAGCAGGATCATGCAAGTAAAGACTTTGTGTGCACTGCCACTTAATTGGCGTCTTAACAGTGAGATCCAGACCTGGGCAGAAGTAGCCACTGCCTATGGGGCAATTCAGTTCCTGAATGCTCGTACTTTCTCACCCCCTAGACAGGCTAGTCTGTGACCAAAACCCTCATAAACTTTCAATATTTATTTTTCCTCTGCCACCCCCCTTTTTTTCTTGGGTTTTTTTAAAGTCTTATAATTCTCCCTGGTACTTCCTATGGGAAAATAGCATGCTGAGAGGGTTTTTTTTTTTTCCTTAAAAGGAGATTATCTTGCTGACTTCTCTTTGATATTTAAAGTGAGCCACCTGACCACCAGGCATTCCTGCATGAGGACCCCACAGCAGGAGGCAGAGAAGAGGAGCTCTTTGCTCCTCTTCTGCAGTAGTACCAAAGCTGGGCTGCTGGTCCCAGTAACATGTGTAAGGCCACTGCATATGCACTCAAAGATGTAAGAAGACAAACTCTCTGAGACTTCCCAGATGGGTAACACACATCAAGATGGCTGTGACAGAGACAGCTGTTTTTAAAATCAGGATTATAACTGCATCCAAATGCATTTTTTTGGATGAAATCTTGCTTTTCTGTTGATCACAGCATTAAAGCCTCAGTCCAGCATTAGGTGAAGACCCAGTGTGTGTTCCTGAGACTGCTGAAATCTTTACAGGGGATGGGCTACAACATGACACAGGAGCTGCCAAATCAGGATCTGAGTTTTAATCTTTAACTACTAAGGAAAGACAAATAATGTATTAATTTTTTCTTCTCTGTGCATGGGTGTGCACACATACACATTTCCCTTCTGGTGAGGAAGTATCACACACTGACTTTGGGCCATCATTTGCCATATGATGTGTGAGAACATTTTTTGTTCTCTTTCAGGATTTATTCCTATCTGGAAGAAAATGGAGGTTAGCTGTGAGCAGTGCAGTGCTGCTGACAAATCTGCTAAGCAGAGTGCTTTGTTCCTCATGAGCAAGGAAGATGAAGTAAGCTGTGCAGAGTGGGTACTGAAGGCTGAGGCCCTGAGTAGATGGCTGTTAAGAAAACTATTCATTTGAGCTTTTGGAGGCATTTCTAAGGGGGGCTGCCCCTGTGATTCATTGCTTCTCTTCTAATCTCTCTCACCTGCAAGTCACCAATCCATATGGCTGGTGGCAAACTGAAATGTAAATCTCACAAGTAGCCTGGATTTTGAATTGCTTAGTTTACCCTGAAGTTGAAGATGCTTTAAACCACATTTACAAGCATTTTGGGAAGGACTGAATATGACATACAAAATAGTCAATGGAAAAATTAAAAAAAACCCACAACAAAACCCACCAACATTTTTTCTTCTTTTTTTTTCTAATTTAGAAAATATAATTAAAATCTCTTGTGAAGTTTAGTGTTAGTGTGAGAAAATCTTTTTTTTTTTGTCATAGGCATACTGAGCATCAGACAGAACTAAAGCTAGTGGACTGGGAAGAGTAGTTATGGAGATTTCCATCTCTAGAAAGGCAGTGTCAAGAACTGGTTATGAGTAGAACTAACCAGAAACTGCCTCATGAAGCATAATTTTGAATGTTTATTTGTAAGCTATTCCCCAAAACCAGAAAGTTGCTGGAGAACCACTGAGTTCTGATGAATTTTGGCACCAGTGGGCAGGTTTTCTTACTGCCTACTAGCTCGCTCAGCTGGTGCTCAAGGCTTGGCACAGGAACCAGGGAGACTATGGATTTCACGGGTTTCTCCAGGCTCTGTGACAACTCTGCATTGCTTGGGGCTCCCTCCTCTGGAAGCCCTGAAAGCCTGACCAGAAGAAGTGTGTTTGCTTTATGAAAGCTTCACAGGCCATCCATGCTTCTGCCAAGAGTAACCACCACAGGCTTCCTGTTGATACCCTTCTCATTCAACCCAGAAACTACCAGGGGAAAGTAGGGGAAAATAGGTCATTGGGCATTTAGTGTTTGAGCATTTCCAAAACCAAAGCTTTAGCATGTCGGCAAGTCCCACAGACTGGGGACTTGGTGATTCAGACAGGCTGACTGGTGATCTGCCTCATTTTCTGATCTTCAAAAAAATATGTCACACATAAAGGGAGCCCGTCTGTATACACTGATCATCCCAAACTACTTTTAACAAACTCCTGCCCCTCTACTCTGCCCTGGTGAGACCGCATCTGNGTGAGGGTGACAGAGCACTGGAACAGGCTGCCCAGAGAGGTTGTGGAGTCTCCTTCTCTGGAGACATTCAAAGCCCTCCTGGATGCGTTCCTGTGTGATCTGATCTAGGTGTTCCTGCTCCGGCAGGGGGATTGGACTAGATGATCTTTCGAGGTCCCTTCCAATCCCTAACATTCTGTGATTCTGTGATTCTGTGAAACTAACTACTATTCCTCTAATGCAGAAGATTCAAACAGATTTTCATTACAAATCAAAGCCAGAAGCCTAACAGAACAAACATTTTTGGTGAAGGATCTCATAATTTCAGTTTGTGAAATGTTGCACCACAAGGCAATAATCACATTCATCCTTGAAGGACAGTTAGGTAACACATTCATTAAAGCTTAGCTGAACGAGCCTCTCGGAGATCAAAGACTTCATATACAGAATTCAGTGATTCTTGCAAAAGTGACATTCAAGACCTCTGGATATTTTTAAATATCATGTTTACTATTTTTCCTCACAGAAAAAGAAGAATATATATGCAACAGTACCCATTACTGCTTAACTGCATCTCCTTTTCAGTGCTCTTAAAAATGCAAATATTCACATAAAAAACCCATGAAACTATGTAAACAGATTGAACAAGTGGAAAAAAATATAAACAACAATGTTGAAGTGTGTGGCTGACACCTGACACCACAGCAAGGATTTTATGTAAAATTCAAAGACCTGTGAGACTGTACACCTCAGGTCTTTCAAAGGAACTTAATGTCATTAGATGCCAACTTCACTGATCCTCTTCCTATGGCTTTCATCTACCCCTGCCTGAGTAGCAGCAAAATAATGTTTTGGTTTTTTTTTTTCTTCTGAAATAGCTAATTTTCTGCTGAAACTTAAAAGACTGCGTATGATATAGGGCTGATAACACCCATTCAGCAGTGAATAGGCCTTCCACTGCTAGCAATGCCGTGGGAATACTTCATAGGTAGGGCAAATGTAATTTGTCAATGGGGATATCCACTTGTCAAAGGAAAAGGGTGTGAGCACTCGTGTGAGAGAGAGGATCGCAGGCCAGTTCAGCTCTCCTATGCTACTGTCCAGGGCAGCACAAAGGAGTGTGCAGGGAGAGAGGCACCCACCCCACTGCCACTTCCACCTTCCCCTCTAACCAGTCAGGCGGTGAGGGCAAAAAGCTTTTTTTTAACATTTTCTCCCTTGCTCATATTCAGGGAAACAAAGAGTATCAAGCAATGAAAGGGAGGCCTCTTTCCAGCGTGCCAAGAACTGTGAGTGCAGGAGCTATCCCAGGCTATGACTTGTCAGCTCTTTCTGCCTGATAACAGTAGGATTTATGAATGAAACCCTTGGAGGAGAAACCCAGAAGGACTATGCCTGTTATTCGACAATACTTTTCAGAGAACAGAGAGATTTTTTAGAATTAAACAATCTATATATGCCACAGGACGAAACACAGACAGCACAAGGGGACTCAATAGCTAGCAGTTTAATGAGCTCCCTGATGGTTATCAGACTGTTTAGGTTATTAAGGGTAGGAGCGCCCTGGTAGCTCCATTGGTGCCACTCACACTGGGGGAGGAAACAAAAAGAGGAGAAAAAATGAATAGGAATAGGAGAGTGAGAACGTAGCTAGGGGCTTAGAAAAAGACCTTTAACAATGTGGTCATTATATTAGAAATCTAAAAGCTGCTTTAGGCAGCACTTCAACAACTCATAATAGCAAAACAAAGGAATATAAAATAAAGCCTTTTGAACAACACAAGTCTTTTCTTTCCATTCCTTGAACAGACAAAATGGTGCCTATCTGGTAGTTTTCCTGCTAGCTGGAATCGTATTCTTTTCTTGCAATACACATAGCATATTGCGGTTCAGTTTTTCCCAGAAAAAAATGAGACAGATCAGCATCAGTAAAATGAAATGCCTTGGAACACACTGCATCAGTCTGAAAAAAAAATACACAAATGGAATCTGAGAATTAATCTGGAAATGATTTTTCTATGCAGATTTGTTTTTCACCGGAAAACACTTCAGCAGTTTTTAAAAATATGTTTTAACTACACAGAAAACATCTAACAAACCAGAGGACTAATTTTTCACCTCCTGACCAGGAGGCACTTACCTCAAAAAACAAAGTTCACAAAAAAAATATCTTCATAGATGCCTGAAAATGTAACATGCCTCAGCACTTTGATGCCTGCTGGGTCTTCCAGTCATGTGAGAGCTATCCAAAGGAAGAACGTTGTTTGCCAGAAATAACAGTCCAAGGAAGCTGGTTTTGGCTCTGTTGGTTCAATTTCTCTAGGGCAATGCCAGGACTTCCTCCAAGGCACTATCATTTACAGAATAGTTTGAGAGAAGCCCACATTGCAAAAATCACACACTCAAAACCACTATGCTCCAACAATACCAGTCAAAAAGCCCATAACCATTCTGTCATCCACTCTTGTCATCTTCCAGAATGTAATGCAGTAGTAATAACGTGCTCAAAGCACCACAGGCACTGCCATCATTGTATTGCAACACTGACTACTTGTCTCTCTAAAGCCATCCCTACAGGACATTTCATTACAAGTAGTTTTAAAGTAGTGGAATGAAAAATTTCTAGCACAAGTTCTTCAGGGCCTTCAGGGTTTTTTTCAGAATAAAATAAAGTTTGAAGAACCCTTGTCCTTTCATGTGCAAATACTTCCACTAGGGTTAAGCAGTAGTTTGCATTGCAGCATGAAGAAAATGTATATGTGCCTGTATATCTGGTGAATAAGAGTAGGAAGACTATGAAGACAGAGAATAATGCAGAGCAATAAATGTTATCGAGGAAGGTGGGAACAGAAATCCTGTCTAAGATACAGGATATACAAATAAACTGAAGAAAACACTTCTGTTTCTTGTCAGACTAGTAAAAACAGACAAAGGAATAACCCCGTTATGTTTGAGATGCATGGAGTGTGTTCTTATGCCAAACACCCATGCAATGTTGGCAGAATTTAGCCTCAGGCTGCACACTGGGAATAAGGACAAGGAAGAGTACGGTTTAGATAATTTTCTGTATACATATTCATTTTCAAAAGACATAGCTTTTCAGTAGTTTCTTCCCACCTAACTTTAGACATTTGCTTGAATAGTCTATGTTGGAAATATATTTGATGCTAGCTTCTTTCATAGTCAAAAGAAAAGCATTGGCTTGCCCAGAGTATGGTTAAGCTCTGCAGACACCTGTGGGAATTATCAAAGAAACTTAAGCCAGGTATGGCTGTGTCTCAAAGGTAAACAGAGATATTAGGCAGTGCATCTCATGCCTGATCACCCTCATTATGCAGATGAGAAGACCTGTTGGTGGCTTATATTGGTTTCCCACCCATGTCTCTATATGTCAGGACACAGGGGAAGAGAGGGTTGTGCACGCCCAGGTCTTGCCTGAGCAAACAGGGATGCAGCCTAGTTTCTACCTGGCCCACAGACACATCCTACACACCTAACCTGTATCTAGGGTAAGCACCCAAACTTAGGCAGCAAAAACTGAGCCTTTATGTCTAATCTGTATCTAGAGCAGCACCGCACCACTCCCACTGACACCCATTTTGCCTGCCTTAGGTAAGGATCTGTACCCACACCCACATAAGGAGGCAGTGATTAAAGGAGTTAGATGCATACACAGTGAAAAAACACAGTAAAATACATAAATAAAGTACATTGCCTTTCAAAAATCTATTTTAAAACCTGTGTGGGTTTCCTCTGATCTTCTCTCCTCCTCACCTTTTTCCCCCCTTAGCACAATTGAATGAAGAATAAAAAAACCCACTAAGTTTCAAACGTGTCATTTTAGCTGCCTGAAGCACTTTTAACTTACTGTGTTTACAGTACAGCTAAAACAGAACCTGATAATGCCAAGCAGTCTATCATCGTAGGTTGCACCAAAGGATTAATTGAAGGTTTATGCTGCAGAGTGCTATGCTATTCTTATAAACAAAAACGCGTTACCTCAGTTACTGGGGCTGTAAGTTTTTTAGTTCAGTGATTTGCATTTTTCATACACCTTTAGTGACTAAGAAGGAGGGGTTGGAGCAAGCTTTAGGGGACTGTTATGCTGGAATCACTTATTTTACATTTCATGGCAGATTATTTATATCCTTCTTAAAAAAATTTTAAAAAGGTAGAGGTAGGGCTGTGTTCAATGCTGTTTTCATTTTGTTCTCCTCCATCTCTATTCCTTCATCCCATACAGACCTCCTGGAAGGCTTTCTTATCTGGATTCACTAAATAGGTTCCCTCTTAGCGCTTTCAGTTTTTGCTTGAAGACTTGTTTTACCTTCCGTGTCCACTATGTGATAATCAACAAAGCTCGTGAAAGAGAGAGCTTCTTTCCACTCTCATTTCAGCTTTCATGCTTCTTCATGCAGTTCTTTAGCTTTTTCTCTTTCTCTTTCTCATTTTGGGAGCTTACATCAGGCTGAAAATAATACCACCAATAGAGAACAGACCTTAATTATGGAGGTTATCAGTGAATACTAATCAGAAAACCGCTGAAATAATGTTGAAATGTAATTCTACATTCACAGTTGTTAGGCAATAAGTTTAGAGAAGTCTGAACCATTTGTTGTTGCTTTTGCTGTGGTTGCTCGCTTCCTTATTTGATTGCAAATACAACTCAAAGAAGACAGAATAAGCCTGACAGGATATTTGTACTTTTGCCTATGAAAAACCCAGACTACAGAAAATAAAATAAAACTGATTTTGTATGAGGAGTTGCAAATCAATGCTATTACATGCATTTGAAAACATACAGTTCCATTTCATAATTTTTCATTGAGGACAAGTTTCTCAACTTTTGAGTAAATTTAATTTGATGCACACTTCAGGAGAGGGAAGGAAAAATACACAAAGCTGCCCCTGCGCCATTCTGTTCTTGTGACTGGTTTGGGATACCGACAGCTGAAGTAACACAGTTTAACACAGAAAGCTCAGTGTATGAAGGGTGTTTTCAAGAAAGGAGAGAGTAACCCTCAGAATTGTGTAGTAACCTGCCAAAGTCCTGATGTGGGGAGACCTAACCACTAGCTCATGAGATAGGAGATGCTGTAATGCTGGCTGGAGTATCCTGAGAAAGATGAGACAGCTCAAGACAGGCTTGACACAAGGAGCAAGCCATTCACTTCCTCCAAGACCAAGTTTGCCTGTAGAGGGGCCCACTTGCCTCTAAGAAGTACAGCAATGGATCACCAGATTAACTCTACAGGACCCAGCTGTAGAGGTGCTAAATCACTGCAGCAGTGCTTGACATTGGGGCAGTTGCACTTCTGAAGCACCTCAACTTATGCCCCAACCACCAGAGAACTTCACACTTTGCCTGTACTCCTGCCATACGGAAGCAGCAAGAGGTGGTACCAGCCTTCAGCTGATAAAAATCAGCATCATCCCATTTATTCTGCCAAAGCAGTACTAAGGCACAAAATACAGCCCTGCTCCTGCTAGTCTGTCGCTAGCAATCATCTTGCTAGGGAAAACATCATTTTATATTGTTCAGCATTTTTCAAATAAAACATATGACATTCTGTTGAAGGAAATTACATCAGTGATTAAATAAAATGGGAACTGCATAGTTATAATCTTGTCACTACTGTATAGAAAAATGGATCAGAAGTGCCTGCCAGAAGGTATATCGTATAACTCAAGTGCAGTGGGGATTTCCTAACCATTTAGTGTACCACACAGGCAGTTTTCTCAATATATAGCAATAGGTCATGGGAAAGGCCTGCCTCTTGGGCACAATGGTACCTGATAGATATAATTGAGAATTTTCTAATAAAGTCTGCATTTAGAACTGCCACCTGCCCAGTGGGCTGTGTTAGTGATGATGGAGCTGGCAATACTGGTCACCATTTTAGTGGCTTTTCTCCTGTAGAATCAATATTCAGAGACAGGGGAAGAGCAGTGAGAGTTTCTAGGAATTTGAGAATTGCTTCCAGAATGTCACCACAAAATTAATGAGAGCCACATCCATGGCTACTCTGCCATTGGCTCACTTCATTGTGAGGAAGATCCTTAGATCTAGAGAAATTCGGGTCTTGCGGGATAAAAACTAGTTATAAAATCTCATAGTGTGGATAAATGTGACTGGACTGAGTGTCACAAAAGCCGATTTGACTGCTAGAGCATGTTGGGATTAAATACTGCTCACAAGTTTTGGCTGGTGTGAAGAAAGGAAATGAAAGTTTTAATGACTTTAAAATAATAGGAGGCCAGGACTGATGTAAGCAGAAAGGAGGAACAGTAGATAAAAGTGGGGAAAAGGAAAATTCAAAACACCCTGGTCAGAATGATAGAATTGCGTAGATGAGTCAGGCAGTTAAACACAAGAAAATAATGAAATAGGGAGAGAATATGAAATAAGAAAAAGCTGAAAGTTAAGAATTCATTTTTGAAAAGAGGCATTATAAGTGCTGCTTCCTTTTAGTCTAACGTAAGCCTGGAGTAACTCTATTGCCACATGAATGCCAGCAAAAAATTCAGATTTTGTACCAGTGCACACTGTGAGCAGATTTTGACAACTGCAACCCAAAGGAAATTATTCCAACACAATGGAATGAAGATTAATTTAAGTCACTGTCTATATTTATGGCTGCTTATATTCTAAAAAGAAACCGTTTTGTTACCTGTTACCTGTAGAAATGATAGAACTGAGAAAACTGGGGGATTTAAAATTACTAATTACTTAAAAACCAAAGTCATACCAAGGAGTATGGTCGTTGAATGCATCTGAGATCCATAGCAAAGGCATATGATTCTGTTTTGTACTTCCAAAGCTTCCATCTTTTTAAATTAATACAGAGTCCAATAATGATGTTAATAAAAATATTCTTCATACAAAGTAGTTAAATGAAAACAAACTAGCATTAAAATACATGGGGTCAGGGGAGAAGGAGAAAAGGGGAAAGGCGTAGGAAGGTAAAACAATTCTGCATGGGTTAAAAACATTTTGACATTTATGTAGATAATGAAGAATTGAGACTACTCAGAAAAGCATTGTATAGATAACAAGTTACAGCACTCCATGTGAGGACACAATACCAGGGGGTAGCTCAAAGAGAAGAGGGTGAATGCTGTGTTTAAATACCGTTCCTAGGAGAAAGGAAAGGACAAACCAGGTCTGCCAAAATTCATTAGGTCCTGGAAAGTAAAGCGGGTACCTCCTAACCACAATCAGGACAGATTATCATAATACCTTCCTTCTGCAATCCATTCTCAGACTGCTGGCAACTGAAAGAGGTATGAGTTGATATGAGATCTGGTTGCTCTGATTAATTTGCCATGTAACATTTTGTTTTCCTCAGCTTTGAATTTACTAATAAAATAAGTAAAGGCAATAGTAAACTATTAATATACTGAATAGCCATGAAAATAATATTTTCAGCTAGATTATCATCTAGTACAAAATAATCTTTAATGTATTCCACAACTGTATTTGAAAGGTTGAAGATTAATGAGGTGAATTGAGCAATTCTTTGATGTTATAAATTGAAGACTCTTCCCAGAATCCCATTCTTATTTTAAGGGCAAAAAGACATGTCAATCAATGTATTCAAAATAAGACTGAAGTCATCTGGCAGGCTGGCTAATTCCAGTATAATGCTATCGTTTATATTCAAAGCAGCATTATGGAATAGACAATAACTACTGTAAAGCTATTTGAGCTTTATTGAGCCAATTCACAAAACCCTTGCTTGAATACATATAAAAGCCTTTTCCATAAATCTCCATTAAGATTAAGTTAGAGTGGTCTTTGCCCAAATATGAGTTTGAAAATAGAAAAAGAAATAATAGGTTTAGAATATAAGAACTAGAGAGAGAAAATAGGGTTATAACCATGAAAAGCAGTCAAAGTCACCCTAAATTTGAACGTGTTGGCTCATGCTACAGCGTCAGATTGAAGAATGGTAGGATGCAAGAGAAACCAAATACTGTTATGTCTGGGAAGACCCTGGCTCTGATGTACCAGGTATGCAGATTTGTCTAGGTAGAGGACTTGTCAGGTGTCACATGAAAAAAAACTTTCCATCCTTTCATGCAACTTTGCAACAGGAAATGTCATTCAGACATCTTATGGTTCTTGTATAGTTTCAAATGGCCGGAAGTGTGTCCTGGTGTCAGCTGGAATGAAGTGATCTTTCTTCATAATATCTAGTAAGAGGCTATGTTTTGGATTTGTGCTGAGAAGGCATCTGGTAACATCCGCATGTTTATACTTGCTGCCAGGACAGTCACGGACTTTTCAGCTTCTCTGCTGTGCCAGTGTCTGCAGGTGCAGGAGAAGCTGGAAGGGAGCACAGCCCCAGTTACTGGTTTAGGATTTGACCTTAGGGTGACTACACAAACCCCTGTGCCTGGGATGAAGTCTCCAATCCCAGTGCCTGCCACGACTACAAGTCTTGCACCCACCATGACAATTCCCACCTCCAACACCCACAGCAGCAACTTCAACCCCGACTCCTGCTGCGACTCCAACCCTGGCACCTGCCACAACTCCCATTCTGATGCCAGCAACAGCAACTCCAGCCACAGTGCCCAGTGTGGCAACTTGAACCCCAGCACCTGCTGTGTCAACTCCAACCACAGTGCCCACAGCGGTGACTCCAACCTCAGCAACTCCAGTCCTGGCACCCACCATGGGGACTCCAATGCTGATGACTCCAAACCACAGATCTCTTTTCCCTTTACTCCTTAAATTCTCTTCCCCATCCCCAGGAGGGGGAAGGGTGAGCAAGCAGCCGTTGTGGTGTTTTGCTGCTAGCCAGGGTCAAAACCATAACAGGTGTCACCCAGAGATGTCTAGAAGGCTAGTACAGGTGTCTTTGTCATCTGGTCTGCTTCAGATTTCTCCCATACTAAATGAATTACACAAAGCATTACTTGGAGAGATAACTCCTCCCTGTGTTGCTGCACTTTCTTATGAAAGCTTCACAAGGATGCTAACATTTTCATATTTAGCCCTCTAAATACCTGTATAAGCCGAATTTATCCATTGCTTAAAAAAACTCTGTTTTATCTCTTTTTGTGATCTGAAATTCTATGCAAATATAATATTTAAAGAGTATGGCTGGTTCTCGTTCTTTAATATGAAAAAGGCAGTTCATTATAATGCATTGGCTATGCTTAAATCTCTATCTGTTTTTCTCAAGATGACATGTAAATCTTGAGGAAACAAACAGTGTAGTCTCTCCCTCTTAGTCAGATCCTCTGATTATAATTCATCCTTATCTCAACTGCTGTAGCACCCTTGCAATTAGCCAAGCATGATTCTTCTTTCTGCAAGCTAGTCCCTGTTCCAAAAGAGTTTACAGTCTAAATGGTCAAGGCAAAGAAAAGTGGATTTAAAAACTCCTTATACACAGAATCAATAATCCAGTAGTGGCAAATACCATTTGATTCCATGCTATTTTTGGTTTTTTGCTTGCATGTATTAATGTGATTGTATTGGGGATGGCTTGTTCAGGAAGAGGGTAGAAGATCAAGCATGAAGAATTTGGGAGAAGTCGGGGCAAACAGCCCAAGGGATGTAATGCTGAGGGTGAATGGTCCAGGAAAAACTCAGACAATGTTGGTGCTGCCATTGCCAATATTGTGCCACATCTCATTGGCTTCTTCTTGCAGCTTCTGCACACGAAAAAAAAAAACATTTTGGTTACTAAAATAATAACAGAAGCTGTGGGCTTTGCAGTCTGGATTTATTCAGGTCTTCACAAGTCCAGCAGAAAAGAAAAGGTAAATAATTGCTTAAAATGTCAGCAAGAACCTACTCTTCTCTCCACCAGCAAGAGATTTATGTGTCTGTAGAAGGGCTTTTGCACTCTTCAGTATGACAAAGTGGGAGATGGTAGATTGCAAAGTCTGTCCCTGAAGAGGAGGTTTCCTCTGCAGTGACACTGTAGAAGTAGTTTCTCTCACCATAACACAGAACAGGGAGCATGTCCCGCTCCCAAAAAGGCTAGTGCACCATGCTAGCCTGATGCAATTGGAAGAATTTTCTGAAGAGGACAAGCAAGTTCTTTTTTCGTAGTGTATTACATTAGCACATTTTGCAAGAACTGCTGGTAATCACAACTAAGGCAGAAGAAGCTAAAGTCTTCTTATAAAATAAAAAGTGAGCAAATGAAAAGTCAGGTTTAACTCTTCTGACAACCTACTTTTTCCTATTTTGTGATAGATTCTATAGACACTAGTGGACATAACTAACGCCTTGCTTGGCTATGAAAAATACCAAATTCTCTCACGCCACATAGGTAGAAAAGTATTCAAGTGCCTGCTGCTATTTTTTCTTTATGCTTTTATCAGACTGATCATACTGTATTAACAGAATATCACAGCAGGTAGAAAGAGTGTAAAGTAGTTTTGCATAGACCTGCTAATGTTTATGAATCTGTTCCTTTTTTCCGTATTAAATAGCAGTCCTGATGATTGTGCTTGGCAAGATTCTTTTTCTTTTACACTTTAAACTCATTAAATTTAATGAATGTATTAAAGGTCAGAGGCACAAAGGGAGCATTTACCACTGCAGCACAATGTGAGAAAGCTGAAAAATACCAGCAATAATGAACACAGGCAAGAGACCTCTAATGACATCGCATTATTTAAGGCCATTTCTTCTCAATTTGAACTGTGTGTTTTGCTGAAAGTAGAGCTAAGAAAAGCCTAAGACAAGGACACATAGTATGAATTGCAACTAACCCATTATTAGAAGAAATCTAGAAGGAATAATTCAAATTTCTAGAATAAAATTTTGAATACTAAACAGTAAGAGAAATAAGAAAGTGAGCAAGAGTACATATTACTACACAATTGTTCTTTTTATTGCTTCCTAATCATGACTTCTAATGTATTATCCAGTCAAAGACAAAAGAAAGTTAACTTCAGGGCTTCATTAAGGGCAAATCATG
>VZTO01000932.1:9966-60942 GCA_013400615.1 Syrrhaptes paradoxus | reverse complement strand
AAAAATAAAAAAAAACCCCAAAACAAACCACAAATCCAACCAAAAAGAAGTATCTGGAGTTTCATTGAATTTTTAAATGCTCATTATGCAGTACAACAGCTGCTTAGTGGTACAGTGTTGCTCAGTTCTGTGGACAGTGGGTTTCAGCAGGATGACTTCAGTGGCTCAATTTCTTACATTTACTCTCTAGCACTGTTCTTTTTCTTTCTGTGTTTCTCTTTCAAAAATATATTTTTAAGATATTATAGATGGCCATTTGTCATTTTGGCATTGAATGCAGTTGCTTTTAAGTAAAATACTTAAGGTTATCCCATCTATAGAATCCATCAATCTAGAGTACTTTAAGAAAATCTAACAATTTACCCAAAATCTAGTGGACAAGAAGGAAAATATACGCAAGGATGAATTTTTATGGATGACATAAAATTGTTAGTTATTCTTAGTGTTTTGATATCTGTTGCTACTCTGCTCTCTGTTAAGAAAAGAGAAAAATTTTAGAAACAAATTTGGAGGGGATTATGTGTGTGTACCCACACAAAGTACAGGGTATCAAGATATTATTTCCAAATAGAAGGAATAATAGTAACATTATACAAGTTCTATTGCAATTCCATCTGGAAATACAGAAAATGTTTACTTTTCAGACACTGAGAAAATGATGAGTAAAGATTAAAAAAAGCATGGCTAGTTGACCTTAACAAAGCAAAAGTTAAAATGATATTTAATTGTATTTATGAATAGACCAAGGACACTGTTGACATAACGAATGGATGCACTTGATCATGAATAAATTTTAGGCTGAAAAGTAAAAGGAAATGTCTGGCAGCATGAAATTCAGCAAGAGTCTTCCAATTGAAATAGTGGTGAGTAAGATGGAACTCGACTGGTATGTAAAAGAATTAAGAAAGTAGTTCTCTCTGACATTTGCAGGACTGGTCTTGTAGATCCCTTCCAGTTATGTGTTCCTCAACTGAAAAACTATTTCGTGTCTTGAAAAAGAATAACAAAATCAAAATTAAAAATTGCTTTGGAAAGAAGCTGTAAATTACCTGTTAGTAGTATTAAATAGACATACCAGTAAAAATGAGCATCGATACCAAATGGGATTTAAAGATGGATTAAAGGATAAAGGCAAATAAGTAAGAGTGGCCAAGAAATGCATTTTATCTTCAGGAAAACTAATTTGGTTATTTCTCCACAAATACTACATTATCTATTTGGTGTTTATAGATTCAGAAAATGTTTTATTTTTGAAGCTTTTTACTTACAGCTTTAGAGCTCATGTTTTCCAGCTCATTTCTAAGAGTGTGATGCAGAAATAGTATTCATAAATGAATTAACATATGAAAATTCCTCCACAGTTAGGTAACTCAATTGAAAATATCACCAAAGAAGATAAATAACAAAACATCTAAGATGAGCCCAAAGGCAATAGCTGATCTTCTGATGTAGTAACGAGAGAACTGAAAACACTGATGTTACAGAAGTCATAAGCTATCTAATGTGGCCATTCCTCAACAGACTGTATCTGACAAAATATTGGCAAGGTACATGTGCCTCCTTACATATTCTAAATACCTAATGAATAATTAGCTTATCATCTCTGAGAAAATGATCATGAAATTGTATGAAATTATAAAATTATTGTTAATAATAAAGAAATGTATTAATGTAGATGCTATAACCTTATTCCCCTGGACCATATGATCCTCTAGTGCTTGTAATGCAGTAATTTTCAGAGGAAGAAACCTAGCAACAGGCTGCTTACTAAATGTATCTGTTTCTAGAGGTTTGTTTCCTTTAAGACTACCAGTTAGCTATGTCTTGGAATCCTGAGATCTTGGGACATTAAAACTGAATTTATTTTATATTAAACAAGATTAATATTAGAGACTTTCTTCTCAGTTATGGTGAAGTCCAGGTGATATGGAAGGATCCATGGGTAAATGAAAATGAGATCCCTAGATTTTTATTGCAGCTCACAGAGAGGTGAAATAACAGAAAATAAAAATTTTTATCTTAAATACCTGAAAGAAAACTGAATAATTTCAAAGTTGTGAACTTGTTAAGACAGTAACCAGAATCCTTTCAAGCAAGCAAGTATACATCTTGTTTCTTCCATTGACCTTGTAGCTCTGCAACAATCCAGTCACGTAATTTTTGCCTCAGACCAAACCACCAGTCCGACATCCATAAAACAGAGAGTCCTCATACTCCCTTTAATGTTTAATTAATTTTTTCCTCTTTTCCTCTTTAAGAAGCATTTGTGCATGGTTGTGCATGCGTGTTGTGTTCATGAAAAAGAACAGTATTCTTTCCTTCTTTGCTATTTTACATTATCATTGTCATGTTCTCTGTAATAATTTATTCACCAGGTAAATGTAATCTCTGGAAACTGAATATTCTACTTGCTTCTTACCAGTTGGGCTAAGAAATTTATTCTGAGTAGTTCTGTTAACTAGTCTTCTGTGACAATGGTGTACCTGGAGACTGGGGTTATCAGCAGCAGTTTGCTGCTATCACTGCAGTTATACCAACCCGACTTCTGTCCTTGATTTTCAGTCCAGCCTGCAGTGGGATTCCCAGGCCTCCTCTACCAATGTCCTGTCCTGTGAACTGCAGAGTATTATGGATTTGTTCATGAAGGTTCATGTTTTATTTAAAAAATTTTAAATATTTACTTTCAGATGAGTCTTTTGTCTATTCCTTCTACCACTGAATTTTAAGGAAACTTGCAATTACCAGAAAGATTTCTCTCCTTTAACAATTTTTCAGAAAAGATAACTGGTGATACCTTTGTTATGGAGAGATTCACAATGTGAAAGTTTCCTTCATAATGGGTTTTATAATTGCATACCAAGGAAACATAGAATTAGGGTCTTCTCTTCTGAGCTAGGAACATAATAGAATATAAAATAGAAAATTTTCATTACAAATTCTTGATAAGGGGAGGGATATTTTCCTTTATGCCAATGGAATAGCACAATTTGGAACTTCCAAAACAGTGAATTGAACTTTTGCTTTTCCAGGTGATAAGTTTCTTTGCAATGTTTTCTCTCAAGTCTCTGAAGAATCCAGGTAAAAAGAATTTGATTAGTTTGGGAGGTGGGACAGAGAGAGTCTGATAAGAAGACTTGATGTTGTACTTTTAATTTAAGTTGCTGTGTCAGTTTATAAATCTACAAATAAACCTTTAAGTGCTGGGGTAAGGACCTCTGCCAGCAAAATCATTCTGCTCTTTGCGAGAAATACATAAAATTTGCAACCCCTCGTTTGATTTTGCCTAATTCCAGTCCCAGTCATGTATAAACATCATGCTGGTCATATTCTGATCATTGGTTATTACTATATTACCGTCTCGTTCATATTTGGGTGGCTTGGGAGCAGGCTGTCAGAGGGCACAAACTTTGGTTTGCCTATCATGTTGAATTAAAACTGGATTTAAAACTGACAAAAATTTCATTTCCTTAAGTCACCACTAGAACTCTCAGTCTACAGACTTTTGGCAAGGTCCCCTATATGCACCTGCAAGCTTATTGGGAGCAAGACTGAAGCAAAGAAGTTATGTGTAACTATCAACGGCAAACAGGTTGGGTTAGACTTCATAGTATCCTGTTCATTTCTGAAAAGCATGAAATGTGGCACTGCGTGATACAAATAAGAGGATATTATAAAATTTCCAAGCCTGCAAAAAAAATGGCTAGTCTCTCTGCCTGCGTCACTGGTTGCATTCACTGTGTACAATATTCTTTCAAATCGAAGTACGTAAGGCAGAGGTCTTCCAGCATTGCTTCAAGCATCTGAAAAACCCCTTCCACTGGTGTGTTTGCTGGTCTTTACCCCTTCTGGTACCATGTACAAATACCTAATAATGCTGATTATGTTTGCTATTCAAGTGGAACTTTATTTTGTATGCTTGTTTCCTTTGACTCAACTTACTTGTTAGTGGAATCCTATTGTGACTGCAGTTCAAGAAAGTTTGGATTAATGCAAAGACATGCCAATTGTTTGCACCAAAGTGTCTCAAAATTTACTTCACGCTCTTAGGCTGGTTCCTAAGGAGACACTGTTGAGGAAGGAACTGAACTATACTGTACCTGTTATATATAACAACTTCTGACACATACATGTGCTGGTTTTACTTGCAGTTTTGCATGATTTTTCCGCTCTATACAGACTCAAGATTTTGTTGTTATTTTAGTATATTTATGAAGGGTTTTCTTGAGCATGGTCCCAACTATCCTACATTTTCTTCAATAAGTATACCAGACCTCATCCCATTTCCTCTAATTGTTTTAAAGACATCTTCCAATCACAAGATTTTAATAGAATCATCTAGATTGATGTTTCCTGAAGACTAAGACATTTTTATGCTCTTCCATTAACCCCACTGCCTACTTTCATCTGAGCCTGATCTATCATGGTTGTATGAAACTTCTTCAAACTTTTCTGCTTACTGTGTTTTGATTTTTGTGGCTAGTGGCCGTTACTTGAACAGGAATCCAAGGGACGGCAAGTGTCCATGTTTGATTTTTCATAATAACATGTGAAATTATATTTCTTGCAGGCTATTATTTTTACAAAATGCATTTTTGTATTTTCCCTAACTGGTATAGTCAAGGATTCAAAGAGAAAACACCATGATCAGATGTGCCTAATAAGTGTTTAGGCATAGAAGTTCCTTATCTAATAAGATTTACAGCTCACACTGTGGCAAGTTTCTTGACCAGATGAAAGATGTATTCCCATAGCCAAAAATGGATAGAGAATGCTAGCATTGATTGTACACTAATGCCTGCAGCTTAATATGCAAGCAACAGGGACACAATCTGAATGCAGTCTTTTTACAGGACCATAAGAAACAGGTAATTTTTTTCTCTGCAGTCTTAGAATCCTTTATTTTAGGTTAGTTTTAGTGTTCCTGCTCTCTTTCTTTGGGTAAGTTTTTCGTATAATACAGCTGCACAATTCTCAATTACTTCACTGTAAGTGGAGCCACAAGAATATTACGTCTCAGCTGTGAGAATCCACTGAATGTAGAGATTGCTGTGTGATTTGGCTGTCCACAGATCTGTCTCTTAAAGAAGCCGAGTATGTTTGCTGATAACTTTCCAAACAGCAGGAACCTGGAAGAATGGAAGGAGACTAAAAACCAAGACATCCTGCTTCCTTCTTTGTGAATGAGAAGGAATCGGGCATCCATTATGTGCCACCAAGATGCTGGAAAGCAATTGACTTGTTGATGGGAGTAGTTTGCTTTACTATTTAAGCTTATTGCTGGAGAATGAACTGTGATGAGTTTCTAATTTTAAATCTGCGGTCACTTAGTAACATCTATAACATTTTATTTGTTTTCACTTGAGAATAAAATTGTTGCACACAATAAGTTCAAATTTGTGAGATTAAAGTGACTGTTTCCTTTTGCCTCAGATGGAGTTCATTGTGCACTAGCGTTTCTTAAAATGATTTTTGCTTACGACTGAAATTCAATTATTCAGCAAAGATAGACAAATCTTGTTAGACAAATCTTGTTAGGCTGGCTTGACCACTTTTTTAACCTGTGCATCACTAGAGATTATACGGAAGCTAGCACTAATGAACCTTCACATGATAGATTTAGGATTGATGGATTTGTTGGCTTGTTTTTTCTTTTGTTTATATACAACAGAAGAAATGTTTTTCTAAATATAAAAAAATTGTAGGACGTATCTGCCTGCTCAAAATGCATTTCTGTATGGCTGCTTATGTGTTACGATTACTATTTATTACACTGATTCATATTAGCCTGTGTTCTCATGTTTCTGAGTGTGCTGCTCATTCCTTCTGTCTGATGTTTAGATTATAAACTTTATGATCCAGGAGCCTCCTTTTTTGTGTGTCTTTCCACCACTGTCGTCACAGTGGGATTCTCATCATTCAGTAGGATCCCTAGAAACTACAGTTATATGAATAATAATTGCAAACATAAAATTGGTTAAATAGTTCACCTATAATGCTAAATTCAATATGATTTTGTAGTCTTTAGTTTTATTTCTGTTGCATTAATATTTTGTTTAGTTATATATATATATAGTTTATTTGCCATCTATGTGTGAAAATAAATTCTTAAAAAAAACCTCCCAAAGCAGAGCCTAAATATCAGAGGTAGGATTCAGGAAGTATTCTTAGTTCCTTCCTACATGCTGATGACCTTCGTTATTGATTGTATATTAGTATGTTTGGTTCTGAAACAGCACAGCCATTTAAGAAGCAGTTACCTTGTGTACCTTAGTACAGACTTAGTAACTGACCACGTGTATGCTAAATCTATTTCAGTGTGAACTGAAACAGGTTCATATCTATGCCACTGCTGATTGGGTTGGTATATATTAGTCAGTTACAGTTTTGGAAGTAAAAGTGATTGTATATCCTTCATTTCTGTGCTTTTAAAAGTGAGTGTAGGAGATTAAGGGTAAGAACCATTGGAATAATAGGCTTTTGTCAGCTTTTGTTGAACTGGTTAGAGCTTACTCATGCCCTTTTTCATTCTTGAGGTACCGCATTGCAGGAATATGCTATGGAGAGACAGATGCATCCACCATAGACAGTTATGTATCTGATAGGAAGGGATAAAATCTGTTGAAGAGCCTGAAGAAACCTCTAGAAGATGAGGATGCGACCAAGGTAATGGTTGACTTGACATGAAGATGTTCCAGTCTTCACTTTATCTGCTGATGTAATTGACTGGGGGTCATCTTCTTCCCTTCCTGGGCTGCCCCTTCAGGATTCATTTAACAGACATGCATTATTTTGTCATTACTTCATGCTGGATGGATAGTGGTTCCAGAACACGCTGTTCCTTTCTAACACAATGCATCCTGTTAATGCAGGTTCTCTGCTGTGCTACCTCTGTAGTAAAATGGTCTGGATTTTCACAGTGCAGTGTTTAGTTGATGTTGGTCTCTCTTGGAAGTTTCTCTTGAAGCATTTCCTTTTCATAAAGCCATACACAATGGTTGAAAAAAAGAATATCATTCTTTGCTGATTTGAGTCTGTTTTATTTCTGAGATACTTGTAATTTGCTTTGCTGACCTACAAAACCACAAGGTAGATTTTAATTTCTTTTCTGTGGCAAATAGCTTACTACAGCCAACAGTTTGGTGCTGAAAGTAAGATTTAAGCTTCTGCAAGTATTTCTGGCTCTTATTACTGTCAGAGAAGGAGTGGTGGCCCCCCTGATGGTAGACATATGGAGTCCACAAAAAGTGGTCTAGGCTAATTCTATGTGATACAATTTTTCCTACCAACATTACCACTCTTTTGCCTCAGTGTTTTATCCAACTTGCGGGGGTACAGGGCAATAGCGTCTGTGCTTGAAAGGCAGTTGTAAATGAGTTTTCTAAGCATGGTGCTACTACAACGCACAGCAGTGTCGATTGATCATTTATGCAATATCTTCTTCAGCAACTTCTCTACCAGTGGTGCCATCTTAATTTACTTGTTTCCAACTGATTTTCTCCCTTTCTCTGTCTTATATGTAGAATGTTCTTCTACTCTGTTCATTCAGATCTCTAAAAAAGCCTGTGTATGTACAAAAAATGAAACCAGAAAATTAAATGAAATGAAATTATCAGCACATCTACTTTTAATCAGGTTTCATCTTCTATATATCAAATTTTTGAGTTTTAAGCTCTCAGAAGCAAAAAAAAAAATTATTATTGTTCAGACTTCTTAATCCTGAAACAATAATAACAGAGAAAAAAATTTCTAGGAGTAAGGCTTTTCCAAAGTAGGAGTAAAACCTAGTACCAATATAATAAAAAATAGAAATCCCATTAAATTCCTAAAACTAGAACTGCATGAAAGATTACTCTGAATGCCAGAGTAAGAAATACACAGGATTATAATTTTTTTCCTAGTTTTCCCTGTTGGTTTAAGTAGCTCATCTAAGTTACTGCTAAGTTACCGCATTAATTAGGATCTGCTGAACTGGACAGACTCTTCAGTGTACAGACTGCCTATCAGAACAACTATATGAAATTTTATCTCCAGACATTTTTAATCTTATATACAAAGTTACCTTGATTCTGTTACATTAGTTAATATTTTTGCATTTTGAGGTTTTCAGATAACCACTAGTGGGTGGTATATAACATGAATGACAGAACTTTTAAGTATATCCATCTGGAAAGAGTAGGAAGAGCTGCCTATGCTGTCCTGGTTTCAGCTGGGATAGAGTTAATTTTCTTCTTAGTAGCTGGAATAGTGCTGTGTTTTGGATTTAGTATGTGATCTGGTATGAGAAATATGTTAATAACATACTGATTTGTTTTAAGTTGTTGATAAAACAATCAAAGACTTTTCAACGTCCCATGTTTTGCTAGTGTGCAGGTACACCAGAAGCTAGGAGCATGGCTGGAGCAATCGACCCACAGTTACTGGCTTAAGATACGAGCTCAGGTTTAGCATTGAGGCCTGAATTGGCCAATGGTATATTCCATATCATTCATGTCATGCCCAGTATATAGATAAAGGTTGGTGGGAAGTTTGCTCTCTTGCTCTCTCACTTCTTTTTTTCTCTCTCTCTTCTGGGATTGTGGGTTTGGGGATTTTGCCTTCTCATGGAATTGCTTGCCAGAGATGGCCTGGGTCTTGGTCAGCGGGTGGTGAGCAATTACACTGTGCATCACTTGTTTGTATGTTCTATTATTATTACCATTATCATTATCATTATTTCTTTCAGTTTTATTGTATTTCAATTGTTAAATTGTTCTCATCTCAACCTACAAATTTCCTTTCCCTTTACCCCTTCAATTCTCTCCCCCATCCCCTGTGGGCAGGGGAGGGTGAGCGAGTGGCTGCATGGTGGGTTGCCAGCAAGCAGTTGCCCGCTGAGTTAAAACCATGACATGTGCCTAAGGCAATACGTTGATATGTCATGTTAATTAATCATTTTAGTTTTAGTTATAGGATGTGCAGAGTGGATCACTGCTTACTGCACTGTATGGCTAACAAATGATTTGTGAAATCATTGTCCATGTTAACTGGTATGATTTTTTTAAAGAACAGTAGCTGTGACTAACAGCATGTTTCCATATTGTTTTGGTTTGAGGTTTGTCACTTGTTTACAATGGCACACGCTCAGTAACTGAATAATAAAGAAGGCAAACTACATTTTACTATTGCAGACAGACTCAAAAGATTGTTGAGTCCCGCCCAGCAGCCAAACAAATTGCTTTGGGGAAACTCCCCAGATCACTTAAATTAAGAAAATAATAATTTATCTAATTGGTAACTCATGAGTTCAGAGAACAGTATCTGCTCTGGAGTCTTCTAACTTTCTGTCTAGGGAAGATTTAGTTTTCAAAGTGTGCATCAGAACCGTATGCTGTACCTATGTTTTCTCATTATTACTAGTCATATGAGGATACATTAATTTTATGTTACTCTGATCTTACACTTTTTTTCCAAATTCCTAACATTTGTCAAGACTGTATTTGTATACAACAATATAACAACAGTATGCTACATAAGCAGACGAGTTGTCCTAATTTCCAAGTGCTTTTTCCTTCTGTTATTATTGTGCTTCCTTTCTTATTATTACTGCTCTGGAATTCATTCATGCATGCAACTTTTTTTCCAGGAAGTCTTCTGTCTTTTGAAAGGCAGTAACCTTTGTCTTCACAGTGTAATGGCATTTCTAAAATTATATATTTGTCATGTGCTTCATGCATGTGTTGCCTTTCATCATCTTTTTGTGATACATATGTTTTTTAGGACTGAAACAGCTAGAATAGACTTTTGAAAGTTTTGGTATCAGAACCCCCTGACACACATGCGCATGTACTCTGTATTTCATCATTGCAAAGTTTCCATTAATTTGTAACCAAAGCTCCTAAAAATCCTGATAAATATACCCCGCTCAGGTGTCATAATGGCCCTCATCTTTACCTGGTTTTGAATTAGCCTGTTCAAAATTTGTCTCTTTTGAGAGACTGACAAGTTATCCAGTTTCCACCAGAAATTTTCAAACTAGGTATGTAGTAGAGTGCAATGCTGTGAATGGTCAAAGAAAACAATGCTCAGAGTAATGCCAGCATGTTCAAAAAGTTTCACCAGCTTTGCTCATTAACAAGTACAAGAGAATAACATAGACTTCTCTATAGACCTTTTGCAACGCATTTTGAACAAATATGGTTCTGGCTATGTTTTCTAGCTAGTCATTCCTTCCTTCAGTACTGAAAAAGGACTGATTTCTTACCTCATTCGTTTATTGTTTGGGAGAAAATGACAACTGAATAGGAATAAACAAAGAGAGAAGTTAATTGTCTCTACCTAACAGATTTACTTTTGTAACCTGCTGTTCCCAGATGCATTTCACTTTTTTCTAGCTTTCCCCTTTGCTTCAGATTTCTTTATATCTCATGAAGTCTATAATGAAGAAGTAAACGTAGGATGTTTCCTCTACAATGTGTGTAAATGGCTGAAATGTACTGATGAACTGAAGGGTCTCGATTCTGTGACCTTAGGTGCAGGAATGCACACCCAGCCTCCATGGAATGCACACAGTGGCAAAACATCTAAGCTACCAGATGGGTATGTATTTTTTTAATTATTAAGGGTTTAATATTCAGAGAGTTGTGCATCTGCTCTTCTCTCAATAGTTGTCTTACATGTTTATTCTACTCTTCAGTATGTGGTGTTGTGGATGATTCAATTACCAGCCACTACTACACTCTTTGACTCTAGTAGCTCTCATGGCTGCTGGTTCTGAGGGTTTAGGACAAGAAGGGCAGACCAGTCCTCTGTTGGTTCTTTCCCTTGCAGTGTTAGTCAAGAGATGGAATAGCTAGCAGTGCTTCTCCCAAAATATATAGTTCCCAAATTCATAGTGACATTTTTCTTTTTTGGCCATTGCTGATTTGGGATTATTTATCCATGTTCTAGAATGCGTATATATATTATTCTGTCTATTTTATTTTTAGGCTTTTTGTTTTGAGAGAATGTTGTTAGAGCAGACTGAGTGCTTTTATAAGAAACCTTAAGTCACTCATTTTCAGATTTGTTCCCTTATTGTCCAGGTGTTCACAAACAATGGTGACTACTCTAGATGAGCAGGTGGCAGTTGTAAATGATGGATTGAACCCTGATCCTTTGGGTTCCAAAGTCTCTGTAGCTTTATATTTTCATCTTGACAGAACTTGGAGCTTGCTCAGTTATTTTCTTGAAGGCAATATTAGTTTTCCTTCTTCATTAAATTAGAAATAACGCTATCATGAGGTCTTAAAGAGCCCTGAACTGCAAGTTCTTTGTTGTACAATAAAACCCTCACATCCAGCACAGATACATATATTCTTCTGGTTAGAGAAGAAGTCCCAAATTTTTGTATTCTCTGTGGTTGTATCAGTAGCCTGTGCACCCATGATGCTAGAATTACAGTCTCTTGATGGAGGACTAGGCTTACACAATATAGTATCCGAAAGGGTCGTTGAAGTCTAGCAGTGTGTTTAATGAAGGCCTTGGGGTTTTGTGTGTATTATTAAGAGGTCTACAATAAAAATCTCGTGTTAAGCAGACTCACTCAAGTGAAGAAAGGGGATAAAGGAAAGGGAGGAGGACAGAGGGGCCAGTCACTTAAATATCCCTTCCTTTAAGCACAAAGACACTGCATAGCTCTCTGGTTACAGAGAGTGAATGTGGCTGAAGCAAGTTGTTAGTTTTTAGTGAAGAAAATGTCTAAAATAAATTGTGATTTGTGACATGAAATATGTAAAAACTCTATGTTTGCTGAGCTGTTCCTCTAGGTAGAGTATTAACCATCTATTGCAGCTTGTTAATTTCTTTACCTAATTTATCAGTCTCTCTCATATTCACCACTTTTCCAGTATAATTTATTCAGCTGCATTATAATTGATGCATACGGTGGTTCTCTCATTCTTCCTTTATTTTCAGGAACCGTATTGGTCTCTAGAAATTGCCACTGATAAGACTATACCATCTGGGAAATTAGTCTAATTTGAGCATATATATTCTGAGCAGAGGCTAATACTAATTGACATGTTACTAATAAGAATGTTATCAGGTGGTGATCTTTGTTTGCCTTTTCCCTGACATCAGCTTAGAGCAGTGGCAGGACTAACTCTCAGCTTCCAACCTGCCCATGTGTCATACAACCCTTAAAATACGTGAAACAGCTGAAATTCATGTTTGAGATTATACTGTGTCACCGTTTATTTGCATTAGTAGTTTTGTAAGTTTTTCATTAAACACAATGTTAATATTTTCTAAGTTCTATTTTCAATCCAAACAATTGACAATTTCTTGTAAAAATGAAGTTGTGTTTGTATATTAGAAATGAGAACAGGAAATCTAGACTGAATTGCACATCTCAAATAATGGCCAAAAAGAAGCAGAAAGATTTTAAACTATTCTGATATATTTGTATCCTGATTTTATAGAAAGCTAAATGTGTCAATTAAAAAATGAGGAGGAAAAATTCTGAAACCCGAAAGATTAATGACGGTGCACTTTCTTTCAGATAAAGAACCTTGTCCTTGGTTCTTGATCCTTATTTTGAAATGGCTTCAAGTGGCTCATCTCATGTAGTTTGAAAGAGAGCTTATGTTTATGTTTCGTCTTCCAAGAGGTGGTAGCTGGTTTTTTGTATTATTACATTTTTCCTTGTTAATTAAAGGCACAGATACTCATTCCCATTTCAGCACATATTAAACCCCTGTTGGAGAATGATTCCCCACAGCATCGCAGCTCAGAGAAGCAGGTGTTTGACTCATGTTCAGTGAAGATGAAAACATTTTGTGACAGATGTTCAGAGAAAAAGAAAACATAATCATTATTGATGGGTAATTATAAACTAATTGAGTTTTGCTCTAATTGTGCCTTAGTCCAGAAGTGCTGGAAGATGGTAAAGCTGTGGAAAAAGTCTTGATCATCGTGTATGTCTGCATCTCAATGGTCTGCTGCTTGTGGTCCAGTGGAATATAGCCAGACGTGCTTCTGATAGTTTTAATACACCAGTGAGGGTAACAGCAGCAATCTAGCTCTAGTAAAGTGAAACTCATCATTGCCTAATTAAACCTTCATTCATTTTAACCCTAGATTAAACATACTTGCACAACACTGAAGTCCTAACTGTAGTAGATGCAGGTGGAAAAAAATGCCGTTAAGCTGACTCTGCATTTGAGCGCTTGCTGGTTGCCCTTTTGATGATATGTCTTGAAGACTAAGATTAATGTAAGACACTATCTTTTTAAACTCCTAATGGCTATCAAACCCAATGCAGGCTATTTGGACCATGCAAATATGACTACCTAATCATGGTTAAAGGCTAATTAAAGATACTTATCTGGAATGGGGAACGTTACTCAAGTCAGTTCACAATTTTAGCCTCTTCTGCTGGCAAGCCATTATATTCTAGAAGTGATAGGTTGATTAACATATCATAACCATGGTGGATGTTTTTGTTTGCTTTTTTTCCTCAGAAATAAAAATGACATCTTAGCAGATGAACTTGGCAAGCAGCATTGTGTCCTGTGAAGAGATCCTAAGTTAACGTTCTGTTTGAAAGCCGGAAAGTTTGTCAAGTCTGTTTACTTGTGACAACTGTCTCTCTAGAAAATAAATTCTAAGGGAGGAGTTAAAAATATTTAATGGATGTTTTGTTTTGGACTGAGTAGCATCTTTCTCCATGTTTGTACTTCATTCTCCTCTGACTCTTCCAAGGATAAGGTATGGTAGAATCCAGTGTTTTCTCTTTGTTTCCTACCTGTCATTTTTGACCTGTTAGGCCTTGATGGTGGATGCCTTTTCAGACAAAAGTTTTCAGCATGCTCCATTATCCCTGGTTGTAATTACTTAGATGCTAGCTGTTTGAATAATGTTAATTATGATTATTCTGAGAACATAAAAACAATTTCTGCTGCAGAACAGAAAACCCTATAGAAGGATTTTTTTTTTTTTTTTTGAGGCAAAGGCTGTTTCCCACTTTGCTAATACAGAAGGGATCTGATTTCTGGCACACCTTACTATTCTCAAAATACTTATTTAATTTAAGCCATATGACTTTTCCGTACAATACTGCTGTATTACTTTCCTAACAAGGACAAGATTCTTGCTTTAGTGGTACTCCTCTCCATGGCACAAGTGGGGAGCCCACTGAGGTAACATAATTTGAGCATGATAATGCTCTCAGCACTATTAAGCAGTGAGGGTTTGATTCCTGATCATAATCTTCTCAGTCCAGAGGAAATAAAAGTGCTGATCAATTTTCCTTCTGTATTCTCATCCACTCAAATGGTTTTGCAATGAACATATTCCAGAAGGTTCACTGACACTTTATTTCGGTTTCTGATCATTTTATTCATCATTCAGATGAATCTGGTATAAACAGGACAGGATTAGCAAAGTCCCCATTCAAGGTTAACTCAGACAGCTACTCTGAGTACTGGTATCTTCAGTCACAATTGACAGGTTCAGCAAAGTCATACCTTCTTGAATTTAAACTGGAAATGTGTTTTCTGAGACTGGTCTCTCTCACTGACCTGTGAGACCGGTGGGAAAGTTTTTGGGCAAAGAAGACTTACTCTTAGTGGAGGAGAGTTAGGTTAGGGAGATTTAAACAGACTGGGCATACACAAGTCTGAGTGGACCTGACTCAGCAAGTACTCGTGGAGTTGGCTGCTGTCATTGCAAAATCACTCTTAATTGTTTTTGAACGGTTATTGTGTTTGGGGGAGGTTCCTAAGGACTAGAAGAAAACAAATGTCATTCCTATCTTCAAGAAGAGCAAGAAAGAAGATCTGAGAAGCTACAAACTGGTCAGCCTTGCATCAATTCCTGGGAAGGCATGGAGCAAATAATCAAGGAAACCATTTCTAAATATATTAAAGACAGAAGGTGACTTGGAGTAGTAGTGGGCATGTATTTAGGAAAGGTAGGTCATGCTCAAAGAACCTGACAGCCTTCTGTGAAAGGTTGACTGGCTCAGTAGATGAGAAGAGACCTGTGAATGTTGTTTATCTTGATCTTATGAAGGCTTTTGACACAGTCTCCTAATTGCATCCTCTATACAAACTTATGAAGTAAGTTATAACTAGAGAAGTGGGCAGTGGGGTGGACTGAAAATCAGCTGACCTGCTGAGCTCAAAGTTTTTTATCAGCAGCATGGAGTCCAGCTGGAGGCCAGTCACTGGTGGTGTACCCAAAGGCTGCTACCAGGATCAATCCTGTTTACCATCTTGATTGATAACTTGGATGCTGGGGGCAGAGTGCACCCTCAAGTTTGTAAGTGATGCAAAATTGAGAGGAGGGGCTGACACACCAGATGTTTGTGCTGCTATTCAAAGGGACCTTGATAGGCTGGAAAAATGGGCTGACACGAATTTCATAGAGTTCAACAGAGGGTAGTGCCAAGTCCTGCACCTAGGGAGGAACAACCCCATGTACCAGAGCAGGGCTGAGGACCAACCGTCTGGAAAAGAGCTTAGCAGAAAAGGATGAGAGTTTCCTGGTGGGTGTCAAGCTGAACAGGAGTCAGCTTATGCAGCGATAAATGTCAACAGCATCCTGAGCTGCATTAGGAAATCATTCCCAGCAGGTCAAGAAAAGCGATTATTCCCCCTACTCAGTACTGGTGAGGCTACATCTAGAGTCCCGTTCAGTTCTGGGCTCACCAGGGCAAGAAAAATACGGTCTTAGAATGTGTCCAGGGAAGGGCCACAAACATGATTAAGGAACTGAAAAATCTGCCATGCTGAATGAGCTTGGATTGTTCGTCCTGGAGAAGACTCAAGGGGGATTTTATGAATGTGTACAAATAGGTGACGGGGCAGAGAAAAGGAGACTCTTCTCAGTGGTGCCCAGTAATAGGACAAGAGGCAATGGGCAGAAACTGAAACACAGGAAATCGCATTTGAAAATAAGAAGCAGCTTGTTTACTGTGAGAATGGTTGAACACTGGAACAGGTTTCCCAGAGAGGCAGTGGAGTCTCCATCCCTGGAGATATTAATAACCTGTCTGGACACAGCTGTGAACAACCTGCTCCAGTTGACACTGCTTTGAGCAAAGAAATTGGACTAGACAACCTTGAGAGGTCCTTTCCAGCCTCAGCTGCTCTGTGGTTCCGTCTACAAATCTAAATACTGTGTCTTTTGTCTTCTTATATTTGGAAATACCAATGTGGAATTCCAAGTTCATTTTCCAAGGTGTCCATGTTAAGTTGGGTCAAGTTGTGAATAAATGACAAAAACATTTCGGAGGTAAGAATTACAGTTGCTTCTCTCTGATGAATTAGTTTCAGTAAGAATGATTTGGTAGCCAGAACACTACCGTGAATGCCTCTGCACAGTGCTGTATTCTTAAAAACTTGCTTTACATCTATGTGCTAACTGTTGATGTTAATGACAGCTCAATTAGCGTAACTTGAAAAGGATTTTTAAATGTTCCAGTGATGTTTACAGGACAATAGAGGGAAGGATTTTTCTCCTCAAGTTGAATTGGCTCTGCATAACTGTTATTAATAATATTAATGTCATTAAAAACATTAAGATATTACTTTAATCATTGAGACATACATGAAGCTGATTATAGACTGGAAATTAGAGGAGAGGACTATTTTTTTAATATAGTGATTTTTCATAAATAAATCTGCAGATGCAAGTTAAGCTTTAGGAAAACAACCTACTCAGTGTTTTGAAGGAAAAAAATAGAAAAGTTATTTTAAAGCAAAAATAGTGTCTTCCTTAACCAAGAGACACACATTGAAGCCCACCTGTGCAGTTATAAGAAAGATATCTTAACAGTCTGGAAAAGTTGCTGAATCATCATAGGACGGTTATTGAGAACGGTGGCTTGTTCCTGCTCTGTAAGCATAGCAGCTCCTTGTAAGCACTTGTGTTTCAAAAAAGGTCACTTAGGGTATTTACCATGTTGTTAAAGCTCCTTTTGATGACATCCAGCCTACAAGAAATTGTCACTAATGAAGACTTGCATAATACGGTCACCAGTACAGTCCTGAAAAATATTCAGATAGTAAAAATTGTAGTCTGTATCGGCGGTCATGGAAAGACATCAGGCAACCCAAAAAAATTGTTTTGATAATTTTTGTAGCTTGATCACACATGAACTGTACATAGTTCCACATTAGGTTGCTTCTGAGCTTATCTGGATGATGCAGCTGATGAGCTTGCTTACTCTGTGGGTCTGCAGTGGTTTTTATGCTTACTGATTCTCCTGACCACAAGAGTATTGCCCTAAATTTCCTTGTGTACTGAACATAATCTAACTGAGAGAAGAGATTTAAGCAGTTCTGACATTTCTTGTAATGTATTTTTTTGCCTCCCTGAGCCAGAAATCCTAAGCTCTTAAATTATTATCTAAAACTAGAGCTTCTGCATAGACCTGTGGAGCTGCTTCTTTCCTTCCACTTCACAAATTTTGCTTCTTCAGTGGTATTAACATATGCACACATCTTGCTATTTCAGTCAGAGTAAATGTTCCAGCACTAACTATCTTCTCCCTGTCTGCTTTCAGATAAAACTTGAACTGATCATGCAAAAGGAATGGAGAGCTCTTTAGAATGCATTTTAGTGTCTAAGTCATTTTCACTTAAACATATAATTTGGGATTTAATTTGAAAAACTTCAAATATACTTGTTTTTTTCCTGTAATAGGAACCAGAGCAATTGTCAAGAAGTATAAGCAGAAAATGTAGAATGGTGTTTTCAATGGGTAACTGAAGTAGCAACATATTAATAAATGGTGATAACAGCGTTTGTGAGATTACTGAAGGGCTTTGTGTGATACCCATGTGTGTTCACAGAGCTCATGGAGTATAGGCTCAGTACAGGGTTTTGGGAACTGGGTACACATGCAACAAAAAGATATTAATGCTTCAAAAAGCTTTTAGCTCCTTCAAAGAAACCTCAACTAAACCCCATCGATGAGTATAAAATAACAGTTTCAGAATAGAGAGAACAGTTATTATGACCAAAAGCATATTTATTATACTTGATGCATGTTTAAATGTCAGATCAAAAAGCCCGAGTTTTTTCTATCTGTACTGTAAGCATATGCTAGGAGTTGAAAACTTACTTATTCTGATAAGGCCTCTAAAGGACTTTCCATTTTTTTTCACTGCTAGGGAAGAATAGACCTCATTAGCCAGAAAGTAAAAATAAACACTGAATTCCTAATTTAGTTATGGGGAAAAAAAAGAGAAATGCAGAATCATTATTAGGAGAGCTGATAGTGAACCCTCTCTTCAGATTGCCTGGCATTTTCCATTATGTAAGACTTTTGTAATACACTGGGTTTTTGTTCCTCTAAAGCTTAAATACCTTATTGTTTTCACCCAACCTTTGAGGTTTGTCAGGGTCAAAGACCTGCAGCTAGAGACAGGTCTTTTGTAAATCTTTTGAAATTCTCATTGAATTATAAAATGTTACAAATCACTATTTCCCTTCTTTCATTTGCATTTCTGAATGAAATTTTTGTAGGCTGCTAAAAATGACTGAATATAAAGACTACAAGTCCATGCTTCTGCTGTGATGGAACAATGTATATTGGGAACATTCAGGACCTGCAGGAGCATCTATAGCAGAAAGGAATGATGCGGAAAGCAAAGTGTGATTGCTTCACGATTGAACACCTTACCCAACAGTGCATCCATTTTTCTTGAGACTTCTTAAAGGGTAAAAGAGAAGGGAAGAAAAAACACTATATACTTTCTTCTGTTCTACCAGATGGAGCATGTGAGACACTATCCCGTCTCCTACTCTAATATGAAAACCTTTGTTCAAAAGTAAACATTATTTTTATTTTAGAGTCATGCTCTCAGACATTATACTACCTTTGCGGTTGCTCATGTGAATTGTATTTGTTTCCTTTGAATCTCTATTGTAATGCAGCTGTTAATTACACGATCACATTACTGTTATCTAGATTTGCACATCATTTAATACATGAGATTTTTACGTACGGGAAAAGATGAAAGCTTGATAAGGAACTTTTTATGTAAGGTTTTATTTTTAATGCAACATTAAAGTAAAGAAGAAGCAATAATGTAAATGGAATATTACTCTCTGTTTATGTCCTGGCTTTGGTTTCAGCTGGGATAGAGTTAATTTTCTTCCTAGTTGCTGCTATACTGCTGTGTTTTGGATTTAATATGCAAGTAATGTTGAGAACACATCAATGTTTCAGTTGTTGCTAAGTAATGCTTATACTAACTCAAGGACTTCTCAGCTTCCCATGCTGTGCCAGTGAGGTGCATGAGATCCTGGGAGGGAGAATAGCCAGGACAGCTGACCCAAACTGGCCAAAGGGATATTCCATACCATATGATGTCATGCTCAGTATATAAACTGGGGGGAGTTTGCTGGGAGGCTGCGATTGCTGCTCGGGACTGGCAGGATATTGGTCGACAGGTGGGGAGCAGTTGCATTGTGCATCACTTGTTTTGTATATTCTTTTATGATTATTTTTATTATTTCTTCCTTTGTTATCCTGTTAAACTGTCTTTATCTCAGCCCACGAATTTTCTCACTTTTATTCTTCTGATTATCCTCCCCATCCCACTAGGGCTGGGGAGTGAGTGGCTTTTGGTGGTACATTGCTTGCTGGGGTTAAACCATGACAGTCTTTTTTGGTGCCCAATGTAGGACTTGAAGGGTTGAGATAATGACAGATCTGACCAGAGTGTGTTAAAATAAATTTGTTATAACCATTTGTTATGTTAGTTTAATAGTTGCTGGTCACAATATTGATTTGTTTATTTTCAGAGTTGTGCTTGTTCTCAGAGTTGTGTTATTCAATACCTTAGTTGCTATGTATGTTCCCTGGTGTGCTGTTTATCACCTCTGGGGGCTGGATTAAAGTTATCATTTTGCTGTACCTAGGTACCACTGGTTTATGGTAGGGTTTACCTGTTGTGCCATGGGCTTATCCATGGCCACCCATTTTGAGGTGCTCCAGCATGACCTCATGCTCAGACACAGATGCTTCAAGGTGTACCTTGTCCAGTGTGGACTTGTCTTTGAGCCACAATCCCTTCAGAGGTATATCTGCTGCAGCACAGACATAACCATGGCCACAGATGCTTCGAGATCTATCTGCTCTGGCACAGGCTTATCCACGACCAGAGATGCTTTGGAGTAGACCTGACCTTGTCCACAGGTCATGGTTGCTTCGACTTGAGTTCACACTGGAGTTCCAGCCTGTCCAGTGCAGCAGCACAGAAACAGCAGTGGTACCCTGGCCATCTGACAGCCCAGGTGCATTGCCATTGCTGTTATCAAAATGTTCCCAGGCACAGCACAGTAAGCTGATAAGCAGTGCAGCAAGCAGCAAAAGCAAAAAGCAGACACTAATGAGCACTAGACTCTAATATACAGCAGGGCAAGCAAGCCTCATGGCAAGGACAGAAACCTGCCAATTAATAGCTAAACAGCAATAACAGCTATAAATTCAATCTAGCACATTCCAGTCAAATCTGTTGTTATCTCAAAACCTTCAAGCCCCATGTCACGTCCCAAAAAGGACTGTCATGGTTTAACCCCAGGTGGCAGCTGAGCACCACACTGCTCGCTCACTCCCCCGCAGTGGGATGGAAGAGAGAATGAGAAGGGTAACAGTGAGAAAACTCATGGGTTGAGATAAAGACAGTTTAACAAGTATAGCAAAAGCTGCGCATGCAAGCAAAGCAAATCAAGGAATTTGTTCACTCCTTCCCATCGGCGGGCAGGTGTTCAGCCATCTCCAGGACAGCATCATAGCCATCACGTGTAATGGTTACTTGGGAAGACAAAAAGCCATAACTCAGAACATCTCTTCCTTCCTTCTTATTTCCCCAGATTAATATGCTGAGCATGACGTCATATGGTATGGAATGTCCCTTTGGTCAGTCGGGGTCAGCTGTCCCAGCTGTGCCCCCTCCCAGCTTCTTGCGCACCCTCAGCCTCCTCACTGTTGGGGTGGGGTGAGAAGCAGAAAAGGCCTTGACTGAGTGTAAGCACTGCTCAGCAATAAGGAAGATTTCCCTGTGGTATCAACACTATTTCCAGCACAAATACAAAACATAGCCCCTCTACTACTACTATCTACTATGAAGAAAATTAACTCTATCCCAACCAAAACCAGCACAGTTTCAAATGCCAATTCTAAAGGAGGAGGCAGCATGAGGAAAATAACAAACCATAATATTTTTCTAGGAAAATTTGTCACTGCTGAGTTGAAAGGCTTACTCCTTTCCAAAAGGAAAATAGTCTAGAGATGCAGTGACCTGAGCTGGCAGGGATATAATTCAGTATAACTTATTTGCTACTTTTTCAGTTTTAGAACTGTGTAGAATATTTTCGCAAAGTAACGTGAAAATGTAGGAGGAGGTAGGCGGGGTAAGGGAAACCTGTTTGGTTTATAGAAAACTTGGAGGCATGGAAAGGAGATACTGAGAATTAAGATAATAGAACCAGCAGTCATTGAGCATTTAAAGAAAAAGGATGTGATAATAGGGTAAATTATTATTATAACCAGACATTTGATTAGATCTTAAATTTTTAATGAATATAAATAATAAGTGCATGTAGTTAGAAATTATAGAAATGTACAGAAAAATTAAATACAGCCATGTATGTGGTAACACTTTTATGCTATTTGTTTTAAAATGTGTTCAGTGAAATACTTGCAGAGGCATAGTCAAACATTTTGTTTTTTTTTCTAATAACCCACAGCTACAAAGCATAGAAGATTGAGATCGTGACTGGTAAGGCTGGAGAATCCTCTGTGGTCACTGAGTAAGAGCTGTATTTGATGGTGTTTAGCACTTTAATCTTCAAGTTCAGCTGTTGGTATTAGTGTTTATGAAACAGAGAATGCAAGCAAAGTGGTGGATGAACAGTCAGGTTTCCCATATTTACTTACTTGATCATATTGGACTGTCTAGTAATGAAAGATAACTGTGAAAAGCCTGATGGAATCTAAGTGGAGAAAACATACATATGGTGAGGTTTGGTGTAATACGCTGTTTTGTACTAATTAAGGCAAATTTACGTTTACCTCTAATTTTAACACAGATGCTGTGAAGGTTGAATATTTGATGCATGAATTCTTTTTTCTTGCTGTTACACAGCTCAGAATGTGAATGCTAAAGCATTTATGACAATGACCTGGAACTACATCCCAGTGTTGTCTTATTTAGCCCTCAGTCTCTATTGTGAACTTTGGAGGAAATATGGCCCTAAAAACAGACAATGCTTGAGAAGACAAACTTTTTTTTTTCCCTTATTTTATTTATAATGCATAATGTAAATAACAGCAGTTATAAAAAGTGTATGCTGTGATGATACTGATTAGGTCATCATTTGAAATGCACTTAGATAAGAATCAAAATCACAAACTACATAAATACCTGTGATGCACATATTTCTCCTTTGCTGGGGACTGTATGTTTTCCACATCTATTCTGAAATATATAGAAGTTATGACATGATAAACTGTCAAAGTCAAACTGTCAAAGATGCTTGCAAGGTTGATTCTGATGTGAAATGAAGATAAACCTTTCCAGGTAAATACCTCTAAATAAAAATAAAAATAAATGTAATTTACTTTTCGTTGCTAAAAATCTTGTTATCAAAGGTAATACGTAAGACTAAGCAGCTTATGGCAGCATGGGAGCGAAAATGCTAATTAACTACAGTTCTTCTGTCAGTCTGTGTATATAGGGCAGTCCCAGCGGTGTTTCTCAGCTGTGTGGACAGACCCTTTTCCAACCCTAAGCTTGAGAATGGGAGTGCTTCATGCATGAGTTAGATATGAGAAGCTTTTTTAATCTTCTGGTTTTAGTTTTTCTTGGATACCTGTTAATGTGCCATTTTTGAAAGTGAGCATTATGATATTAACTTTTGTTCTTTTAGTCCCCCTGATTTTTGTATCTGTAACATAACACATAGCTGTCCTCTGAGCAAATGTCTCTTTCATGTAGGTTATTTGGACTGCAGCAGCTTTGTTTTCATTCTTTAGAAGATGTAAAGCATCTGTAGTAGCTGTAAAACAGGAGCCAGTTTGTTTTTCCATATCTGAATTGATCCGCTTCTGTCTGAGACACTATAAATGTGAAAATTTGATGAAGTGCAGGAAGAACCACAGAATCACAGAATGTTAGGGATTGGAAGGGACCTCGAAAGATCATCTAGTCCAATCCCCCTGCCGGAGCAGGAACACTTAGATCAGATCGCACAGGAACGCATCCAGGCGGGCTTTGAATGTCTCCAGAGAAGGAGACTCCACCACCTCTCTGGGCAGCCTGTTCCAGTGCTCTGTCACCCTCACTGTAAAGAAGTTTTTTCTCATGTTCAAGTGGAACCTCCTGTGTTCCAGCTTGAACCCATTGCCCCTTGTCCTATCACTGGATGTCACAGAGAAGAGCCTGGCTCCATCCTCCTGACACTCACCCTTCATATATTTATAAACATTAATTAGGTCACCCCTCAGTCTCCTCTTTTCCAAGCTAAAGAGACCCAGCTCCCTCAGCCTTTCCTCATAAGGGAGGTGCTCCATTCCCTTCATCATCTTTGTGGCTCTGCGCTGGACTCTCTCCAGCAGTTCCCTGTCCTTCTTGAACTGAGGGGCCCAGAACTGGACACAATATTCCAGATGCGGTCTCACCAGGGCAGAGTAGAGGGGGAGGAGAACCTCTCTTGACCTACTGACCACCCCCCTTCTGATACACCCCAGGATGCCATTGGCCTTCTTGGCCACGAGGGCACAGTGCTGGCTCATGGTCATCCTGCTGTCCACCAGGACCCCCAGGTCCCTCTCCCCTACACTACTCTCCAACAGGTCAGTACCCAACTTATACTGGAACCTGGTGTTGTTCTTGCCCAGATGCAAGACTCTACACTTGCTCTTGTTAAATTGCATGAGATTTTTCCCCGCCCAAATCTCCAGCCTGTCTAGGTCTCGCAGGATGGAAGCACAGCCTTCTGGCATGTCAGCCACTCCTCCCAGTTTCGTATCATCAGCAAACTTGCTGAGGGTACACTCTACTCCCTCATCCAAGTCGTTGATGAATATATTGAACAGCACAGGTCCCAATACCGAACCCTGGGGGACTCCACTAGATACAGGCCTCCAACTAGACTCCAGAACAACAATACTATGAAGATCATCATTACCTACCTGTACCTGATGTATCTTCTCTGTTCTTGTTCCAAAGCCGTTCAGGATTTTCCTGAAGTAAACTGCAGATTTTCCATGAGTGACTTGAAGAAGAGCCAGAAAGTAGCAGCGTTGGTTCCAACAGCCTAGATTTCAGACAAAGGCTCTGGTAAGTACCCACGATAGCGTGATAGTGCCAAAATATTTCTGACCTTTTCAAGTTAATTGTGTTGAAAGTCACTGGTATTCTGTTTTTGTTACTAAATCTTTCCCCTTCTGATGTTCATAATGTAAATGTTTTCTCAGTCATATAGTTTGAAAAATTAGAGATTGCACAATGTGGTAATATAGAATGTACCTTGATATGTAGCAAATAAATGATTAGGTAATATCTGGTTACCTTTCTTTTCTTCTGTCTGATCTGTTTTCTGATTATTTCTATTTCCTCTCTTTTAAAAATGTAAGTCATGGTCTGTTGTACCTGGGCATTCAGTACCTCAGTCTTTTCCCTATCCTGTGTCACAAGGGCCCCTGCCCCATTCGGCAGTGTGTCCATATATTTCCTACTCTTCATTTTGCTACTTACGTACTTGTAAAAGACTTCAGCAGGTTCAACGTCAGGTGGGCTTTGGCTTTCCTGACTGTGCCTCTGCATGCTTGGGACAGTGTCCCTATATTCCTCCTAGGTTAGCCATCCCTGTTTCCAACTTCTGTATCCTTCCTTTTTGTTTGAGTGTTGCCAGGAGCTCCTTGTTCATCTATGCAGCCCTCATTAATTTTTTTGCCTGGTTTCCTGCTCATGGGGATGGACTGCTCTTGAGCTTGGAGGAGGAGATCCTTGAATATCAACCAGCTTTCCTGGACCCCTCTTCCATCCAGGGCCTTGTCCCATGGGACTCTGTCAAGTAGATACCGAAAGAGGCCAAAGTCTGTTCTCCTGAAGTCCAGGGCTGTGGTCTTGCTTTTTGCCATGCTCCTTCCCCTCAGGATCCTGAACTCCACCATCTCATGGTCACTGCAGGCAAGGCAGCTTTCAACCTTCACATCCCCTTCTTTGTAAACAAGGCCCAGCAGAGCACCTTGTTTACAAACAAAGTCTGCACCAGCCCCATTATGGAGGCAAGATGTGCAGTTTATTGTTTAAAGGAAACAGCTGAAGTTGAAAGATCCCCTCCTGTCAAATCCACCATAAACTCTTCAGAGCCTTTTATTCCAATTCTGTTGTAATTTTCAGACCTCTGTGTGGTTCCCAGGCCTTTTGTGTCCAAAAGGAGATCACTTGATGGGACAGAGATCAAGTACATCTTCTGGCTGCTGTTCCCGGAGTCATAGTGACTTTTTGGTGCTCTTTATGTGAGAGCAGAACATTCATGGTTATAAGTCACATATACACCTAAAGTTACATTTTATGTCAAATCAACAATTACAAGATATGTAGATGAGAATTTTTCAAGTCATCTAAAAGCACAGAGATGTGTGAATTTTTTTCAGAGCTCTTTTTCTACGGAGTTTTCAGGGCACATTGTCAGGCTGTACATAAGAGATAACACTTGGCCACGTGTTTTTCAAGAAAGTTCCCTTGAAATATTCCCTGTACCAAGGAGGAAAGCTAAAATGAAGGAGCAGAGATAGACAAGCTGGACATAATATGAGATGAGGGTGGGGAGGAGCCTGTACTTGACAATACAATTTGAACAGTGGAAAGCAAGACAGTGCATGACAGACTATAATTTGACATCTACATGTCAAACTGTGTGTGCTTTGTGAAGCTATATAAGTAATATCTTTTGAAACTTCTTTTACTGTATAGTAGAGGAGTGGAAGCCAGACCTGCAAATGTTCATCTGATTCAGTCTTTGGATCATATATTAAAAACAAAAGAAAAAAAATCATTCTTTGATTCCAGCCCCCTCCTTAAGCCTGTACTAGAGGAAAAAGAAGAGAAATTGAGAAGTGAGTCTAGAAATTACTTCTTAAAAGATTTCATCATAAAGAATATGGAGAAGAAAGACAGCGACATTGTCGTAGTTTCCAGGATGCCTCTACCCAAGGTGAGGAAGGGCTGTCAGGATGGGTAGGATATGCAGTGTTTCCTTTAGCTGTTGTGAAGTTAAAAGTACACAGTTTTGCACAATAAACTTTCTGACAGTCTTGGACTAGGCTTACATGCTTCTGTTGAGTAAGCACAAAACTTGTTCACAGTTTCCTTTATGAAGGATGACAAAACGTGTTTGAGAGAGAGGCAGCAAAGCCTCAGATGTACCTATATAGTTCCTTAAAATCTACAAAGCAAGCAGAAGAGAATTTGTGGTATACTTGATTTATTGACTTTAATCTTCAGTGAATTGACAAAACACTTTTGTCCTGCAGTGCACCTGTTAAAGAAAATATAATTGCAGAGAAATATATGAAATAGATCATGGAAATGTTTTATTCTGGTGTTTCTTCTTGGCAGCTGTGCTAAATGGTTATTCCTGTCTTCAGCTGGTTCTCGCACTGTAAAATATGACCTGCTTTTTCTCTACTATATAAGCCAGGCAAACTGCCCATGCACTTGCAGAAACTAAATAGATGACCTTTCTGAAACACTGGAATTTATCAGAGCTATTGTACTGACACTTCATTTGTGTGTGCTTTGACATTTGAATTGGCACAGTTTTTGTGACATCACACTTCTCCTTTCTCCACATCAAATATAATTTATGCTGGAAATCAGCAGAGAGTGAGAATAAATACTGAGGCTTTATTAATCTTTGAAGTGATGAGACCCAGGATTTTTTTTAACTGGGTAACTATGGACTCTCCAATTGAAGACATTGCAAGCTAATTAGAATCACACCAATAATTCTGCAGAGGGCAATGGTTCTAATAAGGAAAATCATGGGAGTGGAACACTTCTAAACAATACCATTAGGCTTCTTCTAACAGGGCCCAGTTAATGATATGGAAAGAGAACAAAAATAGATGTTACATTAGACTTAGAAAAGTCCAAAGCTGGGCTAAAAATAGCCTATGCACCCACATGGAAATACTGGGGTCATAGTATTCTTCCCATCTCCTCCCTCTCAGTGTTATTTTACTATTTTGAGATACTGCTATAACTGTTTAATAAAGAAGCAACTGTGGAAGTAAAAAATAACATTACCCAGAATATATTCTTTGGAGTTTCAATTGAGGGAGCTAGCATCTTTTTCTAATTCAATCCTGTTTCTTATTCATTTATACTTTGGAATTTACAAATAAATGAACATAGGTATAACTTTGAGGAGCTGGGTATTTAAGTTTCTAAGTGGGATTGTATGTGTTGTTTACTGTCCTCTAAAGATCAAACAAATCTAGTAACATGAGTCTGAGTGATGACAAAATTGCATTGTTGAAGCCAGATATTCTTTAAAAAATTGTGGTGGGTTAACCTTGACTGGATGCCAGGTGTCCACCAGGCCCCTCTATCACTCCCCCTTCAGCAAAATAAAGGGGGAGAATAAGACGAAAAACTTGTGGGTCAAGATAAAAGCAGTTTAATTAAAGCAAAGGCCAAGGGCATGCACAGAAACAAAAGGAAAAAAAGATGTTATTCTCTACTTCTCCCCAGTAAGTGATGTCCAGCCACTTCCCGGGAAAGCAGAGCTTCAAGTATGGGTAGCAGCTGCTCCTGGAGACAAACACGGTAACAAATGTCCCCCTCCTCCTCCCTTCCCTCAGCTTTTATGGCTGAGCTGATGTCACGTGGTATGGAACAGCCAATCCGGGTCAGCTGTCCTGGCTCTGCCCCTCCCAAGATGTGTTAATAGTCCATAGTAAAGAAAGATACCTCTGGTGCTGCTTGTCAGACCATCAAAATCAGCCTTCTTCAGCCCTGCTGCAAGGTGCGGAGTGTCTCAGTATCGTCATCTGGCTGTCATGGTAAAAGGTTTGTCTGAGGCAGAAGCTTTATCTCTGGTCTTGGAAGTGTTTTGACAAACTAGCAGCTAATGTCTGTCTAGTACTTCTGAGTGTTTATAGGGTTGTTAACAGTAACAGGAATGGCAGTAGCTATCCAGGTCACAGTCCAATTTCTGTAGTGATTATCAGGTGATAGAGGTGAACAGACTTTTAAATAGAAATATTTGAGGAGAGAGAGCTGATGAAACCTCTCCGCTGCATAATTAATGAGACTCTTCAGAGTATCTCATGGCAGTTTAAGGGACTGAGAATGATAAATACAAGAAATCTGCCTCTAAATCTACTGGCTAGAGGTCTGGTCCTCATTTCCTCTGACTTACAGATGTGATGGCTTGTTGAATATTCTATATAGAATGATCTGAGAGTTATAACCTGTGTCATACTACTCAAGTCATTGTATTGCAAAAAAAACCTGTAATTGGAACAAGGTGCTGTCATAGACATCTGTCTCAGTAGAGACTCTAGGAGGAAACAAAGACTAAGATCCTTTCTCAATTCAAGCTGTCATTCCTCTTTGCATCTACATTATTGGCATATTTCCATATCTCAACACTGTCAGCAATTTCTTCATACTCTGGACTTCCAGGTCATTTGCTGGAGCCATTGATTCACAGACATTTTTGAATGGCCTTGCTTTTCTTTGTGTGTGATCCTCTCTGTGGAGTTTTCCTGTATGATTCTTGTCATACACCTTTTTATTTTACTATTGCTACCTTTTTTTTTTAAAGAGTGGAAGAAGATCCTGATACCTACAGTTGTTGAAAAAGGTTTAATTGAGATGAAAATACCCAGATTGCTTGCCAAAGACATCTCAGTGGCCAGAAATCAGACAGATAATACAGTTGCTGTCCCTTTGCAATTCAGTTCTATGGTGTGAAATTAGGATGTGACTCCCTACAAAGGGGGAGATTCTTTCTGGAAACAGGTTCAAACACCTGCAACCTCACATACAGACAAATAGCATAGCATAGCATAGAATAATAGAATATTTCAGTTGGAGGGGACCTACTATGATCATCTCTTTTGACCAACCTGAATTTGAAAGTATGTAAACTCAAGTAGGTCATAATTGCCCACAGAGTGTACCAAAGGTTTAGTCTTCTAATTTAAGAACTGTTTAGGTGCGCCTCCAGCTACAACTTCCAAAAAAGAACTGGCTTCCTTATTCCAACTCTCCAGAAAAGTTGGCATCTTTCATTTCTTAGGCACAGGAAATTCATAACAGGTTTCCTCCGAGGGCTGTAAGAGTCTGACTCCTGAATCTGGAGGATTTTTTTACTTTATTTTCAAGATTGTGATTTGGTGTAACTGGTCTTTTTCTCACTTGAAGCAGTTGTGACTGAATACAGTATAGGGAATTCAAACTGAATTGTAGCACGTTCATTCTCACCATAGGGTGGGGTGAGAAGCTTCCGTCATGCAGACCAAATCTGTCCTACCAGAGCTATTAATTTGGCTTGCTCCCACCAGTGGCCTTCTCTGGGGCTCCTCAGAAGACAAGAGTCAACGGGCTACTGGCAGTATATTACTTGTCACCCTGTTCCTCAGTCACCTTGCTCTCTCTACGCCTCCCATCCCTATCACGCAACTGATGGGTGACATGCCAGCCATAGTACAGCTCCAGTTCTGGTGATGGGTGCATATTTGGCTATGTGAGAAGACTGTTTGGTTATCAAGCCATGACATAGGGACACTCTCAATGCAAAATTAGATGAGTGCCTGTTACATGAACAACATAGCATATTTTTCATCATGTGATCAATGGGGAATATGCTGATATTTTTAGAGTAATTGTGGCGTAACTTCACCCATGTAAGAGGGGATGGATGGGGAAATTTGGCCTCAAGTGCTTCCATCAAAACCTATACAGCTTGCTTGCTCCAAAATTAATTCACCCTATTGTAGAACATAAGGTCTGCAGAAACTATTCTGTTGTATTTACTAGGACGTCTGAAGAAAGTGTCTTAGAGGAAGCAAATTTGTTACTGCTCCTCTCAGCTCAGCCAGAGGGATTACATGTAGCTCAGTTGTTGCTTACAGAGCTTGTCTCAGGTCAATGCGTACATAAAACAAAATCCCCAGATATGACAGATGGTATTTTTTTTCTGTGTGCGTGTTCTCAATTGCATGCTGTGTCCCTCTAAAAAGTAGCTGGAAAAGGAGAGCCCTTGGAAAGGACAGCAGGGGGTGGGAATGGCTTTGGGGAGCTATGGGGCCTGTTTTTGGGGAGAAGCTTGCAGCGTTTGCAGGTCTGGCAGGAGGAGAGTCACACTGCAGCCTGGGAGGCTGCAGCCCACAGGGACAGACACCACTCAGAGGAACAGCCAGCAGGTCCCAGAGATAACCAAATGAACTTGGGATCAGAGGAAACTGGCAAAGTTCAATGTGATTCAGAAAGCCACTGAGCTATCCAAAGCTACGCCTATAAGCAAGGATCTGTCTCCAGGGACACAATGATCAGAAGGGAGAGTTGTTCATGAAACTCTTTAATTTTCATTCTGTCTGCTGTAGTCACTTTGAATTTTTTACACTTTAAAAGTTGGGTTACTTACGGGTTTTTTTGTATAACCTGTCCCTTCTTCAGTTGAGAAGTCTTTTGTCTTCCTATGTTATCTTTCTATAGAAAAAGATCTAGGCAGATCCAGATCAAATCTCTAACCAGTACTAGCTTCCTACAAATCAATCATTTCTGGGTGTTTTATTATTTTTATAGCTCCTGTCTGTAAAGGACACCCTCAGCTCATCTTTGGTGTGGCTTTCTGTTGGTTTTGGCATGATGGTGGAACTAACAATAACTTCCTGAAAGTTAAACCTTTGCTTTGCAGCTTCTGCTGTCTTAGTGCTTCCTTCTACACCGCCACTGTGTCTGGTTTCAATGACTCTTACAGAAAACTCATATTTTTTCCTTTTCTGGCCTCTGTATTTTTCGTAGCTACTCTTCTGCTTATGTGCTCAAGTCTGTAAAACATTTGATGACCCAGCTTGTTTGAAGTATGCAGTTCTTGATGGTGCGAGTAGGAAGAGACCTAAGCAGTATGGTTGACTGACCAATTGTGGGCAGCAGGGTTCTTCCTGTACTTCACAAAATCTGTTAGGATACATGGATTGTGAGAGGAGATGGAGTTTAATGTCTTGAGGGTAGATTTCTCAGCCGTATGTGAGAGTAGGGAAGTATTTATGTTGTCACTTAGGACTAAGATGGATTTTTTTTCCCCAGCTCATTCCAACGGCTGCTTGGCTCTGGGTTTTCTTACACCCACTCATAGCATTCACAGACTTGCACAATCACATATGAGTGAGACAATCTGCATGAAAAATTAATAACTAATTTTCTAGATCATGACATTATTTAGGGCTTTAGGGAATGCTGAGTAGTCACTTGTTATGCAGAAGTGCATCTTCTCCGCAGGTGCCCTTGCCGTGTTTAGCAAATGATACTTCTATTCTTTCGCTGACAGGTGGTCTCAGAACTACAAGTGTTCAGTGCATCTGGCCCTAGAGCTTGGGGACTGCATCAGCATACAGACTGCCATTTCGAATTACTAACAAATCAGAAAGTGCAGCAGGAGGATCCTTCCCAGTCCCGACTTCTTTCAAGTCATGTGCTATTCCTGAGCTGTAGCAATGTCTAATTAGCTAGTTAGTGATTGCTGTACTCTGCAAAGCTCCCTTCGTGGCACCTTTTCAAAAGAAGCTCTGCCTCATATTTAAGTGTGTTCTTGCTGGGCTTTTCTGATGTAAAGAAAATATGGCAGGAAGATAAAGAATTTGAGCTATATACCCATATAAGCTATATACCCATATAAGGAGACTAAAACCAGGGAGTAAATCATCAGTGTTGCCTGTTGATTCAATGTGAAGAGACAGTCTTTCACAGCCATCGCCAGTCTTAAGGTTGAAAAGCCTTAAGCCAAGGGCATAAAAGGCACATCCAAACATTGGACCATAATCTCCAATGTAACAAGGACCTGGAAGACATTATGAGGACTTGACAACGACTGTCCTTGTCCATCATGGCCAGACTACTTACTGCTTGTGAATATATGGATATAAAAGAATGACTGTAAAAGAATGAATTAATTAAATCCATGAGAGAAGGACTGTGAGTGAGTGAAATTAGTTTTGACTGAACAATTCCCTTTTCTTCCTTGATGGTCTATAAACTCTAACTGAGTTTAGTCACAATACTTGTGTAACACCAGCACTGTGGGTTAAATTCAGAAACACATAATCTTTTTTACATTGTTTTAGTAGCAGTGATATAATGACATTTAGAGGAGGCAGGAGAAGAGGCTCATGATGTTTGAACATTGAGTATAAGAATGAAGAAGCAGGAGCACAGCGTTACTGTTCCTCTCCTTGACATGTCAGTAGGTAGGTAAGGAGGTCCTGCCACTATTAATTCATTATTAAAAATACATATTCTGTTGAGACGTGGCTGCTTTTATTAACAGCAATTACAGGAGAAGCAGTGCTGCATTTCCAGCAGGGCATTGCTTATGGTTATATGCTTTGTTTGTGTAGCATTTAATTCTCATTGTTTGCTATGTTTCTCAGTTTAAGCATAGTACTAGACTGGAGTGTGGAATCCACAGTTCCCAGTTTGCTTTTGGGTCAAATCTGGTGTAAAGTAGATCTGTTCAGCTGCATCCTTAGAATGTTCTTGCTGCTTTGCATTTGTTGAGGCTATAAGTGTGTGTTATTTGTCTGCAGAAAAGGAGACGTGCCTGCCTTCACACACAGAAGCAAGGAAGAGAGAAATGGAATCACAAACTGGGAAACACAAGGGTGTTACATCTAGACCACTGTCCTAGGCTGATGAATTTCCCCTAAGCACAGTGGGAAGGATGCTGTGGTGTGGTGCTCAGCACTGGCTTTATCAAATGCTTTACAGTGTCACAGACCCCTCCGTGCCAATGGGAATTTTGCCTTCTGTGAGCTATTCATTAATACTGAGGTCACCATCTGCTTGTTTCTGCTGAGTGAAGGCAAGGACTGTCTTTTTTCGCATGAAGTGGATATGCAGCCAGTGCTTGGTTTTTAATATCTTTATTAAAGGAAGAGAAAGAGCCTGCATCAAATGAATAATTAACCTAGAGACTTTGTGCCCATTAGTGACACAGGAAAAGCTGCCAGACTGTGCAATCCTGAAACCAGTAGTGGGAGTTTATAGCATTTGAAAAGGTGATAGCCCAAACTCTTTCTCTGTACTAGAGCTCTGTGAATGTGCTGATGTGGTTTTGCACAAAAAAGCGTTGCCCTCAAAATATTAGTCACTGATACTCGTGTTGTATCTTCTACAACACGGGGCGTAATGCTGCTTCCATTCATAGTGCGTCTGAGTCTTCTCTTTATGGTCATTTGCATTCTCCTTGCAGAGGTTTAAAACATAACCATTTTTGTTTTCTAATGCTGCATCTTGTTTGTACAGGAACACTAAAAGATGCAGAGCAATTGAGAATGAGTTTATCGGAGTCAGTGACTGTCAGCAGCTTGGAGAGACATGCAGTCTCCACTAAAGCATCATGAGCCTTCTGTTCAATCCAGGGTCAAGCACTCTTGAAATGGATATTAAGGGAGCTTGCAAAATGAATGCTTGACAGTCCTGCCACTTTTTCTGGTAAGTAATTAGCAAAATTGTATCTCACAGCACAAAACAATATGATTAAACAAACTATATTCTGTTTTGTTATTGCAATGTATTTGTAGCAATGATGTTCACACCCTCTGTTTACATACCTCCAATATAAAATTGTGTTATATTTAGTTTATGTTTCAATTATTTTTTTAACCAGATGCTAGTTTTTTATTATATTAAAATGTATCATCTGCTTCCTACAGCATTGACAGTTTTGCGTTTTCTTTTTGATGTTTGTCATCTTATTACTGAAGAGGATAAACTGGGAACAGAAATGTGTTCACTGTTACAAGGGCTGTTCTAAATATAAGAAAAAAGATGGGTGTTGAAGGGACAGAATTTCAGGAGAAAAAAAAGGATGTAGTAGGCTACATAAGAAGTAGCAGCTAGATTCAAGTAAAGATTTCTGTGGTGTAACAAGAAAGAAAAAAAAATCAGGGAAGATTTTGCAGACATTCAAAAAAAGGCTCCTCTGAAATATTAGAGGAAAGATGAAAGATAGTATAAAAAATAATTGGTGTCATTAAGTAGGTGTTAATCTTTTAATAATGAATAAATTATGACAAGAGTCATTAATAGAGTTATGGCTGGTATTTAGGTTTAAGATAGCTGGGGAGTAATTTTCAGGAATATGGCCACAAGTTCTTAGTAAAAGGAGAATGGCCAAAGTACCAGTGACACCATGGCTTTTTTACCTGCGTCTGAGAGCATAGACAAAGAACAGTTTATTGCCTCTGTAGGGTGTGATGGGTAGAGAACTGACACTGATTTGCTCTAGAACTAGGATCCATAAAATGTGCTACTTTGCTTTTCTGACTCTGCCTCATCACTGTACAGCATAGCTCTGGCAGCTAACAGGACCCGGAAAGTGATCTTTATTTTTAATCAAAATAGCTTTCTTTTTTAACAGAGAATCCTAGCTAGTAGATGTTAAAGAGCCATACCAGATCACCATTACTTCTGATTTTTTTTTTTTCATTTAGTGCAGGTGTGTTTCATGTGTATGAAAAGATAGTTCAGTGCACTGTTCAAGCTAATTTTCAGATGCATTTAGCAGGACTAGGGTTATCAGGGAATAACGTGCACTCTTATTGGTAAACTGAGCACCGTAAATATAGGTAGTGAGACACAGTAAACATGCAGGTTCCTCATCCAGTCTTACTGCTTTGCAGATTAAATTGGCAGCATAACATCTTTCTTCTGTACTATAACTGAATGTTTAATTTAAATCTGAGCACTGCTTTGAGATACATTTTGTATGAAAGATCTTTCACAGAATAATGTAGCTGTATTTTTACACTGGCAGGTCTAGAGAAGCAAATGGAGACCCAGAAGATATATCACAGAGGTTACTTGAGGTGAGAGCTGAATAAGGTAACTAGTAGATCCAGTGTTCGATCATGTGGATGAAACATACACTGGATGTCTGGGACAAAAAGCAGGGAAGTGTGCTTTTCTTTGAGTGTTACTGTGAGTTGCACCCCCAGTGTTAACCTAATCTTTCCTACTGCCGTTTCTGTTTATTTTAAGAACTGTCTAGTTGAAGTTTTAATGTGTCCCCTACTCATTTTGCGATGAATGTTTATTGACTCACTACGGGAATTTTGCAAGTAAAAGCAACGTTGGGAATTATTCACTATTTTCCATCATGTTCTAAAACTGCTTAAATAATCAACAAATAAATTTTAATGGTTCTGCTGATATTTAGCTTTTGATTGTTGTCCTGAAACAGCCAAACATTTTTTCTAATGGCTTGTCTGGGAATCCCAGATAAATAATGCCAGGGATGAAATACATTATTCTGCAGAGTTTCTTTGCTTATTTCTTTAGACAGATAAAACTGAGTAGTTTAAACAACATGTGTAACTGTAGAACCAAGAGTCCACCAAATCTGACTATTTTTGCTATCTTCCAGATGTCACTTACAGAAATTTAGCACAGGGTCATTGCTACCTGGGGCAAGAGAAAGATTTACAGTGGTACAAGACAGAGCTGTGCTATGCCTTTTGTGCCAACAGAAATTCTGTTTAAGATGAATGCAGCGCAGAATACTAAAGCTCAGTATGTCCCAGTTTTGTGACTGGCTGGAAAACAGCGCTGTTCCTAACTTAAGTTAGAGCAGCCAGGGTTTCTCCTTTTATGAAAGTTGTGTTCTTGTTTGTCTGCCAAGTCCCAGTTATCCTCACGAAGTGGAGGACCATCAGAGAGACCGTTACAAGTCACCGGTACTTGAAACTTCTCTACAAAATTTTCCTTTCAAATGCAGGAGCTAATATGGAGATGACGGACAAATTAAGTCTCTATTGCATGTTCTTACTTGATGTCCCTGAAGAGTCACATGATGGCTTTTGACACTTTGCTATCTTTCTATGCTATGTGTATCACCTTATGGCCACACGGCTGTCAAGAACTTCTGATAGCAGTAGTAGTAATGACAGGACTTATTTTTTATATTTCAGAGAATCACAGAACGGTTGAGGTTGGAAGGGACCTCTGGAGACCATCTGATGCAACCCCCCTGCTCAAGCAGGGCCACCTAGAGCCAGTTGCTCAGGTGCAAGACCAGAAGACTTTGGAATATCTCCAAGGATGGTGACTCTACAACCTCTCTGGGTAACCTGTGCCAGTGGTCAGTCACCCTCACCTTAAAAAAGTGTTTTCTGATGTTCAGAAATAACCTCCTGTGTTTCAGTTTGTGCCCATTGCCTCCTCTCATGTTACTGGGCGCCACTGAAAAGAGCCTGGCTCCATCTCCTTTGCACCCTACCCTCTCTTGAGGTATTTATATAGATGGATAAGACCCCCTGCCCCATCATCCAGATCATTAAGGAAGATGTTAAACAGTTTTGGACCCAGTATCGACCCCTGGGGTACACCGCTAGTTATTGGCCTCCAGCTCGACTTTGTGCCACTGATCACTACCCTCTGGGCCCTGCCATTCTGACAACTTTCAGTCCACCTCAGTTTTGTTTCACCTCAGTTTGCTTCAGATTTTCTTTGTCCTGGGTATGGTTTATCCCTCAAGTCTAAGTGGAGCTGAAGCACTCATATATCAAGAGAAACAGTTTGGTCTTAATGTATTTAATTTTAGGTTTGTGGTGGTTAATGAATGGCAAATGAATGTTCAGATCTGTCATGTTATAATTTTGTGCAAATTCCTGTAAGAGTTTTCTTTTAGATAACTGCTGGTAGGATAAAACATACTGTTGCTTTGTATTTTATTTTCTTTCTTCACCTGACTACTTTGCTACTGAGCAGCGTTAGATTGAATTGTCTTTTCTGTTTGCTGCAGGAGTAGGGGAAGTACTTGTAGACCCCCATGCTGGTGCTTTCACTACCACCTGTGGAGATGAGAAAGTAAGCTTCTGCTGCTCGTTCTGTTCTTGGCTTCTCCAGCAGTTCATGCTAGGTGTGAACAACTGGATATATTGTGAGATCCCGAAATCATCGAGTTTTGGCTGTTGAGAGTTATCAGAAGATAGTTCTGGGTGTGTTCAGAGTAGTGTCCTCTTGTTTATTGGACTAAGTCCGTACTTGGTGGATTGTGGTGGTGTCCTTTCATCTGAACTTCAGGTTTCAGCATCAGGATGAAATTAGACAGCATGAGCTATCTTGTGATACAGAAGAGTGACTATGAGCTTTACTGAACAAAATCTGGAACCAGCAATGTCCTGCACTTGTGCTTTTAAAATTAACAGAGACTTCTGATGATGGAATTCTAGTAAGGTAATTTTCAGCCTACTCAAGAATAAAATGACACAAACCTCTAGAATAGGAATGTGATATGGTCTTTGGAGGATATTAAAGACTACTTGTGCAGTTTTATTTTGTTCCTAAACCTTTGATTTTCAGCATCCCTTTTATGGATAAATGCCTTGATGTGACAGGTGTTGTCAAATACGGAGAGAACACTTCCTTTTTCTGAGAAGTTGCTTTTGTTTTTATTTATTTTCCCCACCCCCAGTATTTCTGGCCAGAGCACAGAGGAGCTTACTTTGCATTGCCAGTCTCAAAAATCCAAGATTCATCAAAATATCAAGGTTTCTGGATGCATATTCAACCCTTTGAATCTTTTGAGATTTGTCTGCAATTTATAATATATCTCGATCATTAGATTTTTCAGGCTGTGTTCTTAAGCCTTTTAATGTTGGGGAGTCAATGGAAATACCACAATTAAGATGACAACACTTATTTTTAAACCAACCTTTTGTCAACAAAAACCCCTTCGAGCTGCTAATTTTGCTTGTTGGCTGTCATGCCTCTTGTCCCAGGGGAAACCATCCTTGGCTGATTGTGTCGTGCTGTGACACTGACAGCTTTTTTGCTGCAGGGAATCTTCACATATTTTCTCCAGGTAAAGAGACAGCAATATGATGTCATTTTAGCTGTTTTGGGGAACAGACACACTAAGAAAGGCAAACACAAAAATGTGGAACTTTGGGGTTCACAGGATTAGCCAGTAGCTGTAGGGTACCTGTATTTTATTCCTGGCTCTGTCTTTGTCTCGTGCTGTTGGGAACTAGTAAATTAACCTTGTTCCATGACTACAGCACCATTTATAAAGTGGGAATGATAATGCTTAGCACCACAAAGGGGCAGTGTAATTCTTTGCTAATTAATATTTATAAAGTGCCAGATTCTCCATTGCTCTGCACCTCTGCAGTCATTTCCATCTGCGCAAAATGAAGACAAAGCAGCTGAAAAGTGCTGCTGTATTTTATATCTACTCTCTGCCAGTGCGAAGGGCTGTATGAGGATTACAGCAATGGAGAATCTGTCTCAAGTAATTTTCAGGATCCTTTTGCCTCTAGGCATAGACCTACTAATTCAAGAGTGAAAACACCTATAATAGATATATCCACAGTTCCCCTTCTTAGCATATGGCACACAAAAAAGTTACTGTAGTGTTAGTCAAGGTACAGACTGCCAGGACACAACGTCGCAACAAGCTACTTGTGAGCAAGTTCTTATATCCTAAGGTAGCTCGTCTGCCAGTGAAAAAGGATTACAGTGTTATTTTATTTACGGTGAAAGTGTAAAAATTAGTACCCCAGATTAACTTTGCAATAACTCTCTCATGTCTTCAGATACTTTGATAAGCTTAGTGATCACATATTTTTATTTCTTTTGCTGCAATATTGTAGTGAGTGTTTTAGGGATGATGGGGACCACAGGAGTTCAGAAGTCAAAACTTTTGGGGTTTGGTCCTTTACCCGCTTTCTTTTCTTTATGAGAGAAGCCTTTGGATGTGAATGTACCAGGAATGTTAACCTTCTGAAGATCTTCCAGGTGTCCCTGACAGGTTCATACAATCACTACTCTGACCTGATTCTCAGGCTGCCTGGAAGACAGCCAGACAGACTGCCGTCTTAATTGATGAAAATGAACAAAGAAAACAGGTAACAAGTTAACAGAGTGAGAAGATGTGTTTTTTTGTCATTTGGCAAGTAAATCTTTGCAGACTCTTTTTGGCAGGCTGATGCTAATCGATGCCATGCCTAACCCAGCTTTTCTTACAACCAAATATAAAATATACTACATGACATATTCTAGGCTACGAGAGAATGAATAAGGAGTGTCAGTAGTTTTGGAATTAGGAAAAGGAAACTTATTACTTACTAGGTTGTGCATCTACTGTTCTCGTAGGCTGAAGGCAGAAGGTGATTGCAGCCTTATTCCTGCTCAGTTTGGGTTTCATTTGAAAACTTAGGGAAATAAGAAATGTTGTTCACTTACTTTTTGTTTGCTTGTCCTCAACGCTTTGTATGCAGCAGTGCCCAGAATCATGTATATGTTAATCACAAAATTGCTTTAGTGCGCATTCTTATTGCCTCTTTGATTATGGGCCTGTCACCAAGAGCCTGGCTGTTCAGAATCCACTCTGATTAATCATGCTCTTCTCATCAGACACTTCACTTGTGGAGTATCAGATAACGATCCTTCTCACTGAGAGTTAAAGGTTTCCCAATAAATAGAAACTGTGACTGTTGGGAACTCCAGACAGTGTGGTATCCATTAATTAAAGCGATGGGAAACTATTTGGTCTGCAGCTTGTCTCTAGAAGATTAGCACATTCAGATATTCACTCTTCATGATTCCAAGCAAAAGAATAGGGTGAGAGAAACACAGCCAGAGGTGATATGAAGTAGGTGTGAGTGTGATCACGAAGTATGAGCTGGTAATAAATGAATGCCGTACTTTGCAGGTTCTGTGATGATCGTCCATCTGCTGTTATTGCACCAACAGAGATGTGTTTTCTTTTGACATCTCTTTGTCTTTGTGTTTGTTCATAGAAAGCATCATGTAACTGAAATAATTCAGCTTATCCTGTCACAAATATGAGGACAGAGAGGCCTACATCCTATTCAGTCTATCTTCTTTAGCCACTGTAATACGTGCTCTAGTTCCTTGTCTAGGCTGTAACTCAAGAAACAGGATTCCTGCTGTGGAGGACTGTGGAGAGTCCTCTACAGTCTGACACTATGGATAACAGGCATTTCTTTGTACAGATTAAAATGGACGAGTTAGAAAATAGCCTTTGATATCCTTTAGTACAAAAAGTAAAACAGGTTCCAGAAGGCAAAATTGAGTGAATCAGGGGGGCTGGAGTGCCTTATCTGCTACATAAATGTTTTGAAGATTCAAATCTTAGTGTTGTATGCCCTGCCTGTTCTGTAAGGCTGCAAGATGCAGGGGCCTAAAAAATCTGGGACTGCCAATTCCAATGATCTGGTGATGGCTACAATTATATATTTGTGGGTACATTATGTACCTATAATATGTACTTTATAGATGCATTTTATTCCTACATTGGAAAGAAAACACATCAGTGATCAAAATACTGATCATAGGATCACAGAATGGTTTGGGTTGGAAATGACTTTAAAGATCATTGAGTTCCAACCCCCCTGCCATGGGCAGGGACACCTCCCACTAGCCCAGGTTGCTCAAAGCCTCATCCAGCCTGGCCTTGAACCCCTCCAGGGATGGGGCATCCGCAGCTTCTCTGGGCAACCTGGGCCACTGCCTCACCTCCCTCACAGGAAAAAAATTCTTCCTAATATCTCATCTAAATCTGCCCTCTTTCAGCTAATAACCATTACCCCTTGTTCTCTCACTACACTCCCTGATAAAGAGTGCCTCCCCATCTCTCCTGCAGACCCCTTTAAGTGCTGGAAGGCTGCTATAAGATCTCCCTGGAGCCTTCTCCAGGCTGAACAACCCCAACCCTCTCAGCCTGTCCTCAATGAGAGGTGCTCCAGCCATCTTATGTCTTTGTGTCCCTCCTGAACTCGCTCCAACAGGTCCATGTCCTTCCTGTGCTGAGGACCCCAGAGCTGGATGCAGTACTCCAGGTGGGGTCTCATGAGAACGGAGCAGAGGGGCAGAATCACCACTCTTGACCTGCTGGTCACACTGTTGGTGATGCAGCCCAGGACACAGGTGGCTTTCTGGGCTGCAAGCACGAATTGTCAGGTCATGTTTATTCTAGTAACCAAGGTATAGTGGTTTACCAAATTACAGCTTAGTTCTTGACTGACACTATTGTTTATGAGTTCACTCTTAGCCCACAGCAAATGTAAAGTAAATTTGATTTAGTTTAGTCAGCAATGAAAGAATCTTAAACCAAATCATATTTTCTCCTATTGAGAGCAAAATAAGGGTAAACACACACAGTGTAGTTCAGTTGAGTCGTGGTAGCCTGTTAGACCATAGCAAGGTGACTGTATTCATTATTTCTTATTCTGCTCTAAGGTACAGACCACACAGAGAAAGGCTATAATACAATAGCCGATATAAGGCCCCTGAATTTCAGGATGCCATCATTTAGTCTCTACTTTTCCACTGACTTGAAACATGACACTGAAAAAAATCATTACAGGCTCCACACCTTAGTTTCTCCAACTATTGGCAGTGGATAATAATTCTTGTCTGCCCTTTTATATCCTCTGATTAAAGGTTGATTTAAAGGTATAGCCGTCCATAAAGACAAACTAAGTCAGGCTTTGTTATATACCAGATTTTTTGTGTATAGGTCCCTTAACTGAGAAAAATCCCCTATGTTATCAAGCAACTAACTAGACCTAAAATGCTTTTTAAGTGCAGCTAAAACCAGCTACTCCTTTAATCAGAGGAGTGAAAACTGTTCATGAGGGTGAAACTGAGCCCTAAATGTCCAGTTGGTGTGAGACTTACACTCTAAGTTAGCTCTGTTGACATTTATTTTTTGCAGGACAGTGACTTCCTAAGAGCATGGTGAATCATTCCACGCATGGTTCCTTGACCAGCACTAAAATTCACAGGGATGGTAACCCATTCTGCTCTAGACATGATGTTAATACTCCACTCAAGGTAATATTCCTTTGTGCTGAGCTCAGTAACAGGACTGTCAGGCACAAATGCTCCTCTCTGATCCTTTCTGGGGGAGGTGGAGATCATGTTTGTGTTCTCAGACGGCATGTGGGGTGAAAGCTGGCCTGTTTCTTTAAGTGTACATCCTATAACATGCTTTCCTGAGAGAAGGAAGACTACAGATCTGTGCCTGGCGGTCTGAGCAGAAAATGGTAATTCTGAGGTGAGGCTTCTATCCTCTGGGAGGTGGTTGCACAGTCCTATGAGTTCTGCACAGGTCAAATTTCCATTTGGTAGTTAGCTCTTGTTGTGTGCGTGGACTGTTGGCCCAGGACTTTCTCTGGTACATGGCAACATCTAGCATGGTCACAGAGCACCTTACAGGTAGGAACAGATTTTAAATGTGGCTGTCGTGGAGCTAGGAGAGCGAGCAGGTCAGATGCATCTGTGGAATGAGATTGTCACCTTCTGAATGGAAAGAAGGAGCAACAAAATGAAAACTCTGGTGCAAAGGTTTAATTTAGGAGTAATCATTGAAAGCAGCATTAATTGAAACAAGTCATATGTTTTCTCTTAAATATTCCCACGTTTCATTCCAATTATTGTAAGTTGAAATTTGCCATTTAAATTGTACTAACACATGTATAACACATAATACATTTTATGTCAATTCATTGAAGTCTTTAAATATACAAGTACAGTTAAGTTTAATCTGAAACTCAGCCTTAACAAAATCATCACTTAGCAAGTCTCTGCAGTCTGCCCAGATCTGTTGAAACAAGGAAAATATTATTTCAGCTGCTACATTTGAGGTAGGAATGGACCGAGTTAAGTTTCCGAAACTTTAAGAAATAGAGAGAATTAAGAGTTGGAGGTAGAACTAGATGAGTTCCTGCAAGCCTCTTGAGGAACATTCAGACTCATTATTGAGTCTCTCAGTATCCCACAATGAGCTGCTTCAGGGAGTTAAACTCATTAGAAAAAAATCGAAGAGCTCAGATTTCTTCTTCGGAACATATTTTACAAACAGAGGATTGGATGATCAGTGCTGGCAAGTGGAAGAGAAAGGAGGACATGACTGAGAGTGAAGGAGACATGGTTCCTCCTGGTAGTAACACTAAATTTGATTGCCTCAGTCATATCATAAAACTACCAGTAGCAGAATGAACTTACTGCAATTTTATTCACAGAAGTTGGTGTGAAGTGTTTCAAGCCAAATGCACACTGGTGAATGAAATCCTTTTGAAGTTTTCTTCCCTTTTGATGAGTTTTTTAGATAAGATTACACTTATGCCAAATGTCATCAAGCTTTTGTTTTAATATACCTTTTAATGAAGTTACTATGTCATACAGTTCCGCATGCATGGTTCAGCTTTCCCATCATTTTATTTCATGCATTGTAAAAAAAAAAAAAAAAAGTGAGAAACATTCTAGTGAGACAGAACATTCAGTGAAAAAGCTGTTCCTGTCTTCAGCATTAAATGAGATTTGAAGGGACACGGTGTTGCAGTGGAATGATATTATATGTGTTTGATAAAGGGAAAAACTGTTTATTTCAAATAGTTTAGGCCAAATAAGATGGAAGTGGTTTGTTAATTTATTAATGACTTGTAGTTAAAAGGCAATTATTGAACTACACACTGCGGAGCTGTATCAGCAATACAACACAACATCAGGCGTTTAAAAAACATTAATGAACATCTGCAAATGCCTAAATACTCTTCTTTAGCTGATCGTAAATGTTCTACTGCCCACCCACTGAAACCACTGGGTGCACACGGGGTGCGTGAGTTCCGTGTCCCTCTTCGGAACATGTGGGTTCCCCTGTGGACTCGCCCCTCCTGTGGACCCGTGCCACTTGCTCCAGTCCACTGATGCCCATTGTTGGGCAAATGGCCTCCAGATAGTTTTGTGTATTCAATACATATACACACAATTTACATTCCTGTTTTTACAGGTGGTGTTATCTGGGCCATTTGCCAAGGGTGGGCCATGCAGGCACCCCTACAGCACCCGTTTTACATGTAATCATTTTGAATTCTTTTATTTTCATTGCCTATTTCTATCAAGTAAGCAGCATAAATGAGGACATTGTCCACATGTATGAATTAACAGTGTCTCTGACTTTTAGCTGTGTATTCCTAGCTCATCAGAGGATAATATCTGATAATGAATGAATAAATGAATAAATTCAAAGCTGTACAAAAATTATTCACTATCAGAGATGAAACTTACTTTGGCTTTCAGCCTTGATAATGGTCCCACTTGTGTGTTTGATAATAACATTGCATTGGCTTCTTTCAGAAATTATTACAAGAACTAACTCAATTTGATGCATTAGCTGTATCAAGGATTACAGAATGACTGTATTTTTAAAATTGAGTATCCATCATGTATATTAAATTGCTGTCACTGTCTCCTACAGGTCAGCCAATGACTCGCTTACACAGAACATTTAAATCAGCTTGAAGCTACTCGGTTTTCCTCACTGACATTGTTCCCGTAACAAAATCAGATTTTGATAAAGTTTTTCAGCATTAATTATATTGAGATGATTAAAAGGATACCAGAGATGAGGTGCTTCACAGCTGCCACACCTGGGCACCCAGCGGCAGCCAGACCCACATTGAAGATGAATGTTCATGGAAGCACGGGCAGGTTACTGAACCTCTCTGTGACCCTATTTTTCTCATGAGTAGTATGCAAGGATTCACTAATCAGCATTTATGGATTGATTCCCAAGTATTTCAGAAAGCATACTTCATGGATGCTTCATTTTTTTCCTTTTTTGCCATTGATTATCAGACCATTAATTTGTGTCAAAGCTTCTCATTATTATTAGTGTGCCAATCTATTAAATCTGTTGAAGGAAGTAAGCAAAGCCTCTTTCTGTGTTTAAGAACATGTAGGAGAGAGGCAAACTGCATGTCTGCATTTGTACAAGATATTACGTGAGCTGATAGTCTAGAAAATCTCATGCAGCCTTCAGATTTCATTACCAAACAAATGATGGGAATTTCATACTTGCAATTTATGCAGAAATAATTATTAAAAATTGAGCAATCAGGAGGGACAGCCTGATATTTAGAACCTTTATAAATCACAGCAAAAAGGCAAACAATCATCCAATGTTCCAGAAATATAAAGTAATGAATATTTGTATTTTTATTTTGATGTTTTCGTATTTTAATTTCATTTTTATACATATAAATTGGTAATTGGTTTTTGAAACTAGTGTTATGTTTCCTATGTGGTTATGAAATTGATATCCTCATTGATAATAGCGATTCAGCCTGGTGATTCATCATTGTTATTCAAACTCGTAAGAGGGCAATGGAATGGTAATTGCTGTAGCTTAATTTTAAATTGAAAAGTGTAAGGAGCTCTACAGATTAGTACTTTTTGGGATTAGAAAGTTTTGGGACATTCTATTTGGGACTCAAAAGGTGTTTAAAATCTTGACTCAGGCTTGCCTTTGGGGATCAAAAAGTTGTAATGATTCTCCTTGCTCCTACCCGCTCCCCCTCCCCGCTCTCTAAAACTGGAGTAGCTCCCAGCTGTTCATTGAGCATCCTCACTGAGCTGCTCCACAGCAGATTCCTCTGAGACAAATTATCTGTGGATAAGGTTCATTCCCAAAGTTATTGTTCCTCTTCTCTGAGGTTCTTTTCTCAAACTACTTCCATTTTTTTTCCTCTTGTAATGCGTTTTCACTCCGTCCCTTTCCTTTCCCCATAATCCTTCTCATTTCCTGTCTCTTCTTCGTCTGCTTTGTGTGAACTTTTTCCTGTGAAGCAGAAGAGCTTGCAGATTTTCTTGCTTTATTTGTTGTATGAATGCAGTATCTTTTTAGCAGTTTCTGCAGTTTACTTTAAGGAAGAATGTTAATTATAGTAAATATACTTTGCTATCACATGATGTATTTTCCAAGACGTATAAATGCAGCATAGAAATCAGTAAGCACTGCTTTTGAAATGAACTTTCTTTTGTGTGTTTTTTAAGGCATCTGCTTCAAGATTTTCATCTGTGCCTGACCATGCAGTCCTGGGTTTTGCTGTGGTACCAGGTGGTCCTGGGTGGCAGACCATTCACACTTCCTCTTGTAAAAATGGCTTCAGAAGTGTCATAGTCCTGAAAGTGGCACTGGGCATGTCAAGCCTCATGTTCCATCCCGGGGGGGGACAAAGAAATCATGGACTACTGTGTGGATAGCAAGTCACTATTAGCATGATCCCAAGGTTGGAAAATAATTATTATCTTTAACTCTGTTGCATCTTGCATGTAAATTTGTTACCAAAAATGGATCTAAGAGCATTTAAGTTAATGTTCCTTGTATAGGAATCCCGGATGAAAAGACTAAATCCTCTTCATACTCCCTGCATTCACTGTTTGTTTTCTCCTCTGTTGTGGGGATTTTTTTGTTTGGTTGGTTGGTTTTTTCTACTTTTCCTTCTCCAGTCACTTAAATGACATCATAAATGACTGACTACATTTTTCTCATTTAATCATTCCTTCACGTAACGTATGGGACATTAGGGAACATGTGGTCAGTAAGTCACTGTATTTGAGAGCAGGGGCAATTGGAACTTCTCATTGTGGGAAGCCAGCAGAAAGGTCGTAGCCCTTGCTACTCTTTCGTATAGGAGTTGGGAGGATGGAGGCAGGTGGCTAGACTATGTTGGCTTTTCTACTGGAACATCCCAGTGCCCACTTTGAAGCGGAGGATTTCTCCTTTCTGTGAAGCAGAGAGTTTCTGCTTTGAAGATTTTCCAGATTGCACAGAAGCAGAGATAATAAAATTTCGGTCAGGATGACCTGGTAAGAAAAGCACAGGGTGAGGACTCAGAATGTGTGAGTGCTGTTTGTTAGTCTGCTGCACACACCGAAATAATCTTCAACAAGCCCAGGAGTTTTCTTTAATATTCCTCCTTGCATGATACCTAACCCACAGAGAAACCGTGAGATTTTATATATCTGTCTTTGCCAACACTAAGTACTTATTGAATAGGAGGTACTATAAAAATGCAAAGTATTAATTCATTTACATTTTACAAAAAGAATGACGATGTTAATATTTCTTTACTGGTGAAATTTTATGTGCACAAAATTAGATTGGTAGTAGTGGCTGAATCAGTACCAACCTGATCAGATCTGAGTCAGCAAGATAAAGTAAGCTAGGAAGGAATTAATAGAATATTCATTGAACAAGCTGGGTTAATATTGCAAGTAACAACATTTTTTCAGTGATGAACCTTTTTGATTCTAGACGTGTAACAATCCTTGGTTTTTATTTTCAATAGAAGCATCAACTAAGCTTGAATAATCCATATTTCTGTAGCCTGCATCTGATTAAAAATTATCAATTTACTGGAGCATTTTCCTGTCTACTGTTGAAACAGTAATTAGTTTCAAGTTAAAAAAAATACTTCTCTCTCTAAAAAAACACATTAGACTTCTAGTGTCTGATGGGAAATGAATACTGAGGTTGTATGTTCATAAAGATCTAATGCTGGATCTTGTAACTGTTGTGACAGACTTGGGCTGTGCGTGACATCCAGAAATTTTGGAATCTGAAGGAATTTGGTGTAAGAAGGCTGGGAGACAGAAAAAAATATTATTTGTGGAAGCAGGAAAAGTGAAGTACAGTTTCACTGCTGCAGGGGACCACTGACTACAAATGCTGGTCTGTCATCATGACTTGCTTCACGGTAAGTGACTGGCCTCAGCCTACCTTAACCTAATTTCCACATAAGAATGAACTTAATTCCTAGGATACTAAAAAGCTTTATGGGGCTGTCAGATTGTTGAGAACTTTCAGCCTCATTCTAACATGAGTGAGGCAATTTCATATGAAGCTCGTGGAAGAGCATTGTAAAAAAGTGTTTGCACCCTGGCTTGCACCAAACACTTGAGAAATGTTATAAACCCCAAAGAGACTGAGAAGGGGTGATTATCAAAATAACAATATATGATAATGCATTGTCCCGTTATTGCAGACTACACTGCGTATTGGTTGTCTTACCAAGCCGTTGGGAAGCCTAGCAATGGTGGATCACCACAGACCTGACTCTGCTTCATCATGACTGGGTTTTTCCATGTCTTTCATGGCTGGTATGCCTTTGGGCATCCTATGTATTCTAGCAAACATAGGACATTTTTTTTGCCTTCTTGTTCTTCTGTGGTCGTGTCTTTCTCCTAGGAAATAGCCTTCAGAGTCATCCACAAAGAAGCAAAACCTTATGTTGTCAGCTGTTAAGGGAGAAGGGGAACTAGCCTGTTACTCAGTACCTTGGTTTTAGTCTCTTCTCAGGCTTCTCTGTACAGGCAGGTCTTTCCCAAAAAAAAGTAAAAATTCCCCTTTTACAGTCTCACTTTTGCTGTGTTCAGTGACTTTAAAGGGATTGGTTGGGTCTCAGCATTTACAGTGATGGATCTGAATAGCTCTGTAGCTCTTAAAGCATTAGTGGTCTGTGATGAGCAGTAAGGACAGTTACGAAGGATGGATGGCTGGTAATTTTGGTGAAGCTCTGTAAGCATTTGCTATGTATCTCTTTTTAGTGTGTCTGCTTACCCATTTTATCACGGATATAGACACAGTGATGATTTGCATTTTCTGGAAGAGTAAATGTGTAATACTATAAATTATTCATTACACCTGTGTATTTCAATCAGAACAGGAGACAATAAATAGCAAAAAAAAACAGTAATAAAGGCCATGAAACCTGTATTAGAGTCCATTCTTGCTAAGGTACTGTCAGACCTAAGAGATTCCCCCAAGTTGCCCACAACCATGCTCTGCTTGTTTTCATTAGAAAAAAGCATTTCCATTAAGCAGTGCATGTTATTGATCTCTTGTGGAGCAACTTAAAAGTTTGAGCAGAGTTGACACTTTATGAATGATATAGTTACGTGCATGTTCCACATCACCATTCACTTTTTTTTTTCACATCTATATCTTGCTGAATAAACTCATTCCTCCTGTCAAAATGTTGTCTTTATTTCATTTTGGCAGGAGTGATTTATATCAGTTTAGGTGCTTATTTAAATATAAATTTAAAATGTGTTTATGAGTAACATTGAACTTTTTTTCTGTTTTATGCCTTAATGCCAGGTTAAAAAAATCTTGGCTATGTGTAAGTAAGCATCTTAATTCAGGGGTCGTGTTCTGTCTCTGAGCCTATGGCTGTCATTGCCAATGCTTATATTAACACACTAGTATCTTAGCTGGCATGGGGTTAAAGTCGTTCTGTACAATAATCTCTGGTATTTCTTGTCACCTTTTATGATATAAGAATATTAATCCCAGAAATCAGACACTGCAAAATCAGAAAAAAAAATAGATTATTTTGATCCCCAAAGTTTTAATACAGTAATTATACACAAAACTTCATGAAGAAATTAAGAGAGAAAGGACACTTTGCAGTCAAAGTCCATCCTTTTTCTAATCTTGGAACATCATAGAATCTTACCAATTTGTCAGAGGTCCCTTGATCTCCTGTCTGTGCTGCTGTTGACACAGCTCGAGATGCTGGTGACTGTCTTTGCTGGCAGAACATGCTGAAGCATCGTGTCCACCAAGGCTCCCAGGACCTTTTTGGCATGGCCACTTTCCTGCTTACCAGGAAGCATACTGTAAAGTTCAAATGGTGAAATGAAGACATGAAATATTTTATTCCCATTTCTAGAAAAAGACATTTTGACATATTTTTGTTCCTCCTGTTTTCATTGAACTATTAGAACTTGGTTACATTGATCTAATTTTGGAAAGAACTAGGGTTATGACAGAACTGAACATAATTCTGTCTGTCTTTCTCAAATCAGTTGTAACTGATAACCTATTCTCTTTCTCAGGAATATCCTCTCAAAAGATTTAAATAACATTATTCCTTTTATTTAATTCAGCTTGATTGAAATGTGTGTTATGTTTCTCATATTTTACCTCTTATATGGGAGAGGAAAATATAGTATGTAAATTGCATGTGCACGAAATAAAATGGTAAAAAGAGGAAAAGCAAAAATAGTATCTGCCAGAAGTCCATCAGTTGTTTTTTGACAACTGACTTGCAAAACAGGGACAGGATTTGTATGTTTAAATCATACCAATAAATAAATAAAATAAGCCCTTATGCAGCATTTTATGCAGGATAGTGTGAACTTTGTAGCTTGGGTTTTTTCCGTTTGTAATGAGAAAGAACAACAGATTGGAAGAAGCCAGCATTAAACCATAAATTAATGAACTGTAATGTCTTAAAATCCCATTGTGAGCTAATGTTAGCTTGTCATTGGTTAAATGCTTTCAAGGACTGATATTAATAACACTCTAAAGCAATAGATGTCAGTTCCCTAATGGAACGGGGCCATTCAAGCAATAGATTTGAAGACTGGTCAGCAAGCTAGCAAGAGCAAAGTGTATGCGTGGAGAAAAGGGAGAAGGAAGATCACTTAATCCTTCCATTTTAGATTGTCAGAGATGAGAGAATAAATCAGTTTTTCACAAGAACAGTTTGTCCTGCTGGGCTTGTCTGATGCTGCAGTTCCAGGAACAAAAGTGACAGAGGAAGATTTTTATTATGATACTGCTCCAAAAATGAAATAAAGGAAAATAAAAAAAGTCCTTCTCCCTGACTACAAAACCAAAGTTGTTAAAAATATCGCCTTTGTGTCTTCCCATTCTATGGTAACATTCATCCCACTGGGGTTTAAAGATTTTCTACTCACTTGTGTAGGGGAGAGGGACCTGGGGGTCCTGGTGGACAGCAGGATGACCATGAGCCAGCACTGTGCCCTCGTGGCCAAGAAGGCCAATGGCATCCTGGGGTGTATCAGAAGGGGGGTGGTCAGTAGGTCAAGAGAGGTTCTCCTCCCCCTCTACTCTGCCCTGGTGAGACCGCATCTG
>VZTO01000931.1:0-13711 GCA_013400615.1 Syrrhaptes paradoxus | reverse complement strand
ACAGTATGGGGGGGTTCCTGCACAGTTTGGGGGCCCCTGTGGGGTTTGGGGGGTCCCTGTACAGTTGGGGGGTCCCTGTGGGGTTTGGGGGGTCCCTGCACAGTTGGGGGGTCCCTGCGGGGTTTTGGGGGGTCCCTGCACAGTTGGGGGATCCCTGCACAGTTGGGGGGTCCCTGTACAGTTTGGGGGCCCCTGTGGGGTTTGGGGGGTCCCTGTACAGTTGGGGGGCCCCTGCGGGGTTTTGGGGGGTCCCTGCACAGTTGGGGGGTCCCTGCATGGTCCGGGCTCCTGTCCAGTTTGGGGGGTTCCCATCCCGTTTTCTGGACGTTTCTCGGTCCCTCCCCGGCATTTCGCGTCCCCGGGACCATTCTGGGGGTCCCTGTTCATTTCGGGGTGTCCCCCCCCCCCCCCAGCAGCGCACCGCGGCGCAGGGAGCCCTCCCCTCCTGCAGGGGTCGCTGTAGCGCCGCGCGGCGGCCTGGCCGGGGCGCGTCTCGTTTGTTCCGGCGCCGCGTGTTCAGCGCCGCCGCCGCTGCGGGAGGAAGGAGCGGGAGCGGCGGGGCCCCGGGCCCGGCCCCGCCATGTGGTTCATCTACGCGCTGAGCTGGCTGTCCCTGCTCGTCCAGGTGGCCTTCGTCACCCTGGCCATCGGTGAGCCCGCCGCCGGGGGGCCGGGACCCGCGGGGGTGCCGCTGCGCGGGGTCTGGGCCTGGCTGCGGGCCTCTCGCGGGGCCTGTCGCGATATGGGAGGGGGGCCTGGGCTGCTGCTGCGACACCGTGCGGGGCCGCGGGTACAGCACCTCCCGGGGCTGGGGCCTGGCCGGGGTGTCCCGAGGTCCCCTGGGTGCTCCGGGGGTTGGGGGGTCCCCTGGGTGCCCCCCGAGGGCTCTGAGGGCTCCAGGGGTCCTGTGGGTGCTCCGGGGGTTGGGGGGTCCCCTGGGTGCCCCCCGAGGGCTCTGAGGGCTCCAGGGGTCCTGTGGGTGCTCCGGGGGTTGGGGGGTCCCCTGGGTGCCCCCCGAGGGCTCTGAGGGCTCCAGGGGTCCTGTGGGTGCTCCGGGGGTTGGGGGGTCCCCTGGGTGCCCCCCGAGGGCTCTGAGGGCTCCAGGGGTCCTGTGGGTGCTCCGGGGGTTGGGGGGTCCCCTGGGTGCCCCCCGAGGGCTCTGAGGGCTCCAGGGGTCCTGTGGGTGCTCCGGGGGTTGGGGGGTCCCCTGGGTGCCCCCCGAGGGCTCTGAGGGCTCCAGGGGTCCTGTGGGTGCTCCGGGGGTTGGGGGGTCCCCTGGGTGCCCCCCGAGGGCTCTGAGGGCTCCAGGGGTCCTGTGGGTGCTCCAGGGACTGGGGGGCCCCTGGGTGCCCCCTCCCAGGGCTCTGTGGGCCCTGTGGGTGCCCTTGAGGCCTTGTGAATACCCTAGAAATTGGGGGGTATCCCAAATTTCTGGAGGGGATACCCTGAGAAATTTGGGGTCCCCTGGGTTCCTGTGGACAAGCCAGAGATTGGGGGTCCCCTGGGTACCCCTGAGGACTCAGGTTCTGTGGATACTCCAGAAGTTGGGGGATATCCCCAGTTTCTAAGGGGGATACCCCAGAAGGTGGGGGTCCCCTGGGTGCCCCTGAGGCCTCTGGGGTCCTGTGGATACCCCCAGAAATTGGGGTTCGCCTGGGTGCCCCCCAGGGCTATGAGTGCCTCCGGGGATTCCCTGGATGCTCCAGAGATTGAGGGTCCTCTGAGGGCCTATGGATACCCCAGAATTTTGGGGGTATCCCCAATTTCTAGGGGGGATACCCCAGAAATGGAGAGTCCCCTGGGTGCCCCTGAGCCCTCTGAGTGCCCTGGGGTCCTGTGGGTGCCCCAGAGATGGGGGGGGTCTGATGGGTGCCCTGGAGGCTCCTGAGTCTCCCTGAGGTCTGGTGGGATCCCCCGAGGTTGGGGCTCCCTGGGTGCCCCGCAGAGCTGTGGGGACAGCGGCCACCCCTGCCCTTCAGCCTCTCGCGCCTGGGGGGAGCGTGGACCCCCCGTGCTCCCCCCGGTCCCCGCGGCCGGTGGGGCTGACCCAGCCGTTCCTCCCGCAGCGGCCGGGCTGTACTACCTGGCGGAGCTGATCGAGGAGTACACGGTTGTCACCAGGAGGATCATCAAATACATGATCTGGGTGAGTCCCTGCGGAAGCGGGCGGCTCCTTGCCCAAATCCCTCCTGGGGTAGCCGCGGGGCTGGCAGGCGCTGTCCCGATGTCCCCGGGGCTTGGGACCGCGGAGGAGACGAGCGCTGGGGCAGCTCCTGCTTCCCCTGGCCCCGCAGCAGCTCCTCTTGCAAGGAGGGAGGTGGGTGGGGGTCCCTCTGATCGGCTCCTCGCTGAATCGGGGAGGGGGTGATCCTGCTGACCCCCTTCTGGGTGACACCCCTTCCCCCTCGGCTGGGGAAACTGAGGCTCAGCCCCAGCGTGTCCTCTTGGGAGCCTCAACAGTGGGGTGGGATTCCCGTTTGGAGCTTTCCCCAGCGGGGAGATGTCCCCTAAAGATCACCCCGAGCGTGGCAGGACTCCTGCTGCCCACAGTCCCGCTGCCAGCACCCCCTCTTTGCCCCAGCTGACCCCCCCGTTCTCTCTTCCAGTTCTCCTCGGCCGTACTGGTCGGCCTCTACCTCTTTGAACATTTTCCCGGTTTCATGGTGGGCGTGGGGCTCTTCACCAACCTGGTTTACTTCGGTTTGCTCCAGACCTTCCCCTTCATTGTCCTGACCTCCTCCAATTTCATCCTGTCCTGCGGTGAGTGGGGCCGGCGCTTTCCGTGGGGGTGGGAGCGGGCTGTGGGGCGGAGGGAACCTCGTCCCCCCCGTCACCGGGTGGGCTCTGGGTGGCAGCAAAGCTTTAGGGTTTTGCTGTTGCCGCCGCGGCTTTTGAAAGGACTTTGATCTTCGTACGGGGCTTTTAAATCACCCTTCCCGGTGTGGCTGCCATAATTGTGGGTGTGGGGAGTGCCTGCGGTTGTGTCCCCGTGGCGCAGAGCTGGGGACACCGGGCTCACCCTCTGCTTCTCCCTCCCCACATCCAAACTCCCGCAGCCGTGCTGGGGAAGCGAGATCCCGCCGGCCTCCCTGCAGATCCTCCTCTTCTGGGTGTTCGCTGCCCTGATGAGGAGCAGGAGGGATCTGGAGCAAAGTGAAAAACCCGGCGGGGGGAACTGCAGCCTGGCGTCCCGGGGCGGGGTGTGTGTGTCACCGTAAGGAGCTGGTGCTCCCCGAAAGTGAAGATTTGAGACGGTTAATTAATGTGGAAATCCGTCAGGGTGGCTGGAGAAAGTCCCGTTTAAGAAGTGCGTGGCTGAGCTGCAGGCGGGGATTTCTGTTCTTCACCTTTGCACTTTTCCCGGGGTACCTGCTGAGCCCGTTCCTGCCGCCGCCGCGGCTCCCGGTGCTGCCTGGCCCAGCCCCGGTGCCAGAGGCTGCCCGAGGCTCTCTCCTCTCTCCCGAGCGGCGGGCGCGGGGTTGAGCAGCACCGATATTTTGGCCGAAGCAGGCAGCAGTCGTGTGTCCACTGCGACCGCCCGGAGCCGCGTCGTGGAGAGAAGCCGGGAGCAGCTGGGGTGTGGGGCGGGGGGACCGGTGGCTCTGCCGGTTAAACCGAGGTTTGGCCGAATGGTTTCCTGCCACCGCGAGCTGCCGGGTCTCTCGCACGTTCTCGTGTCCTGTGCACGGAGCTGCCTGCAGGTCCCTGCTCTGAGTGATCCGTAGTGACACCTTAAGTAGCGAACGGGCTGAATGTCTTCCCGGATGGCTTTCCGGAGCCCTCATGCATATTTCAGGGCACTGTCTGACATACCTTTGCTGATCGAGGCGCTCACGTAGGCAGGATTTTATCCGCCGCTTGAAGACGAGCGTAAAGGGGAGCAGAGCCAGGCTCTCGTCCCGTAGTTGTTCCCCTCTGGATCTCCGGTGACATCCTTGGAGGAGAGGCCGATGAAGCCACCCGGGACGCAGCTCCTGGGGTCGGGGCTGTCCCCCGCTGAGGCTCTGCCTTGGCATCTCGTGTAAAAGGCGAGAGCGAGCTCCGATTCCTGCTCCCTGAGAGCCAAGCGGTGCTTTTCGCCGCTGAGAACAGCCTTGACCTCGGTGTCCCGGCCGCGTTTCAGCTTGACTTGCTTTACAGCTGGTCGAAGAGCCGCCCTCCGCAGCAGCTGCTGGGGACCGGAGGGGATTTTTTTTTTGTGTCCCCGCATCACCGAGCGTCAGGCCAGGCTCTGCAGGGTGCCCTCGGGGACACGGAGAATAAAGTGACGAGGGACTCGGGCTGCACAGGGTGACAAACTGGAGCTGGGGCGGGGGAAACCGGGGCTGCTCACACCGCTTCTCGCTAGATGGGTGGAAATATTCCAGCAACAGCAGGACTGCGGGTGGAGGGGGGCTGTGGGGAAGGGGACATGTGGCAGGGGGGTGGATGTCCTCCCTTGGGGGCCGGGGAATAAGCCGACGGTGTCGCTCCCAGGCTGCAGACTGACCCTGTGTGCTTTCCTTCCGCAGTGCTGGTTATATTCAACCACTACCTGGCGTTCCAGTACTTCGCCGAGGAGTATTACCTGTTCTCGGAGGTGAGGGGCCTCGGGAAGGAGCCGAGCCGGGTTTTTCCAGCCGGTGCGGAGCTGCGGGTGGGAGGGGGGAAGAGGAAAATGCCATTTTTGCGGTCAGCAGGCAGACACGCCGAGGATATTTTTCGCAGCCCTTCCCTGGGGGTTCCCGTGCTCCTTCCCTCCAACGTACCAGGGAAGCTGCAGTTTCTTTTCTCGGGTGTGGAGCTGGGGCTTTTCTCAGCCAGCTGAAGGGGAGAAGAAATACTGAATCTTAAACGCAGGGCTCTTTGTTTTTTTTTTCTGGAATGCTAAAAACAAGGAAAAAATCGAAAATAATGCTCTTGTTAATTTCTTTTACAAGCTAACCCCAAGTCACTTCCCTTGCAGTATAACTGCTCCTCATTATTTTGGTGTCTGTGCCGCGCTGGCGGTTCTGTCCCGCTGCCCTCGCACCTCCCGAGACAAAGGTCCAAATTCCCAGAGGGGCTTGTTGGGGGCCCACAGGAGCTGCCACTTGGCGCAAATTTTAGAAACAAACTGAAAAACCTCCACTAAAGTGAACAAAACCAACCGCCTTTGTAAGAAGTTTAATTCTTCTCCAGCAATTTGTGTGCACAGGGGGGGTGCGGGGGCTCAGCTCCCCCCAAACCGCAGCGGCTGCTCCCCCAGCACCGATTCCTGCCCCGCGGCATCGCGCCGAGGGTCTTGACTCTTTGTCCCTGGAAGGTGCGAGGAGGATGCAATTAGTGATAACAGCACAGCCAGTTTCCTCTTTGTTTCATGAACAGGTTTCTGGGAGCAGCAGAGGTTTTGGGGTGCCCAGGCCAGGGGCGAGGGCTTTTCCTTCACGCCCTGTCCCTCCGTGGGAGCTCCCGGGTGAATTTTATCCCTTCTTGGCTTCCCCCAGCGCCGCTGTCTCGGCACCCGAGAGGCTTGGGCGGGGAGCAGTTGGGTTGCGGGTCTCCCCCTTCGTTGTCCTTTCTCTCGAGGGGTTCAGGTGGAAACTCGGGGTGTATGGTACAGCTGGGGGGGGGTCGGGTGTGAAAGGCGTCGCGGCTCGGCTCTCACGGCCTCGCTCTGCCCGCAGGTTCTCGCCTACTTCACCTTCTGCCTGTGGTTAATTCCTTTCGCTTTTTTTGTCTCCTTGTCGGCTGGAGAGAACGTCCTGCCTTCCACGGTGCAGCCCGGAGGTGAGCGCTCCCGCACCCGCTGGTTTTTAACGGGGGGTTGTGCTCAGCACCCCCCGTTCCCGCTGCACGGGGAACGGCTGGGTGGGGAAATCCTCCCAAAACCTGCGGTGGGAAAGGGCCGGATATCTGCAGGGTGGGTGGAGTGCTTTACACCCCGCACCTCGCCGGTCCTGGGGCTCTGGCGCTTTCCCTGGGCTCTCCCTCCAGCTCCGGAAAGATTGCTCAGGATCTGGGCTCCCCAGAACGCCCAGTTGGGAGCAAACTGGCAACTTTAAAGGTGCTCCAGCGTCTCCCTGAAGTCAGCCCATCCATCCTGTGGCTGCCGGCGGGTTTGTGTTTGATTGTTCTCCCCTTCTCCCCTGCAGATGATGTGGTTTCCAACTACTTCACCAAAGGGAAGAGAGGCAAGCGCTCCGGGATCCTCCTCATCTTCTCCTTCATCAAGGAGGCCATCCTGCCCAGCCGGCAGAAGATCTACTGAGCCCCGGCTGCGGCCGCCGTGGGTGCAGGAGCAGGAGCAGGGCAGAGCCGAACTGCGCAGAGGGCTGTGAGGCAGCGCCGGCCTCGCTCGGACCCTCCTCGATGTCCCTCGCGGGGATTTTGCTCGGAATATACAAACTGGGGGACAGCCGGAGGTGACGGCGGCGCTGGACAGACGTGCGGGGAGGGCTCGCGCCTTTTCCTACAGCTCGGTTCGTCCCCCGGGACTGTGCTCCAAGAAGGATGTTTGGCTCCAGCCGAGCGCGAGGAGGGTCCTGCCCACCCTGCTCGGGGACACGGGTGCCGCTGTCACCTGCGGGGGTTTAAAGCCAGGAGTGGGGGTAGCGTGGCAGCGGGGGATCCGTTCCCTTGGTGCGGCAGCGCAACGCGCTTGATGGTTCACCAAGGGTTACACATAGCCATTAATTAAAAAAAAAAAAAAAACAAAAAAAATTAGAATAAAGTAACCAAACTGTCCAATTCCCGCGTATTCCCGCCGAGAACCTCCCGGCGCTGGAGGATGCTGGTGTCCCTGCTCGGCACGTGGCCGGAGGGGACACGAGGGCGGGTGCCTCTCCCTCGCTCCGTGACCTGGAAGGACTCGGCGTCTCTTTTTGTTGGATTTTCACCTCGGAAATCCCCACTTTTCTCTGCTTTTGGCAGCAGCCTCCCGGAGTGGCTGGGATGCTGCGGCAGCGCCGGCCGGCTGAGCCAAGCCCCGGGAACCCCATTCTGACGGTGCTTCACCGTTCAGGAGGGATTTTGGGGGGAGTTTCTGGGGAAAACTGGGAATCTCCCGGAAAAGCTGCTCCCCAGCTGGGGCGAGGGGCTGTGGTTTTGCTCCGAGCGTGGGGGACACGGTGCTTTGTCCCCCGCCCTGGTTCACCGCTGCCTGGGGCGAGCAGTGGGACAAGCCGGGTGCTTTTGCTCCCTTCCCTGATGGACAGGGTTAACCCGGACCAAATTTAGGCTGAAAAATCAAATTCCAGCCGCGGAGGAGGGAGCTGGGGCTGCGCCGTCCACGGTGAGGAGGGCAGGGCAGGCGCCGGGGGTTTGGATTTGGATTTTTGTCTGTGAACGGGATGCAGGAGGGATGGAAACTCCGTGAAAACCCGGGTGGGGAGAGCAGGGCGGGATGCAGGGCTCCTGCGGGGTACGGCTGCCAGAGCAGAGCCCCGGGATCCTCCGCCGCGGAACTGCTGGCAGGGTGTAAACGGAGCCGGTGGTAGCTTTGACGTCCTTTCTACCGCGTCTTTCTCATCCTCATTTCCCCTTCGCTTCGCCCGAAAGCGAGGAGAGGTGACTTTCTGCTTTTCCAGGTGACAAGTCCATTTTTCCGAGTGATCGCCGAGTGTTGAAGATGTTAACAGCCCGCGTTGCTGGGAGCCCAGCCAGCTTCAGAGAAGTCAAACCCGCCTGAGAGCGAGCGAAACCCTTGAAATATTTAAAAGACGAGCGTCGGGGAAAAAAAAAAAAACCATCCGAGGGCTACGGCTGCGTGGGGAGAGGTAACGCTGCGAGGATGCGCTCGGCTCCCCGTCTCCTGCCGGGAGAGAGGGTTTGGGGCTGGCTCCTGGAAAAGGAGCCTGGTGGGGGTGACAACACCCCGTCCCCTGCCCTGGGACACGGGGACCCGGGAAAATCTGGTGAATAAACCAGAAAATCCCTCGTTACGCACAGGGATGCGGCAAGGATGCTCCAGAGTCCACCCGTAGAGGGTTTATGTGATGCTCCAGCGTAAAAAAAAAAAATGAATTACCGCTTGGATTTTGTATTTGGGTCGTATTTATGATAAAATTTATTCTGATATTATTCAATATTGAGGTTGTATGCACACAGCCGCCCTCCGCGGCGGCTCTGGCAGCTCGGGGACGGCACGGCCGGCGGGGCACGGCTTTCCCGTCCCGCGGGAGCGGAGCTGCCATCGATTTCCCGGGTGTTTGGTGGGTGCAATCGGGGGAGAGGAATTCACGGAGCGGGTGGGGGGAAAGGGCCGGCTGCCCAGGAGGGGCCGCGCTCCGGCCGTGGCATTGCCCCCCGACGGCGCCGGGTTCAGCTGAGATCGAAGCGCGAGAGGCGGGGGAATCGCCCGAAAAATGGGATTGGGGGGAGCGGGGCTTTGGCTGCAGCCTCCTGGGGCGTTCTGAACTGGTTGAACTGGTCCCAGGGCTTTTTTTTGCTCTTTCCCAGTGAAGGGATTTGTTCCCCCCGCTGACGTTCATCGGGGTTCATCCCCAGGGATGGGACCTGTCCCGGCTGTCCCCGGGGATGGGACCTGTCCCCAGGGATGGGACCTGTCCCAGCTGTCCCCGGGGACGGGACCTGTCCCCAGGGATGGGACCTGTCCCGGCTGTCCCCAAGGGATGGGACCTGTCCCCAGGGATGGGACCTGTCCCAGCTGTCCCTAGGGATGGGACCTGTCCCTAGGGATGGGACCTGTCCCAAGGGAAGGGACCTGTCACAGCTGTCCCCAAGGATGGGACCTGTCCCGGCTGTCCCTAGAGATGGGACCTGTCCTGGCTGTCCCTAGAGATGGGACCTGTCCCCAAGGGATGGGACCTGTCCCGGCTGTCCCCGGGGATGGGACCTGTCCCCAAGGGATGGGACCTGTCCCGGCTGTCCCCGGGGATGGGACCTGTCCCGGCTGTCCCTAGAGATGGGACCTGTCCCTAAGGGATGGGACCTGTCCCAGCTGTCCCCAAGGGATGGGACCTGTCCCGGCTGTCCCCAAGGGGCGGGACCTGTCCCGGCTGTCCCCGGGGAAGGGACCTGTCCCGGCTGTCCCCAAGGGAAAGGACCTGTCCTGGATGTCCCCAGGCATGGAACCTGTCCCTAGGGATGGGACCTGTCCCGGATGTCCCCAGGGACAGAATGTGTCCCAGCTGTCCCCAGGGAAGGGACCTGTCCCTAGGGAAGGGACCTGTCCCGGCTGTCCCCAAGGGATGGGACATGTCCTGGCTGTCCCCAAGGGACGGGACCTGTCGTGGCTGTCCCCAGCCCTTAACCCCCCCATCCCAGCAGTGCTGCCCCCCCAGTGTGTCCCAGTATGGCCAGTGGTCCCGCTGGTGGTGGTGACGTTGCAGAGCTGTTGGCTTTGCTGCTGTGCCGAGGGGCTGCCTCAAAGCCCCCCAAAACGGGGAGGGGGGAGAGAGGGGACAGGGGGCACGGGCACGGCAGGGTGCACCCCTGGGTGCCTCGGGACCACGGGTGTGCGGGAGCGTGACCCCAGGGAGCAGATCCCCGCTCTTCACCTCTGGTGGGGGGCTTGGGGACACTGTGGGACACTGTGGCAGGGGGGCATGGGACCCTGCCCCTTATTGTGCCCTGACACATCCAAGTCCCTTTGTTTCGGGGTCCGGGTGCCACTTACGGGGGACTCCAGACTGCAGAGGTTGGGGGGTGACACACAGATGTCCCCTTGATGCAGGTAAGTGCCACCTTGCGCCTGTCCCTGCCCCGCTGCTGGGGTGGCAGGGGGGTGGGGGTCCCTCTCCCCTCCCCAGGTCACTTTCCAGGGACAGTTCACACGCTACCCCCAGCCCCGTCCCACTGCCACCCCCAGTCCCGTCCCGCTGCCACCCCCAGTCCCGTCCCACTGCCACCCCCTCGCCCGGTAGATGTTCCTCTCTGGTGACAACACAGCCTGCGGGGACCCGGTGCCACCTCACTTTAATTAAAGCACAAGAGGTGACATCTTGCCGCAGCTGTCCCCAGCGCCGTGTCCCCTCCTTGTCCCACTGTGTCTGCTCCTTGTCCTGCCACAGCCATGTGGGTCTGGGGGCAAGGGACAGCGCGGTGGCAGCTGCCTCTACCCCACGTCCCCACTGTCCCTGGCCAGGCGGACGAGGGGACGGGTCCGGGGGAGGCCACCGGCTGCCCGGGGTCTGAATGGGACACTGTCCCCATGGCTGAGCGAGCACCCGGATGGAGCCGAGCCGATGTCCTTGTCCCCTGGGGAGAGATGACATCGAGCAGGGTGAGAGCAGATCTTGGGGACTGGTGACAGGAGGGGACCGCAGAGCATCAGTTGGGGACTGGTGACGGGAGGGGACCACAGAGCATCACTTGGGGACCCGTGATGGGAGGGGACCACAGAGCATCACTCAGGCTTGTGGCAGAGTGACAAGGGGACACACGTGGGTGTCACCTCTATGCCAGTCCCTGGGGACATTCTCGCTCCAGGGAGGTGTCCCTGTGCCCCCTCCCCGCCCACCCCTGCTCCTTACCCGTCCTCCCTGCAGCCCCCGCGTCCTCCTGGTCCCTTGGCGGGTGTCCGGGGGTGGGTGACGTGGGTCCGGGGACATCCAGGGCTTGTCGCCGCCGCTGCAGGATGGCCTCCAGCTGCCTGTCCCTGTCCTTGGGGCTGCCTGGCCGCCGGCTGCGCCTCCTGCTCCCCCTCCTCACGGCACCCTGGGAACACCCCAAAACCCCCCAGATGCTGCGGGGACGCATCCAGGCGCTGGGGACCCCTGGGGACGTGCCAGCCCCCACGCAGCCCCACGCAGGATGGCTGGGGATGATGGTACATGGGTTCCCCCCCCCCCAGTGCCATTGTCCCCAGCTGGTGTCACCCCCCTGGGGACAGGGCCGCTCACCAGGATGCTCTGCAGCTCCAGCACCGCGCTCCTCCGCTTGCCGGCTGCCGGACCCTGCGGAGGGATGGAGGGAGGAGATGCGGCCGCATCCTGCTGGCCCTGAGCTCCCCAGGGCTCCCTGGGGACAGTCCCCAATGTCACAGGGGTGTCCAGCCTGAGCCTGTGTCCCACCTGGCCCGGGGACCCCCGCCCCTTGGCCGGCCGCAGGACCACCCCCTTCTTTATCCGCTCCATCATCTCCTGCACCGCTCGAGCTTTGGCATCGTCTGCGTCGGGCTTGTCTGGGGAGGGGGGGACAGCGCTGAGACCCCACACACCTGTCACAGGGCTCGGTCCCTGCTGGGGGGGGACAGCTGCCACCTCCCTGTGCCCCCCCCCACCCAGGGGTCCCTTCCATGAGCCCAAACCTGGGTACGGTGCTGTCAGGGCTCCTCTCCCCCCCCCGTGCCGGGCAGGATGGGGGTGCTGGGGGCTGAGCACCCTCTTTTGGGGAGGGGGGGCTGGTGGGGTGCCCATCACCTCCCCCAAGGGGAGCTTGGACCAATGCTTTTGGAGGGATGGGGGGTGCCCAAACCAGCGCGGTGCTGGGAAACCCGCCCTGAGTGACCCCATCCTCCCTGTGCCCCCCCCCCATCCCTGTGGGGACCCCCCAATGTCACCAGGACCCCCCTGGGGTGCAGCATGGGGGGGGAACTTACTGCGCTGGGTGCCCGCCAGCCCCTTCCTCTGCCGGATCTCCGAGAGCGGGCTGGGGGGAGAGGGGGGCAGAGCTGGATGGTCGCTGGGAGCTGACGGACCCCCCCCCAGAGCTGGACCCCCTCCCCGACACCCCAACACCCCGCTGGGGTCCCTGCGACCAGCTCTGCCCCCCACCCCGGACCCCGCTCCTCCTGCCAGGGATGATGCGCGGGCACAGCTCGGGGATGGTCTGGGGGGGTCTGGGGGGTGTCACTTACTCCGTGGGGACAGCAGGGGTGGGGGGTGGCAGTGGTGGCGGTGGCGGGGGCACAGCGGGCTCGGGGGTCTGCGGTGGGGGGTCCTGGGCCGGCTTCTCCTGCAGAGACCCTGGGCGAGGTGGGGGGTGGTTGGGGGGCTGCTGCCCCTCGGAGCCGGACCCCACCCCGGTCCCGGGCAGGTGACACCGTGGGCACCCCCCCGGCCCCGCCGCCTGCTCATGCTCGCGAGGGGCAGGGTGAAGCCCCCCACCCGTGTCCCCCAGCCCCGCCAGCCGCCTCTCGGCATCCCGCAGCCGCTTCCCCAGCTCCAGCTTCTCGGCCTCGGCCGCGGCCAGGGCGGCTCGGGCCAGCTCCAGCTCCCGGGGCTCCGGCTGCCCCCCCAGCTGCTCCTCCAGCTCCGTCACCTGCGGGGACATGGGGACAGGGGGGGCTGGGGGCAGCCCCAAAGCTGCGGACCCCCCGGTGTCATCCCTCCAGGGATGAGGATGCTCCCCAGCCCCGTACTTTGGGTGTTGAAGGGACCCCCAGCCAATTTTAGAGCAATTCTCAGCTGGGTGATGGGGGAGCGGTGTTAGCCCAGTGGGGGGGCTCCCACCGGGGGGTGGCCCAGCCGTGGGACCCCCTCCCTGGTCACCTGCGTGGAAAAACACAGCGTGGAGGGGGTGATGGAGGGGGGCTGGTCCTCACCCTGCATCCACGGACCCCCACCAGTTCTGGAGCTGTCCCAGCCCTGCTGCCCGTGTCCCCTCCTTGGGGACAGCCCCTCACCCTCTGCCGCTGCTCCCCCAGCCCCCGGCCCAGGCGTCCCACCTCCCGCAGCGCTGCCAGCAGCCGGGCGCTGGGCTCCGCGCTCTGCAGCAGGATGGTGCTCTGCCTGCCCGCCTCCTTCTTCTGCACCAGCATCTGCCCACGCCGAGAAAAAACATTTTTTTTGGGGTGGGGGGGAGGCTGGGAGCAAACCCCCCCCCTCCAGGGGACCGCGACGGGGTCCCAGGAGCATCCTCATCCCCGCGGGATGCAGGGCTGAGCCGGGGGCAGGGTGAGGATTGGGGCTGAGGGACACCGAGAGCACGCAGCCCCCCCGCTGTCCCACCCCTGTGGGTGCCTGTCCCCCCCCCAGCACCCACGGGTGACAGTGGCCCGGCCGCACCTCGTGGGCGAAGGCTTCGGCGTGGAGGCGCAGGTCCTGCTCCTGCTCCAGCCGCTGCAGCGCCTCCAGGTAATCCTGGGTGACAATCCGGGACACTGCGGGGACAGCGGGGACTCGGGGGGGGGCCACCTCGGGGACATCGGCACAGCCACCTCCCACGGACGGGGCCAGCAGCAGCTCCCAGTCTTCACCAGTTCACCAAACTGGGAGGCACTGGGGGGCTGCCAGCTGCCCCTTTGCCGGCTCGCTGGGGGGCAGCAGGACAGGGAGGGGACCCCGCCGTGGGGACCCCGCCATGGGGACCCGGCCGTGGGGACCCCGGCCCCCCACTCACCTCTCTTGACGGACCGCAGAGCCCGCAGGCTGGTGGCCAGGGCTGCCCGCAGGCGCTGCCGCTCCCCCTGCCCCTGCTCCAGCTGCGGCCAACAGACCCCCCCTCAGCCCTGGGCATGGCTGGGGGGTCCCGCCGTGCCCCCCACGGCCCCCCCGGGACAGCAGGGGGACAGCCAGGGGCTGCAGGGGGGGGTGTCCCCCCAAAACCTTCCAGAGCTCAGCGGGAGGGAGGGAAGGGGGGAGCAAGGGGGTGATGGAGGGGGTCCTGCTCGGGAAGGGGGGGTCCTGCTCGGGAAGCGGGGGTCCTGCTCGGGAAGGGGGGGTCTCAGGGGGGCACCTGGTCCTGCAGGTCCTGGTTGTGCCTCTGCAGGTCCTGGAGCTGGACAGTGAGGTCCCGGCGCTGTGCCAGCAGCCACGAGAGCTTCTGCTGCAGGGCTGGGGGCAGAGAG
>VZTO01000930.1:33455-44363 GCA_013400615.1 Syrrhaptes paradoxus | reverse complement strand
CTTGCATTATCACAATGCCATTGCGTTCCTGACCTTTGCAGCATCTGGTATTCTGGAAAAAGCTAAAAGTGCATCTGGCGGCTCCGCGGCCGCTCCCCGCCCCAGCGCTCCGCTCGGGGGCCGCCGGGCCCGGGCGTGAAGCGGCGCGGAGGGGGCGGGGACGGAGCTGCTTCTCCTGCCGGGTGAGGGAGCTGCGGCTGCTGCCTCCGCGCGGCGCGGCGGCGGCGGAGCCCGGCCGGAGGGACGGCGGCGGCGGCCCGCCCTGCAGGTACCCAGAGGGAGCGGGGCGGCAGCGGAGCACGGCCCGCCTCCGCCTGGCGGGTACAGGGACGGCCCCGCGCACACGCTTCCGGGGAGCCGACGATGCGGGAGCGTACCCGCGCTGCCCGGAAACGAAGAGAGGCGGGACGGGACGCGCGTGGGCCAGGGCTCCGCAGGCTGGCGGCAGAGGTGGCGCGCTGCCGGCCCAGGCCAGCCCACTGCCGCCCGGCCGCGCCGCGTTCAAAACTTCCCGCGCTGGCGGCGGCTGGGGCGGGAGGCCTGGCCCTGCGCTGCGGAGAGCCCCGCGCCTGCCGCCGCCTAGGGCAGGGCGCTACGAGCGGCTGCCGCCTCCCCTTCTCCCCTGCCAGCCGAGCGAAGGACTGAGTCAGCCAGGCAGCTTCACCTTCCAGCAATAAGGGTGAGGAGAGTCCCCTCCGCTCACCGCCACCCTGCCTGCCCCAGCGAGCGGGTGTGAGGAGGGTGGAACCCCCCCTTCGCCGCGGGGGTGGGTGGGTGACTGACTGACTGACAGGGGGCGGGACGGAGGTGACTGACTGGCGAAGGGCGGGGCTGATTGGCTGGCTGGGGCGGGGCTGATTGGCTGGCTGGGGCGGGGCGGTTGGTTGGCGGGAGCCGTCAGTGAGAGGCGGCGGGCGGCGCGTGGTGGCGCGGGCCCGGTAGCAGCCGTGACCCGGCCGCAGGAGGTGGCGGGTCGGAGCGGGCAGCAGCCACGTGCCGTTGCCCAGGCTCGTGAGCCGCGCACGCGCCAGGCTCCGCCCTACCCTCGCCGGGCTCCGTGACGGGGCTTTTCCGAGGGACAACGAACTTTTACGCCAGGCGCGGGAACCTCGCATCAGCAGTCCGGTGCTGTCACCGCCTCGTCCCGCCCGCCCGCTGCAGGCGCGACATGGTGCTGAGCGCGGAGCAGGTGAACCTCATCGGGCAGGTGTTCGAGTCCTACGTGCTGGAGCACCACCGGGACGACATCCTGGGCATCCTGAGGGAGGCCGACAGCGAGGCGCACTACCCCGTGGTCGTCGACGCCTTGACGCTCTTTGAGACCAACATGGAGATCGGGGAGTACTTCAACGCCTTCCCCAGCGAGGTCCTGACGATCTTTGACAGCGCGCTGCGCCGGGCTGCCCTGGCCGCGCTGCAGGCTGCCGCGGACCCTGCGCAGCTCAGTGTGAAGCAGAACCTCCACGCCAGGGTCTCGGGTGAGTGGTGGGGCAGGGGTGGCAGTGAGGCACCCCCGGGGCATCTCCTGGTCAGCGTTGCCAAAGTCCCTTGGTCTGTAACAAACCATTGGGGGCCAAGGGAAGAGGCAGATTTAATTCTTGCGGGTTCGGTGTTTGAAGCAGTAGAGAACAGCTGGTGTTTGTAAGAGAAAAGAACGTGCAGACACATGGGGTTGTGTAGAGCGACCGGGAAAAAAGCTGTGGCCATCCCTGGTGGCGTGTGTGCAATGGCTGGTGTTTGCTGCTGGGTCAGGACTTGCACCAAAGCCTTTCTGTGGGAAAAAGAGTCCTCACATCAGCAGCTGGTCTCGCATGATTTCTCTTGTTAGAGAGAAGGTCTAAGGAAAAAGTTTGTAGATTGCCGTGCAGGTTGACTTCCTTACTGTGTCAGGTGGCTCGTGGTCTTTCTTGGCTCCAGCCATCTCCCAGAAGAGGCAAAGTCTAAATTTTGAGTTTGTTTTGCAACAATTTCATATGAAACTGTCATATTTTATGCTTAACTAATTGTTATAAAATTGGCATTAACTGTTGGAAGGCATGGTCATTAAGAGAGGATTTTGTCCTTTTTTCACTAGAAGTTGATATGCTATTATTCATTATTACTAGGAAATGTTTAGTAGCTTTGAGGTGTGGTAGATGTGGAGTACAAGTTCTGGGGTCAAAACGTCTCTTTTGCCTGTTGTGGGGAACTGGAGTCAATGGTGGCCCCGTCCCTTCTGATCATTTCTGATTGTAACTATTTGGAGCTGTCTCATCTGCAAAAGAGCTGGCGGCCTTTGTTTCCCTCCTCTGCCCCGAGTTCGGGTGGTTTATGATCATTCAGTCTTTTGGCAGCTTGAACTTGGATGAGTCACTCTTGTTAAAGTAGACCTGTGTTTCACCCCTGTAAATTTAATTAAAACTCTTGTCATTAGAACACCCACATCAGAAATATAATCAGCCTGTGGCTCTCATGATGCTGTTTTCTCAAGGGTTTTTATGGGGAAAAAAAAGGGCTTGCTACCTATTTAGGTGTTAAGGAGATTGTATACAACTGCTGAGCATGTGGTGTAACAGGATAGCCTCTGGGTTGGACTAAGATTTGAAATGTCAGGCATCTCCCTGAACCTACAAAAGTAGGAGTGAATTAAAGCTTACCCCTTGGTGTTCTAGGATGCATTTGCATAATTCAGGGCTTCAGCATGACAACAAAGTTATTTTTACTCCAAGTGTGATTATTTTATAAGCTACCAGGAAGTATTAGAAGGAATAAAACAAGGGGCAGATGATCGCTGCATGAGTAGCGGTGTCTTTAAGACATTCCTGCTCCTGTTATCAGCCTGTTCCTGGAGCTGACCATTCCTCCCACAGTAATGTTTTTGTCTGAATATTCCCTAATCAACATCAGGCAAAATTAGCTGTATTTGATCAAGTAGTTTTAGTAAGTGGTAGAACCAAGTCTCACTGATCATTGGTGGAAGAAGTTAACTGTCAGAGCCACAAGTTACTGCATCACTAAACTGGAGGGAAATTGATGAAGAGCAGGGGGTGATCATCCTCGTGTGGTCCAGCTGGATCATGTCCATGTAGTTTGGTTTGTGTTCTGTACCCCTGAAAGGCTGGCTGCGGGCTTGCTACCTATTTAGGTCTAAATGATCTGTAGGCTTTTTTTCTGCCCAAATTTTCCCATTATACTGTTACCCTTTAAGTGGATGGTGGGTTCTGATTACCTTCAGGATTCTTGTCTCTGAGTGCCATTTGCCATTCCCACGTCAAACGAGAATGAGGAAAAGGTGGTGCACGTGGCTTGGTGGGGGCAGCAGGTAACTCTGGCGTGGCGCCAAGGGGATTTGCATGTCAGACTTGGACTGAAGTGAGGAAAAGTGGTTTTGCTTGTGCTAGGTATAATAATGCAATCTTAGCAGTCTGGTATCAATATGGACAGGGCATCTAGGAGTTCAAAGAAGAACTCAAGGAGTCTGAATATGCAGTGATTAGTAACAGGTGATTACTCTGGGTTTACGGAAGAAAGTAAAAGATGAAGTTCCTTATCTGAATTCTGTCACTCTAGGAATTTGATGGTATAACTTCTCCTTTTGCTACAAATCCATTAAAATATTTTTCTCTACTTAACTGTTAGCCTGGGCGCTGCTGTGTCTGTTACTGGTCGCCAAGCTGGCTTTGATAGTTCAGTTTTACACATTATTCCTAATACAGTAGGGCTGATTCAAAGAGGCACATACTCCCATAAAGAGTTTGTCAAGCAGTCTAGTATGATCAGAATGAAGGCTCTTTCTTTCCTGATCCAGACCCTGTCTCTTCAGTATTCACAGAGGTGATCATATCATATATCTTGACAGCAGTGCTGCAGCTCTCTCTAGTGTAAGATGTGTTGTATTTTGCAAAGGTTGTCGAGCTGGACAAAGACTCAGTTGGGAAAAAAGATGTCAAAACAGTTGGAAAAATAATGGACTTTGTCTTTTTTTTAACTGAACTGAATAGAAATGCAAACGTGTGGGAGAAAAAGAATTTTCAACAGGTTTGGTAGAATATGTAAATAGCTTTGTTACAGTCAAACAGAAAATTTTTCTTGCAGTTCTGCGTAATACTTTATTTCTTTTCCAGATTATTTAATTCCTTTCTACTTTAGTTTTTTTTACTTTCTTTTCCCTTTTCAAATTACCATAATATTTTAAAATATTTTATTTAAATAAAAGCAAAAGGTCACTTTGTTTAAAAGCATCAAAACAGAATTTTTCAGCACGTCTGAAATGAAGCATTTGATTTTGAAAATATATGAAATTTGAAATAAATGTCTTTTTTTAAGCAAAGTTACTAATATTTTACATAAATGCACAAATAGTTTAGATCGCCTTAGAAATATAATTTTTCAGCAGATTTATTATTTATAATGTTTATCATATACTATTTTATTTATCTTTAATTTTATATGTTATATGTATTTATTATTTGTTTCCTAGCTGTATTTTGGAAGTAAAGCTAAGAAATTATTTTAAGAGCAGGTAATTTCTTTTTAAGTTGATAATTATTACTATGTTGTAGTTCATATGCTAACTTCTGAAGAGGCAATGTTTTGTTGCTGTCCTCAGGTGTGCATTTCAGATGTCTTTTATTTTTATAGAGAGTTCATAGGTTGTTGAGGTCAATTAATAATCCTGAGGATTTCAGCCACTGTGGTGCTGAGTGATGGACATATGGGTGAACACTGGAACGGGATCAGTACACCATAGAACTGCCTGTTGGGGTGGAATTAAAGGAGAGGAAGTGCCACGAAAATGTTCTGTTACTACTCATTTGAACGTGCAAGTGAATTTGCTTTGGCTGTGTTCATAACCCCTTTGTATTCTTTTTATGCCATCTTCCGTGTGCTTGTGGTTTACTGGTATGCAACGTGGATTTAAGGTCACATGCTTACAGACTGAATTTTAAATTTGCTTAGACTTGAGAATTCACACAAGAGTAGGAGTTACACTTGTTTAACTGTGGGAATACCGTTGAACCATGATTAAGTAACTTAACTAAAATTTTGTAATTCTGATAAACCATTTGTAGAATAAATGGCATTTGCCAAAAGATCATTTAAATTAATAAATAGATTTGAGAACATCGTGATCTATTTCCGCGGATGGAAACTGTTCCTGACTGTTCAGCCCTTAGCAAGAGTAGGAGAGTAAACTGGCAACATTTTCTGCTAGTGCTCAGCATCTGATGTTTTTCACTTTCCGAGGCCAACGTGTCAGGTTTATGGTACAACAGATGAATTGTTGAATCACATTTATGAAACAGTAATAACAATGGCTTCTGTTAATATGTCTGGCATTTTTTTCTAGTCTTTCTGTTTCCCTGCATTGTAAGTCCATGTTTTATACCTATAGCCTTATGCTGCATGTATTTTTGTTTAACAGGTTTGCCTGTTTGCCCAGAGCTGACTCGAGAGCACATTCCTAAAACCAGGGATGTGGGTCACTTTTTGTCTGTTACTGGGACTGTCATACGTACCAGTTTGGTGAAAGTTTTGGAGTTTGAACGGAGTTATATCTGCAATAAGTGCAAGCATGTGTTTGTCGTCAANTCTGATTTAAGAACACAGGAGAGGGTATTAAGGTATAGATGTCTCAAGTACAAAAAGAATTCACTTACTAAAGAAGGCATTTGAGGGCTTAATTTCCTGTTGGAATAAGGTAACACCAATAATTTTAGTGAGACTGTTCATGCTTACATTAGAATTAAGTTTATTCCAATTTCATGAATAAGTTTTACATGGTAAAATAAGTGGAAAAATTTTACAAATTCTACTGTTGTTTAAAACAGATGCCTGAGAAGGTTAAAAGAAGCCAGAGAGCCTGTTGGTCAGAGATTTCCAAAGAGTTAAAAATGTAGGCACATGTTGACTAGACTTCCATTATTAGGTAATGCCATTCAATATTGTACGAAACACCCAGGGTCAGTCCATAGAGTAAATTTCCATGTTGAGTCATTAAAACACCAAGTGTGCATTATTTCTCTCACTTACTGTACATGATGCTGATGTTCAATGCTGCTTCTGAGGACTAAAGCTAGCCCAGTGGCTGCCAAGGCCAGCTGTAGCTGTGCAACATGGGCAACACATGGTGTCTGCAAATGTCTGTTCCCTTCAGCCAATAATGAATTAAAAAATTAGTGAATATGTGCTCCTCACAGAACTTGTATTTGTTTTTCTGAAGGTAGCCCTGGCTGGAAGTACAACTAAGCTGGAGGAGTGAGAAACAATTAGGTGTCATTATGGTAGCACATAACTAAGACAAAACTGGCACAGGAAAATCTACACTGTATGAAAATTGAGAATTACTAGGTTATATTGCAGGCAATGTTTCTGTATTTGTTTATATGTTCAGTGTACTTTTCATAAATCTTTTTGAAGATACCTTCAGTTGTTTCAGGGTTTTGATTTTATAAATTAAGAGGATAGTGGTGCCAATCTACATGCAAGATGTATAAAAACAAATGTATGAAATGAGAAACGAAGTTCTTAAAAGTTCAGAATAGCAAAAAAGTGAGGGAATAAAACTATTTCTAGGAAATAAGCCTTATGTTGCACATTCATATGATTGTTTCTAACATACATTTTCTATAATTTTGTTTTACTGTGTGGCACGCGCATCTCTATGATGGGAAGGATTTTCAGCAGCATGGGCTTATTAAACACAGTAAAGTTAAACCAGGAATGAATTTCACTCGTGTTTCCTACTGAGCTCTGCAACCAACTGTGTATGTGCCACCAGTACTGACAGTGATGTGAACTGCCTGTGGCCACTTAGATAATACACAAGGGTGAATTAACCTTCCTAAACACTGGTGAATGAATAAATCTGGAATTCTAGCACGTATGACCTGTGCTGTGGAATGAAAAGGTACTTTGAAGTGTTATTCTTGTGCAGTGGATATCCTATAAACTGTTGCAAGCTTTAAGTGTAAATGAAAAGATCGCTGGTTGGAAAGAGATTGTGACAAGATTGCATAGACTTTGCCCTGGAGAAAAGAAGAAAAATTACAGGAATTACTGGCACATTTGTCAGTATACATTTGTCTGGTTGTGTGTGATTTGTTTTTTCCCGTTGTTAATTTAATTCTTGACACCTAGGTGTACACTTACATCTCAACCTGACAAATTATAGCTGAATACCCAAAAAACAGAGAGAATAGTCTTTCAGTATATACTTCATTGAAAGAATATCTAACCCATGGACATGCTTCAGGACCAAAAGTAAACTTTGCATATTGAAGAAGTATCTAAAAGTATCTCAAATTATTAAAAAAAAAAAAGATCTCTTTCAAATCGCCTCTTTTAGTGAGCCTTCTTTAGCAAGACATTGAAATCACACAGCACCTCCCAGGATTGAGCACCTTCAGCTAATTTAATACCCAATCCCATTTCCATTAATATCAGCATTAAACTTCCACTATTGAGTTTAGGGCAGCAGTGGCACACTTACTGTGTAAGTTTTGTGAGAAAAAGCAAGGACTGACCTCAGTTTCAGGAAAGGGATGTAGGTCCTTAAAGCCAGAGCGGCTATAAATGGCTCTTGAAAGGTACTGTTCTTAAGAAATGCTTTTCCTTCCTGTCTCCTAGGTTCAAAGACTGTCCGTTGGAAGCATCCCTCGTTGCATGGTGGTTGTTCTGGAAGATGACTTAGTGGACAGTTGCAAGTCTGGTGAGGATACAGCATATATTGCATATGTTTGGACCACAAGCATTTTTATTTTTCAATTTGAGATTAATCTTTGCCAAGTGGGCTGTCAGTGCTGAGGGGCTGTTGAATGAGATACGTTTATCTGTCACGTTGCTGTTTCAGCTTGGATGTTAGCATGGCAATTGAAGACTGTTCTAGAAAATGTCATAAATCCCCATGTTACATCTTGACTGCTTGACAGATCAGTTTCGAGAAGTAATGTGTTGTGACGTACAGAAAGTATATTGAATCTTGTTAATGTGGGAACACCAAACCTCTTGAGGAAGTTGGTCCACATCATCACACTGTGTGTGGTGCCCCTCTGTAGGTTTGAAGAGCTATGTGACCTGACTGCCTATCTAAGGAGTGCTGCAGGTGGAGAAAGCTACTTGGCAATCAAAAAGGAAGCTAATTGGCAGGAGAATGTATGAAGAATGGACTAAAAATTCTCATATAGACACATCCCCACAAGAAACTCATTGCTGTTTGTACTTTCTCAGAAGAACACCATGGCCAGAATGTTAATGAGTGATTCTGGAATTCATCACAAGAGTTATCAGAAGTCAAATGAGTTTTGACTAATTTTTTTTTATAGTAAATCTAATTGAAAGAAGAGCTTCTACAGTGTATCTTTAATTCCTCTTTTCTAAAAGTGGAAACAACCAGCAGTATACCTCTAAGAATTCACCTACCTTAAACAGAAGTAGAAAGACATAGCAACTTCCTACTATAGACATAAACCTAATGTTTGTTTTAGAGTTCCAGTAACTACAGGAGGTTTGCTTCTTGTTGTTGGGTTTTAATAACCTTATTAACCATAACACAGGATCTCAATTGCATTATTATGCATTACAGCTAACTGATATGTCTGTCTATCTCATGTCAGATGTTATTTTACTAATTTTTGTTGTTACCTCCAGGAGATGACATCACAGTGTATGGAGTGGTAATGCAGAGGTGGAAACCTTTCCACGAGGACGCACGCTGTGACTTGGAGCTTGTTTTGAAAGCCAACTATGTTAAAGTAAACAATGAGCAGCTAGCAGGGGTTGTAATTGATGAAGAAGTCCGCAAGGAATTTGAAGACTTCTGGGAAAAGCATAGGAATGATCCTTTAGCAGGTTAGTAGTTGAAAGCTTTTAAGTAGGACACATGATCAGATACAGATGAAATCAGGAGTACAGATACAGTGACTGAGCACATTTTTCCTCCATTATCCTATCCCACCACCCATTCCTCCAATAATATATTTTTTCCAGTATGGGAATATTAAATCCTTACTTTAATATTGCTGGGGAAAAAAAGTAGCAAACATACTGCGTTGATCTTCCTTCTTTTGAGCTTTCTAGTCAAGTGTTTTGTGGAACATTTATTAACAGGAAATGAGAAATAATATAAGTATCAGGGAAAAAAAGAAAAGCATTTTATATTCAAGAAATAAAAGGCATACCTCTGAGAAGAAACAGTGTGGACCAGATTTGCTTTTAGCATAGTTAGCATAGTTGTTGACTCTGGGGCGAGAGATCTGACGCATTGTCTTTGCATCCCAAATTAAGCTCTGAATCTTTACCACAGAGCTTAGCACATCTCATCTCTTGAATGCCTAGACCCTTGATATAGGTGCTGTGGAGCCTCCTATCATATATGGAGAGTGTCTCCTAATCCACAATGGCTTCCAAAATAGCCAGATACGCTGGCTCCTAAGCTTACCAGGGTCTCCAGTGAACCACTTAGAAATTGTCAGGAGTTGTGTCTGAAACTCTGTCCCTCTCCATAATCTGAGTGCCTCCTCCTGAACCAGAGGGAAGCTCAAGGGACTTTTGAGGATCTCTGTCACTGAACTGTCTCAGGCTAATATTCTGACTTTCAAAACCCTGAAAAGGGTTTAGTCTTTCTTCTTAAAAGACAAACAGGAGGAAAAGCAGGTGGGAATGTTGCCCATGTCAGCTTAAAAATTAGAGTGCTCACTTAAGAAATTTGAGATCTTGTCAATGGCAACGATTCTTCAGAACTGCATTTCCTGTAACGCAATTTAATTGCTAGCCTCCTGCTGTTTGGAACAAGAACATTTCTTCTTCCTGCTGTTTGGAACGAGAACATTTCTTATCACCCTGGTTAAACTGTTCAGAAGGTAATTCAGGATGCACTTTGAAGGTCCCATTTAATTTTTCATTCTTAGGACAATTTTTGGAAGCCTGCAGGGAGCAATGCGGTTTCATGCAATATTACCCATTCAGAATACATACATTAATATGAAGTGACGTGGAAATCAGAAGGACCCTGACTGCCCAAAATGTCTGTTTCAGGCCATTGGTCTGAATTGGAGTCCCCTCTGGTGAGGGCAGAGATCAAATTTGACTAAGGAGTCTAAGGTGTAAGCCCTTTCACAACAGGATGTATGTCTGTTTACTGTTTTTCAAGAGATAATGGTAGTTACTACTGCATTTTATGTCAGTCAGTTCCTGATGCTGTGTCCTGAGAAAGTCTACCATGGCAGGACTCTGAGAGAACTTATGCAGGTGACTTTATGTTTTCCGGATACTATCTAGGAAGAAGCAGAATTGCTGAGCTGCTCAGCACTGACAAGACAAATGAACTGGAAGTCAAACAGAGGCAACTGTGGAGTTAGATCCTGATTTATGCTATGGCTGACCAAAGTCTTTAAAATTTAATTTTTGGACAAAGATGTGTTAGTTCCCTCAGAAGACCTCCACAAGAAACATATATGCCTCAAGCCATCTATTAGGTGCCTACATATTTTGCCAGTACCATGTACTTGTATCTAAATTTAAAACATTAAGTTAAAAACTCAAAATTGGTCACTCTGTTTTATTCCCTAGCAATGGGAGTAATGTATGGCATTAAACCTGTGATCCTTTATGTGCTGTTAGTATCAGAAACTGAAAGGACAGAATTGATTCTGTTACACACCTTCCAAACCAACAACATTATCATAGCAGATTGAAATATTCTGTTGCTGGAAATGGACTATGGTAGGGAGGAGGAGAGGGTCAAAGGAGACCTTTGACACAGAAAAGTCAAAGAAGAAAGAGATTCAAGTCAATAGTGAGAAAATGAGCCATGCTATGGGTGCACAGGTTTATGGCAAAATACTTCAAGTGTTAGATGTTTTCTTAGTTTTCAAGGGGATATTTTGAAGTCTGGAAACTTTTAACGTTTATTCTTCATAGTCCCTACAC
>VZTO01000930.1:0-29350 GCA_013400615.1 Syrrhaptes paradoxus | reverse complement strand
CAGATACTGTATGGGAGAAGGAACTGCAAACCATCTGTTCCGTGCTTATTTCATTCATGTAGTTCTTCTATATGGTTCAGATTATCATGAAATCACCTATTTATTTTCTACTTTAGATGCCTTTGGTTTTGAAGTGTCAGATTACCTCTGCAAATGACTTTATTTGAGCAAATGACTGTATTACTAGTACATTCAAAATTGCAAAATTATTAAGGAGAAACGCCAGTGTCTGAGCTCGCTTGTGTAACTTCAATATTTCTCAGATAGTGCTGCTTTTCATTTTATGGCTGGGAAACAGCATTATTTTTACATGGGAAAACCAGAGAATAAATCTTTCCTCATGCTGTAGCTATGTGCACATGTGTATACTGTGCCGTCCACAGCTGTGGAAGTGGAATGTGATGTTGAACATACACACTCCTGTGTGCAGGGAAATTGTTATGAAACACATATGTCTCTGGTTTTCCATTCAAACTGTTGACAAATAGGTCTGGAGAGAAGCCAAAGAGAACATTTTGGCTCAGCATAACCTTTTCTCCACCTTTTGTTCTGTGTTAAGAATTGTGAACAGGCTGGATAATTTAAATTTTGCTAGGGGACTGAAACTGATCTGGAGTGAAATTTTGCCATGCATTTCAGTATGACTTTGCCCACTTTAATCAGTAGTAATCTCCTTGTGGCAGCTGGTCTTGGGCTCTGGTGTTGCTGTTGCCTTCTTCACCACATCTCCCTCCTGTGCTTCATTTTCCCTGTGATCTGGTTTCCAGCTCAGCCATGATAGCTAGATTCAAAGACATTTCCCTGAAAACCAGTATTGCACTTTACAAGCTTACTATTGTATGTGTGTTATAGAATCAGCTGTAATGATGTGTGGAGATCAAGTTCCATATTGTGAAAGGATTGTCTTGGGTCTTTAGATCATCTACATTTCACTTAAATATTCCTTATATTGTAAAAGGTTCTTCCTCTCCATGTCCCACTCTTCCCTCCCCCAGCCCTTCCTGAAATCTGACAGCAGGTGCACCAAATTTCACCTTAAAATTCTTTAGGACCCTTATCACAAGTAAAATTGGAGTCCCTAGCAAGAAGTCCCTATGCCCATCTGGAACTGTTTTAGGACACAAGCTATTTATCAACTGTAGAATTAGAATTGTGCTTCAAAAACTATTTTCCCTATCAGTTTTCCCTGGTTTTCTGTACAATTATTTATTGGTACCAGAACAGCATATTAGATCCTTAACATTCTCCGTTTGACACAATTCCCCCTCTTTCCTGCTCTACCTTAGGTATCATGTGCTTTGAGATCCACTAGGATCCTCTGGGGCCCTGCAGTGTCACATGCCTCCTGCATCTCCTTACCCCATCTGGACCTAACTGGAATCGTCTTGCAGAATGTCAGAAAACAGTGACCTAACTCCACAGCTTGATTTGCTGTTTGGCTTCCGCTCTTTCAGACAGGTTCCTGCCTCCTCCACTGCTTTTTAAACAAAGTTTGTGCTTCATGGGATGGGTTTTGCCTGATTCAGAAAGTTTGACCCAGGCTAACACCCTGCTTTCTTGTTCTAGTGAAGCAGTATGGAAGATCTTCATCTTATCTCACCAACAGGCTCAAGTCAACCGCTTGCTGCAAACAGCCCTTACAAATTGCCAGTAATTTATTCTCTGTTGTGGGTAAAAACAGAACTTTACCTCCACTCTCTAGATAATGTTTCTGAGTTTACTTGTTTTATTAGTTTATGACTTTTAAAAAACAAACTAGGGTTTGTTCCTCCCGCATCTCTTTAATGAAGTTGGCAGCCAGAAGGCCAGCCCACATTCAACAACTCAATGGCAAAAATTTCTTTGACCGCTATAGGACTTTCTGATCTGTAAATAAAAGATGGGGGAACCATCTGTCCCACTGTTTGGTTCTGTCTACACAGTGTTTAGTTTTTGTAAAGGCCTAATTCATTCTCCCTGCCAGCCTCTCATCTGAGAACAACAGGGAGTCATTCAGGTACCTTTAATTTGTATAAATTGATACATAGTTTTCCAGCAAAAAAGAGACTTAGTGGGGTTTAACAAATTCTCTTTGTTGGTTTCCACCTTACCACTGAGTTTAACCAACTGTTTTGCAGTCCCCAGAGCCATAGTGCTGCTTGTGCACAATTGTGTGAGATAATCACTAGTAAGAAAATATTTCATTTTCCCCTGGAGCTTGAGACTGCAGTGATCGATTGAGGGGTGTGTTTGACTCTGTAGGGACAGGAACCAATACGTGCCTGCTGCTGCTAGGTCTGGAGCCCGTGGGCATCTGGGCCAGACTCATTCTGCTGCTTCCTGGTGCACATTGGGCTGTTCACATTTCTGCAAAGTGGTTTTTTTTGGTGTTGTGTCCCTCCACAAATGGACTGCTTAAGAATTTTGTGAACTGTATTTAGAGCAGATTGTCTAAAAAGAGACTGTTAGCTCTTTCTCCAGCTCTCCAGTACTGTACAATATGCCTTCCTGAGCTGTCTGAAATGCAGCCTTCTGCCCTCTCTTACAGCCTCTAGAGAGCCTTGAGAGTACTGCATTTTTGCTGACATTTTCCAGCATCTAACCTTGTCCATATCATGCCAACACCTATTTGCTACTATGTTTGTTTTATTTTCATTGAAGGCAACTAACTCCAGGGGCAACAACTGTTCTTTTTCATAGTAAGGCTCTCCCTGCTATGCAGGCTTCAAGTGCTAACAGTGTTCTCTCTTCTGAGCTGTTAGAAACCAGTTCCAAGTGGCTGATGTGAGCCTTCCAGCTATGGTTACAAATAGAGACATGGTGTCAGTATCCTGAGGTACGCAAGACACAGAAAGTGGAGACATTTTTCCCTGTCTGTGGATCCCAAAACTGTCCTTGGACATTCCCCAATTGAGACAGGCCAAGGCAGTGCCAGGGAACATGCTAACAGTTTCCTGCTGTGGATCCATACCCTGGCCCTGATCAGGTTATTAATGGAGATGCAGCCTTTAGGCCACTCTTTTCAGATCTTCACTTCCACTACAGGATTCTTCATTATTTTCCTGAATATTCATAATTATACATGAACTTTAAGAGTTTTCTATCAGTATGTACCTTGAAAATGCTTTCCTGAGAGCATGACTTCATTCTTCCCAGTTTGCATCAGTGTAGGTCTGCCACACCTCTCTAGTGAGATAGGACAAACTGGAGGTCCCCCTGACGTTCAAAGGTCGGCCTCCTCATCCTGCGGTCCAGGGCTGTTTTGGAGGGAGACCAGAGAACTCTTTAAAAGATCCTGAGATTTCAGCCAGTTCTTAAAACTGCTTTTAACATGCAGCTGTCATCTCTTACAGCAGGCATAGCCCTTTTGCATCACACACACCTACTTCCTCTGATTTTCTCTATCTGCAGGAAGGCCAGTCACATCCCTTGTGCCATGGACAATGAGTACCCAGCCATGCCTCTGAGCCAGCATTACCGAAAGTTGGAAATGTTGTAGTTTATCTTCCCTCCATCCTCTCCTGAAAGAGCCTTTGCTTTCTAGATTCCAGATACAAACCTGGGGTTTGCCTTTAACAAAGCCTCTGTAGTGACTCCAACTGGCTCTTCTTTCTTAGACATTCTTACATGCCTACACCAAAATTCAAGCAAAAATCCCTCCACCTCTATTCTGCAGCCCAGCTCACATATCACACACTACAAGACGAGCTCTTAAGAGGCAGAACTTTAACTGGAAACATAAATACAAATGGGAAGGCCTCACATGAGTAGTGCCCCACACACTTTGTCAGTTTTGTTGCATCTTCCCCATTGCCACTGAGCAGAGCCCTCCAGCTAACAGCAGGAACAACTAACCCATCATCTCCAGACCAAGCTTCTGTGGCTCTCAAAAATATGAGAATCTGCAAGCCTGCAGACCACTGTGCTGTGAATAAGCGGTAGGGTAGTTAAGTAGGTATGTGAAGGATCTCCTGCAGCTGCCCAGACAGAAAGCACAAGATTTAGTAAACTTTGCTCTTTTTCTGTCTCTGGTAAATGAGTATTTGCCCAGGAGTGTTTGTGCATAAGGTGTTTTGGGGTTGTTTTTTTTTTCCTTTTTCTCCCTGCCATTTTCAGATGCCAGTGGACAATCTTTGTACAGCTGCAAGTGGCTAGCCTCCAGTCTGAGCTGACTTCCAGAAAATCCTGTCAGATCATCAGATTTGTCTTTGTGACTTTGTCACTCACATCTCAAGAATACAGATTGTCTGGTGAGCTATAAATTAAGCTTTTGTGGTTATTGTAGCAAAATTTTGAGTTGCTGCAGTCTTGAAGATTGATAGTAAGGGTTGGCTTTTTCAGTGGAGCTTTGCAGAGCCACTGCAGAGGTTAAATTTCACCAGCCTCCATTATGAGGAAGCTGGAACCTTTTTGCCCCCTTCAAACTCATTGTCATAGTAATTCAGACTGATGGTGATGCATGAATAAATCACAATGACTGTAAGATGAAGGGACAAGTTTTTTTCAAGCTAGACATAAAAAAACCCTACCCGTGTTTTTCATCCCTAATGTTACCTTGTCTGTTCCATTTACTTCTTTGTACATGAATAACCCCTGATAAGCGTTATGAATCTTCTAATGGAATTGAGCCTATATAGCTGAGGTAAAAATACAGGGAGATGCATCACCAGTCGTATGAATAGCATCTGTAGAATCCTCTTGCAGCTTGGTGGTCTCTGCAAGTGGAGGTTGGTGGGAAGGGGAACTCATTGACTTTGAAACTGTAATACTGTGCTGTCTGCACTACCTGTCTATATGTCATGTGTACAGNCCTCTCTTACAGCCTCTAGAGAGCCTTGAGAGTACTGCATTTTTGCTGACATTTTCCAGCATCTAACCTTGTCCATATCATGCCAACACCTATTTGCTACTATGTTTGTTTTATTTTCATTGAAGGCAACTAACTCCAGGGGCAACAACTGTTCTTTTTCATAGTAAGGCTCTCCCTGCTATGCAGGCTTCAAGTGCTAACAGTGTTCTCTCTTCTGAGCTGTTAGAAACCAGTTCCAAGTGGCTGATGTGAGCCTTCCAGCTATGGTTACAAATAGAGACATGGTGTCAGTATCCTGAGGTACGCAAGACACAGAAAGTGGAGACATTTTTCCCTGTCTGTGGATCCCAAAACTGTCCTTGGACATTCCCCAATTGAGACAGGCCAAGGCAGTGCCAGGGAACATGCTAACAGTTTCCTGCTGTGGATCCATACCCTGGCCCTGATCAGGTTATTAATGGAGATGCAGCCTTTAGGCCACTCTTTTCAGATCTTCACTTCCACTACAGGATTCTTCATTATTTTCCTGAATATTCATAATTATACATGAACTTTAAGAGTTTTCTATCAGTATGTACCTTGAAAATGCTTTCCTGAGAGCATGACTTCATTCTTCCCAGTTTGCATCAGTGTAGGTCTGCCACACCTCTCTAGTGAGATAGGACAAACTGGAGGTCCCCCTGACGTTCAAAGGTCGGCCTCCTCATCCTGCGGTCCAGGGCTGTTTTGGAGGGAGACCAGAGAACTCTTTAAAAGATCCTGAGATTTCAGCCAGTTCTTAAAACTGCTTTTAACATGCAGCTGTCATCTCTTACAGCAGGCATAGCCCTTTTGCATCACACACACCTACTTCCTCTGATTTTCTCTATCTGCAGGAAGGCCAGTCACATCCCTTGTGCCATGGACAATGAGTACCCAGCCATGCCTCTGAGCCAGCATTACCGAAAGTTGGAAATGTTGTAGTTTATCTTCCCTCCATCCTCTCCTGAAAGAGCCTTTGCTTTCTAGATTCCAGATACAAACCTGGGGTTTGCCTTTAACAAAGCCTCTGTAGTGACTCCAACTGGCTCTTCTTTCTTAGACATTCTTACATGCCTACACCAAAATTCAAGCAAAAATCCCTCCACCTCTATTCTGCAGCCCAGCTCACATATCACATACTACAAGACGAGCTCTTAAGAGGCAGAACTTTAACTGGAAACATAAATACAAATGGGAAGGCCTCACATGAGTAGTGCCCCACACACTTTGTCAGTTTTGTTGCATCTTCCCCATTGCCACTGAGCAGAGCCCTCCAGCTAACAGCAGGAACAACTAACCCATCATCTCCAGACCAAGCTTCTGTGGCTCTCAAAAATATGAGAATCTGCAAGCCTGCAGACCACTGTGCTGTGAATAAGCGGTAGGGTAGTTAAGTAGGTATGTGAAGGATCTCCTGCAGCTGCCCAGACAGAAAGCACAAGATTTAGTAAACTTTGCTCTTTTTCTGTCTCTGGTAAATGAGTATTTGCCCAGGAGTGTTTGTGCATAAGGTGTTTTGGGGTTGTTTTTTTTTTCCTTTTTCTCCCTGCCATTTTCAGATGCCAGTGGACAATCTTTGTACAGCTGCAAGTGGCTAGCCTCCAGTCTGAGCTGACTTCCAGAAAATCCTGTCAGATCATCAGATTTGTCTTTGTGACTTTGTCACTCACATCTCAAGAATACAGATTGTCTGGTGAGCTATAAATTAAGCTTTTGTGGTTATTGTAGCAAAATTTTGAGTTGCTGCAGTCTTGAAGATTGATAGTAAGGGTTGTCTTTTTCAGTGGAGCTTTGCAGAGCCACTGCAGAGGTTAAATTTCACCAGCCTCCATTATGAGGAAGCTGGAACCTTTTTGCCCCCTTCAAACTCATTGTCATAGTAATTCAGACTGATGGTGATGCATGAATAAATCACAATGACTGTAAGATGAAGGGACAAGTTTTTTTCAAGCTAGACATAAAAAAACCCTACCCGTGTTTTTCATCCCTAATGTTACCTTGTCTGTTCCATTTACTTCTTTGTACATGAATAACCCCTGATAAGCGTTATGAATCTTCTAATGGAATTGAGCCTATATAGCTGAGGTAAAAATACAGGGAGATGCATCACCAGTCGTATGAATAGCATCTGTAGAATCCTCTTGCAGCTTGGTGGTCTCTGCAAGTGGAGGTTGGTGGGAAGGGGAACTCATTGACTTTGAAACTGTAATACTGTGCTGTCTGCACTACCTGTCTATATGTCATGTGTACAGCCCTGCCCTTTCAAAACTTTCAGAGATCAGGGACAAATCTTTACAGAGATGATGTGTATGCACTTCTGTCTTTTCATAACACTAAGTTTTTGCTGTGATGTTGCCTGATGATCAGACCTGAAGCCTCTGCAATACTGGAATTTGGTTTCTCAAATTCTGTGTCTAGAATGTGATTTTGACAGGAAATGTGATATTCAGAAGACAGTGTACAGACTGCTAAGATCTGGAACAAGTTGTAGAAGACCCAAGAGGTATCCACTCTCTCAAAAAGTATAGAAAGACCATTTCTCTTGCAAAGATCATGATGTGCTCTCATGAAGTATAGTTCTTCTCTAGTCTCCAAACACAGTAGGGTTATTCTTTTTCCTGTAACTGGTGGGTCAGCTACATCTAGGATATGTTAGCATACCAGATAAGGTAGTGCCAAATTCTACTGCCGCATCATGCCATCCAGTCTAGCTTGAAGTTTATTGTACCTGAGCTCACATGCACAGTTGACTTTTTTCTCATGAACAGAACAATAAATCTTCACTTTGATTTCTCTAAATTAATTGGTTTGCTGGGTGACGTAGTTTTACCAACTATATTTTGTAGTTGATTCTGCAATAGCAGTAATAGAGTTTTGCTTCCATCACTTTGTGGCATACACTTCTACCAAGCTTTCCTGCTACTGATGGACAGATTCTGGTTAGAGCTTGTTTTCATCTGAATCTTCAATAGCTGCAAGGGTTTGAAATACTACTATGGTAGCCTTAGCTCAAAGGATACTTCATTAGCCTGCCCCTCTTTCAGCAGATGACTAAGTCATTTACATGCTTCCATTTAAAAGATATCTTAAATAGATTTATAAATAGAACAAGAAAGTGCATGAAAAATCTCAAAATGTCACTGTAACACTTCAAGTTGCAATATAATTGAAAATCAAAAGATTTTTCTTAAAAGTTCAAGTAATTTCAGCCCTCAAGTGAAGCAACTGCTGGTTTGGACAACAAGCTCCTTAGTGTTAATATTTTTAAGTTGCNTAAGAGCAACTGAATGGTAAGCATTTACATCTAGCTAGAATGACAAGCAGCTGCACAGGATCTAATCTGCAGCTGATAGTGAGCCAAAGTGCAGACTGCAGACTGAAAGTGAGCAATGCTGGTGGACAGCTGCCTCTGAAAGTGTTAATATTTTTAAGTTGCCAGTCATCCTTTTGAACAATTATAGAGACATTATCAAGAGCACACATTAGATTAGGGTTCGAAATATTAATGGATTTCACTAATTTGTTCAGCTATCATACATACTGATGAAATTTCATACAAGAAAGAAACATGTGCATTCCTTTCTGATTTAAAAAAATACACATGTTAGAAATTAAGACAATTTCACTAACTATGTGGAGAGGCAGAAGTGATAACTGCTCAGGACATCTTCATCCCTATTAGAGAATGCAGAAAGAGAAGATAAAGTGTTCTATTTTTATTCAGAGCTATACTGTCATAATGAAATTTCTTTTTTTAAAGGGCCTGGAACCTACAAGGGTTCACAATTTGGGCAGTTACTATTAACTAGCAGGATATTCTTATAATCCTACATGACAGATTACAATTTTAAATACACATATAATCACAGTAAATGTATACGGCTGATGAGGATTCAAAGCAATAACTCAATTGTTAGTGCCACTATAATGTTGTAAGTCTCTACAATTCACTGCCTCATTCTTCTTATCTTCAAGGATGCCTCAAGTAATAGGAATATCTCTGTGCAGGAGTTTCAGGGCAGGCAATGTGTTCTTGAGTGTGTCATGCCTGCCACAACAGGGTTTGAATCTTGATGTATACTAGTGCATAGGATTGCCTTAATGGGTAGAGAGAAAAAGAACAGTTTTAAATTCTCAATGTTTCAAGAAACAGAAAACATCTAAACTCCTTATTACTAGTTCAAAAGACAAGAATATATCATACCTGAAACAAACATATCAACCAGCAGTCATACACAATAATCTTGCAGAAGAGCATTTTTAGATACTCATGCTATTCCTTTAGATGTTTAAATTTTCTAGTAATTGCTTGAATCCTTCCAACCAATTGTGTGCTATTAGGGTGGCTGAACAAGGGTTCTTCACACTGAGATACCCACCCAAACTCACATGAAACACTGTCCTTAACAAACCAGTTTGGCTGAACAGCAGCAGGAGACTTAAAAAAAAGAAGTCCTGAAATCCAAGATAGCAGATGGTAAAACTCAAATTGCATGCTTAAAGTAACAAGTATATGCCTTGAAAGGAAAAGAAGCTTGCACCTAATTATACTGTGGTGCCTGCTTTCACAGCAAGAGGACTTTTTTTTAAGAGATACTTTTTTCTTTGCACTTCATCTAATAACAGTTTTGTTGTTAAGCTGCTATTAAAAGGACACTTTATATTTGGCAATGTGCATATCAGAGATGGGGACATGGCATTATTCGTTCATTTTGTCCAACTGTTTTAACTTTCCCTTTCTTAGCTTTTAATAGTGCTTACAAAGTAAAGGGGGAGGAGGGGAGAATATGTATACTTTAATCAGGTTTGGTTCAGACCACATAGAATAACACATTAGAGAAAAAAGGCAATTACGTAAAAATAGTTGTATTTATATTCCAGAATTTTTTCNAAATAGTTGTATTTATATTCCACAATTTGCTCAAATACTGTTTTTTTTTTTATAAACTTTCTACAGGATGTTTTAAAACAAGTTCTTCACATTGCTTGTCAACTATATACTTATGGAATTTGAGGGAAATAGTTCTGGTTGTTTTTACAGTTTAATACATGTACAGTACCAAAATAATGGTGGCTAGTCACATGCAGTCCATATGAGATTCTAACATAACATTTAATGAATTTTCTGATGTTGACCATCCCTTTGATGCTGAAGGTAATGCATCTGTAGAAAGCAATGACTGTAGATTTGGGTTACTGCTCTCTGCATCTTCCAGTTTTTCAGTGTTGTCCTCCCAATTAATGTGGAATCTCGTGACTCTGGGATTAGATGCCAAAATATTCCTTTGAAGCTGGGAGAGAAGGAAATATATGGATTATGTAATGTGTACATCTCAAGCTGGAGTTCACATCCATATAGATTTTTTTCCTTTTACTCTCCATAGCCTTCTATGTGTAAAACAATTTGTTTAAAAAGGTAATTCACACAAATGTGAATCTATAGCTACTATCTATGGATCAGAAACATGCTTACAGAAACACACCACTTGTTCATTTACTCTAATACCCTACTCAACAAAATATCTGCTTTCTGCAGAGGGTATTTTTAACTGTTCCCTGACTTCAAGGCTATGAGAACTCTGCAAGTAAAGTGCAAGTGTTTATTATTTTAGCCAGCTTTTAGTACTTCATAAAATTTTCCATCAACTTTATGGTGTTTGCAATAATTGTATCAATTCCATCAACTGTCTTTCTTCATTTAAGAGTACAACCTTTCCTTAAATTACCATGGTCTAGATTAATTTCACTAGCTGAATTTTAATTTTTATACTAAAGTTTGAAAGTAAAAACATTGCTTAGATTTGGAAGATATTAATATTGTGACAGTGGACATGCCTAGACATTAGTCATGTATTTTATTCTCATGGCTGGCCTTCATCTTTCTTTGAAAACATGTCGCATTTGTTTATGTATGCGGCAAAACAGAAAATGCTCACTTTCTCTTAATCTTTCACCATTTTCAAGATAATATATAGTTAACTCTGGAGGATGGCAATACCACCATTGGCCACTTATTATGAAAGTNAAAAAAAAAAAAAAGAGAAAGGAACAGATTATAAATTTAAGAATCCTCAAAATTAAGAGTAATTTCAGATTTTGAGAACATAGTGAGCATCTGATCCCTGAAAATTAAGTTAAGCATAGAAAATCATTAGCAACTTTTAAAAAACAATTAGTATACCAGTTCAGTTTAGTTACATTTGAAGATCAGTTTCAGGGACGATGAGGATTATTTCTGTACTTGTCATTACAGTACATGCATTATTCCATTCATTTCTTCATATATCCAGTCTCATAATTCATGCAAACTTAAACAACAAAATTTTCACCATCACATAACTTTGGAACATGTGTGTACACATGTACATCAGCTTTCCTAAAGAGAAAGCCCAACTCCACAAAATCTTCCATGAAAACAAACCCAGATGCTGTATAGAACCTTGTTGGTTTGTACAAAGTCTACCTGGGTAGAGTATTTCACAGGATTCTGATGTTTAATTGATCCTTCTCCTCAAGGTATTAGGTTCCAAATAATTCTGTTACACATAATCTTTTAATTCTAGTCCTGGTTTAATTTTTACCGTGAAGGATTTTTTTTTTTTAAATTTAATCTGTATACTTCCTTGGTCAAGTCATCCATCGATGNTTCTCTGAAGAACAGAGCCACTTTGTCAACAGTGGTGCAGGTAGAAGGAACCCAATGGTTCATTTCACACAGTCAGTGGAAAATAACAATGATGTCCAGCCCAGGCTTCAAGCTGGTGGAAACTGTTGCAGGTTCCTCAATGGTCGCCAAATTTACGGCAACTATATGGTACTTGTAGTTTGTTGCCCCAAGTCTTTTCCATTATGTGATGCCTCGTTCCATGCATTTTATGGTATGACTTGGGGCTTGGTTTTGTTTCTTAAAAACCTCTTTCTATAAGCATACCTTTGATATATGACTAGAACAAAACGTGCCTTACCTTAGAAAAATCTGGCTTTACTGGTGGGTTCTCTCTCAGTTCTGTTTCAGTATATTCATTGTTTACATAGTAGCCAACTCTAATAAATTCTTGACCTCTATAGGTGCATGTAATTAGCACAACTGTTACACCTACTGCATCTGCATCTGGAATAAGCCCTGGGTTAGGTGCATCAGCCTAAATGTAAAAGAGAAAGATGAATTAAAATAAAATTGATACCACATGTCTACTTAGCAGGGGAATCTTACGTAGTATGTCTTAGCAGCTGAGTAGTGACTGTATTTAAAATTGCTCTTCAAGTTAATCAGAAAATATACCTGCTTTCACAACATCAACCCTGAATTTAGGACGCTATCTTCTAGAGACAGAATTACTTAGAATACAGTAATATTGTGCACTGACATTTCCCATGGGTAGTGAGAGAGCTTTGATCCTAAATTACTTTTAAATATATGATCAGCTGAACTGTTGTTCAAGCAAGTGTAAGATTTTTTTTGTACCTCTGAGGCTGAATTGGTCTGTACATGTGTTTTTAACAAGACTAAACCCTTAAAAGTACAGACTGCAATTTATACTTCAGCATGAAAAGCTGAGCAGGGACAGGCTACAATGCAGTTTGAGCTGTCCCACAGATCTCTAGGAAAGTAAACTCCTCTCTCTTGCCTCCTTCCACATGCCTACATTTGTTAAAACATATGCAGTTAAATGCATGGTCGCTCTAAGACATCTGACTTATTTTCAGTCAGGATGCAATTCTAATTAATAGGAAAGTTCCTCAACATCCTTACTTACAAGGACTCTGCAGTTATTAATAATCAATAAAATTTGCCTCAAAGTATGGCTCACATCAGTCCCTTAAAATGCTTCCTAACTACACATTTATTGATAAAATGTGATGCCTTATTCTGCTGTAGGATTTAAAACAACAGCAATCTCAGCATAAATGAAACAGCATCATATTTACAATTTACATGAAGATCTGAGGCCAACAATGAGCACCTGTGTTGCAAGTATAGTTGGTATTAACAATGTGTATTAGAACGGTTCAGGTGTAATCAATCTTGCCTGAGGACAGAGGACAAATGGCATTAATTCCTGCTGCCCCCCTCATCCCTGCTTTTTTGTAGTATTTATATGCTCCAGCACTGTGAAATTTGGGAACTAGTGGTCATCCATCAGTGGCTTCTGCTCTTTTCTGCTTTAATTCTAAGCCTTCAAACCAGTCTAGCTTTTTATAAAAAGCTGTAGGCACTTTGCAGAAGAACTAGAGGAGTCAGACCTCTCGGGTACAAATACACCAGGGGGAGGAGAAGCAACCAGGGAATCAGGTAGAACACAACTTCCTCCAGCCCTGAAAGGAACAGAAAATGACCAAATGGCTTTACAACTTGCATAGGGGAATGGAAAAGATGACCAAGGAATAGGACAAGTGTAGAAGCTTGGAAAAAAAAAAAAAAAATCACAACTGTAATTCAGTAGTTTTGTTCCAATGGTGCCCAGGACCATTTGATTACTTTGAATTTCACAGTAGGCAGTTACAGAATAATATGTTGCAAAAGGACACTGTCCCATTTAACGCCCCATGAAACTCAGCTCACATTCTGGAACAGGATTTTAGTTTTTCCAGGCTCCTGTTGTCATTTTGTGACCTGAAATATCCTATGATACAGTTGTCAACCCAAGGAAATACTCTGGCTTAATCCTACTTAACTCTCAAACATTGTTTTGCTAAGTGGAAAAGACACTGAACACACAAAGAAAACACATTTTCTTTTCTCAAATTTTGAACTTCTGACTTGGTTGTCAAACCTCTTAATTGCCCAGGAAACACATGGTCATACACAGGCAGAAGAAAAAAATAACAGCTTGGTATGACAGAAGTAAGCAGTTGCAAATATATTTTTTGGTAGGCAAAAAAAGGCAGTAGGATTAACTTTCACATAAAAATCACTGCCTTAATATGCCATTCTTATGCTAGAAATTACTTAAGAATTTTATGAAATCACTCAGTGTACGTGTTGTCTTGAATTGTTGCTTTTCCACGATACATTTATCCACATAGCTATTACTGCAGAGTTGCTAAATTAGGGTAAAGTCATATCCCCACTTAAAGATAGTAAATTATTTATGTGCTTATATTCTCAAAAAGAAGATTCTGTGAATTTGACAAATCCCCAGGTAAGAAGAAATCAGGTTTCACTACTTGTATTTAGAACCAAGCAGGCGAAGCTGTGGGCCTTTAATATTGAATTTTTAAAAAAGCTGATTGCATAATTCTGAAACATAAAATAGTTCTTCCATCTTTCTGTATGTAAGGCTGACTTCCCAATCTGATACACAGCTTTTTTTCAACAAAGGTAGTTTTATTATCATCTGTATTTTATCTGTGTGGTACTCCATTTTACTTGCTGTTTCAGCCATTTTCCTATTTAGAAAAATCTACAGCATATTACTAGCTAGAAATTTTATATTTTCTACCAGGCTGCTTCAGTTTCATGAATAAAATAGCTTCAGTCATCAGCAAAGACTTATTGCAGCACTTCGGTTTTTGGTGGCCTCCTGTGTATTTTTAAAACAAGTCGTACCCTAAGTCATACCCTCCCCCAAAATTCAGTGCTTTTGGAGTCTAATACTTCGGCCAACAGTACTTCCATAAGAAATAAAAGGGAAACTTTAATATGACACGGCAGTACTGACTCTCTTACAGGACTAATTCCAATCTAAGCAAAATGTCTACTTATCTACTCCTAATTTAGCTGTAGTGTCATTTATAACCAGGATACAACTGATGAGCCCATCCTACAGAAACTGCAAGACCAGTAAATTTAACTTCTAAGGCCTTCCTAATCACACAGTCAAAACATGCCTTTTTAGGCACCTGCCTCCTGCTCCTTCCCACCAACAATGAATCTTTGTAACTTAACCAAGAACAGTGCATCTTTTAAATCAGAAATGTAAATGCCAGCTGATTTGTCTGGATATAGTGCTACAACGTAACCCCTTTGAGGGCTATAGAGGATCACCTATTTCTGACCAATTATTGCCATAAGCTATAATAGTTTGATAATGGAAGAACTGTTAATAAATGATGCATTTGTTACACATCAGCTTTATTTGTAGTGTGGAAAAATCAGGCCCATCTCCAAAATCCAACAGAAATGTTTCAAGACTGATTTGCACGTACGTGCTTGATAAATGAAACCTCCAGCCTAATCCTATTCCTTTAACCTGTCCTGTAAGAAAAAAAAAAAGTTTCCTGGAATTTAAAGGATTAATCAAGATGCCTCATAAATGTTGATATTTAAAAACAGTTACAGTAACTATGAGAAATAAGAAAGTGTATTCATTAGCACTTTATTTTTTTAATGCTTATATTCCAGCATGTGTTTGCCATTAAACAGTTAAGTGAATTTATAGTATTTGGGAAAGTAGCATGCTTCTTATACAAGAAGCGGTACTCAGTTTCAATCCGATTTTTCTTCAGATGGATTTTGCTCTCAGTTTACTAGAGAAATACTAGTATTTGATAAATAGAGGAAAAAGCGAGCTAAATCATAGTTTTGATTAAAACAAAACAAAGTTCCGTAAGAATTTATGCAAGTCTGCTTTATTTTCTTCCCCCTCTTGCTGCCTTAAAATGGAAACCAGAATAGGCTAGTAAGCCATCTTAGCACACTGTTCTTTCCCTGTTTTCCTTCCCTTCATTATTCCTTCTTAGTAACTTTTGGCTTTAACAGCAGTATTTTATAGGACTGTCATGTTCTCCAGAGTTTGTTGGACAGATCTGATCTACACACTTATGTCCCAAATGCCTGCTATCTACCATTGGAATTCTGTCTTATTTTACAAATTGCTATGTTTTGTTGTGATTTAGCATGCTTAGCCAAACATCATCATTGAACATTTATCCTGCCAAACAGAAATGAACTCTTGACTGTTTTGGCCGAGTTTTACGATGAATTTGTTGGCCTGATCTGAAGATGCTGCCTGTATTAACCTAGTGCTCCCGACTGTCTGAAACTGCCACCAGCTACAGTAGTTAAGCCTGATGGTGCTAATGTAAACCAGATAACTGTTACTCTTGATTACTGAGTGATCTAGAATACATTTATAAACCAGACTGATCAAAATTGCCAGTAGCTATGGGAACAGTGCTTATCACTATCTCCAATTATTGATACCACAAGTGAAAATATTACAATGGAAATATCAGGGGCAAGAAATGTCAGCTCATGAACATACTTCAAAGGAAGGTTTATCATAGCTGAAGAGCCAACTGAAATATTTTTCTAGCTTACCATTATTTTTCAGGTGCCTTTTAGTTTGATACAGACATCTTTAAATAAATTAATACAACCCTTTTAGAAACAGTTAAAACAAACTTACCTGAAATACAAACATGTGTCTGCCTGCAGGAACAGGTCCTACTAAAACAGAGTCTAACACCTGGTCATACTCTTCACTTTCAGCTGAACCCACATAAATTATTTTCCATTCCAAATCTACAGCAAAACAAAAATATATTAAAAAAAACCCCAAACATTATTTATCATTTCAGTTAAAGGTCTTCCACTCTTAGCTATCAATCAACAGTTTTGCATAGCCTAAAATCACTTCTTTGGCAACAGGCCTAAAGTAACAAGGACCTGTCTTCATTGGGGAAATTTACCGATGCCTGCCCCGTCTTCATGAACCAGACCATCCCACCATCTCTCTAGTCAGGGTACTACAGAAATGCCTCTATTTTTGTAGTCAGATTAATTTTCATATTTTCTACAGAGGACAGGGCCCCTTTACTTGTTGGGAGCTGTGTTCATCATTTTCTCAAAGCCTGTCAGAATAGCTGCAGCACAGGGTTAATATGCTTGGAGCATATTGCATGCCTTGAATACTGACTCACCACCCAAAAAGAAATTCCCACCTTCCACATACACACCTCACAGCTTAAATACAGGTAATGGAAGGTAGTTAATTGAGTAAGAAAACCCACTGTGTAAACACCAGGCACACTTAACTGTATGCCCCTATTATTTACGTAACTTGTGTAACCTGAGAAGGATGTAAAATTGTGATAGCACTATTAGATCTCATTGAATACATAGGTGTGCTTTGATTTTAATCACATTCTGAAATGGAATTACAGGCAAAAGAAAATTTAAATGTAGCGTTTTGCTTCTTAAAATAATGCACCAAAATAAAACATTTCTTACAATTCAGTTTTTTCTAACTCACCCTCTCCACCACAGGTGTTTGAAAGCTGAAAGTGCAAATAAGCACACATTAGCTCTTCCTGGGCCAGCTTTTCACTTTCACTTTTTGATTCAAAAATACCTATGGAACTAATCTTAAAAGACTGATTTTGGGTTTTTTTTAAACAAGAGGGGAAAAGATCACAATTATAGAAAAATATCACTAACTTTGTTTTTAAATTAAACTGTTACTTCAAAACTGTACCATAAAAAAGGCTTACATGATGTATTTTAATATTTTTTCCTTATGAACAATGCCCTGATTGTCTATGCAAAAGCACAAACCTGTTACCCTATTACATTTACTTTATTACTATGCTCTGCAAAATCCAAAAGTCTACATTATGGTTTCTTGATGCAGGAATGGAATTTAAGCATGGAGAAAAATTAGCACTTTAACAGAACTTGGCTGCCTTAGGACTGCAACTCTCTTTCCTCATTAATGAGTTCTTCTTGCTTATCATGTTTAACAGTGCAGGTTTTGGGGTTTTAAGTAACATAATTAACAGGGCTTGGGAGGAGATTTTACTCCTCTGTACAGTAAAATTGGCTAGGTACTGTATCAAGGTTTTGTTTACATTTTAAGCACATAGTACTAGCTACTGCCAGTACTGCAGACTACTCATGAAGGACAATTAGAGACCTCTTTTGTCAGCATCTGAGTGTAAGTTACTACTTCAAAGTAGTGAGGACTTTTAGGCTAAGCTACTTATCACGCCATCCTGTGCCATTATTCTAGGAGAACAGTATAAAGTTCATTCTAAACTAGTAGTATTTAGTACTAAAAAAATTACTTTTAAAAAATAAGTTTTAAATTCTACATTTAATAGGTTGATCCAAATGCTGATTAGATATCTTAACAGGGAATAACCTTTTTTTTTTAAAAAAAGGGCTGGAGTTAATGAATTTAATTTCAAGATCAGTGGTACACAGGACTGTCTTAAGTAACCACAGTAAATAGATATATTACCATGTGAAAGCTAAGACAACGACAAAAATTTTTTCATCAAGTATAGAAAGGCTATGTTTAATCTTATTTTTAAATGTGAAATATAGCAGTGTTCATCCTGAATTTATCCTGTAGTCCACCTTGCATTTAGGTGGGGGAAGTGACCTGAAAATTCTGTGTTAGACCATCTATAGTTCTCATCCCGACTGTCTGGGATTAACTCTCACATAAATCCAGAGTGAGGAGCATGTCATGTACAGCTGCAGACAACTAGAAAGAAAGGAGTAACGCCCTGTCCCCCAGCCCCTATGACCAGCACTGCTGCCACAGCAGTTGCCATTAACGGGTTTGATGCTGTACCTCAGATGAGGCCAGAATGACTGGAGAGATCCAATCCGTGTCAGTCAGTTGTAAAAGGGCAGGAGACTAGCGGCAGAGGCCTAGAGGAAATCTCAGGCTCAGACGAGACTTCCTCTCAAGTTCCCGCCAGCGCAGCCGTCCCTCCCAGCGGCGGCGGAGCAGAGCGAGCCCAGCCGTCCCCGCCCAGCGTGCTGTCACCAGGCCGCCGGCACGCACAAGTCAAAACTGCTACAGAAGCAGGCAGGGTGAGGCAAGTTTAAGTGCAGCGACAGAGAGCCTGCCGGACGTTATCACGCCTGAACTCCCGTTTTCCTTTTCTCTTCCCTTGCCCCTCAGGCCGCTGGGGCTCCCTACCGAGCAGGTGGCTGTCAGACAGCCCCAGCCGAGCGGCCTCCTCCTCCTCACTCGCCCCGCCGCCGGCGGCCAGGAGCGCCTCGCTGGCCCTCACAGCCCGCCGCCGTTTTCCTCGCTCTGAGCCGCGGCGTTCAAAACTCCCGCCCGAGGGGCGACGCGCGGCCTCTCGGGGAGACTCCCGCAGAGCGCCGCGGCGCAGCCTGCCGGGGGGCGGCGCTGCGGAGCGCCGCCGAGGGGAAGGCGGTTCGCGGCCCGCCCGGCTGAGGGGAAAGGCGGGAGGCCGCCAGCGGCACGGCGAGCCCCTCGGTGAGGAGCACGGCCAGCGCCCCAAACTCGGGCGGGGGGGCCTCGCGGAGCGGCTGCAGGGCGACACCACCGGGGCCGCCCCCCCCCCTTCTGGCGGCAGCCGGTAACTTTCGAGTGACTTCCAAAAATAGTGGCTGGCGGCCGGCCCCCTCCCCCACCGGCAGGGCTCCCGCTGCCAACGTGCCGAGCCGTACCGCGTCCCACCGCACACCGGCCCCGCGCGCCCACCGCCGCGGCAGCCAGCTACCCACACCCGGGGCCAAGCCCGCCCGCCCCTGCCTCCCGCAGAGATTTAAAAAAAATTTTTTTTCTTAAGTATTAAAATGGAGCACGAGGCCAAGGGAACGCTTGCTCCGGACCGTTTTCCGCGCTCCGAGTAACGCCTGGGCGTAGGGTCGCCGGCCACGCAGCAGCCCTGTGCCCGCGGGCGCGGAGATGCGCAGCAGCCGAGCCCGGTTAACCCTCTCCCTCTCGCGCTCCCCCCCACGCACACACAAAGCTGGCAACATGGCTACCACCACTCAAACAAGTTCCTCGCAACTTGCAGCTTGGCTCGCCACTGGCGCGGCGGGGACAGGCGGCCCCGGCTCGGCGGCCAGGGCAGGCGAACGCCGCCAACTTTCCCCCCGGGCTGAGGGAGAACGGTTTATCCGCCGGCGGCACATCCCTCCGCCTCGGCACGGCGATGCGGCCAAGGAGAAACTGTTACATTGTATGAGCAGGCCTGTGCAAAGTTTAAGCCTTAAAACCCCTGAAACTAAGAGCCCGGGGTTACCAAATCCGTATCGGGAAAAATCTACTCACCTTCCGACAGGTCCTCTATGCACTCAAATGTGATTTCGAACTGGAAGGGATTGTAGAAAGGAGAAGGATTATCCAGCACCACTACATTGTTCACCTGAACCTTTGCCATATTTTGAAAAAAAACACAAACAATAGGAAGAGCGTGTTAACGCAGCACAATAAAGTCCAGAGTGTTGGCTTTTTGCAACGCACAAACCCCCGTGCCAGTGTCTGAGCGAGGCCGCGGAGCTGCGACTTGCAGAAACTTTTTCCCCCCTTTTATTTACACCAGGAACACTCCACACTGTTTGCAGCTTTCCTATTTCACTAAACTACAGCCCATTCTGCCCTGCTCGCCGCCAGCGCCCGCCCGGATTGGCCGCACGCCGGCCTAGGGCCCTCCTCCCCGAGCACGGCGGCCGAGCGGCAGCAAGATGGGCTCCGCCGCTCTCGATCGGCCCGCGGCGCCTCGCTACAGCGCCCCCGCCCGGTGCGCCGCGGAAACAGCCTGCCAACGGCCGCGCAGCGCCGGGCGGGGCGGGGCCGAGCCCAGCCTGGGGAAGGCGGGGCGGGCGGGCGCCCAGCGGAGGCCACCGCCCCGGGAGGCTCCGCCCCACGTCGCCTGTGGCGCTTCGGCATGTGCCGTGGGGCTGTTGCGGGAGTGGGGGGGTAGGCTTCTTTTTTTTTCCCCTTTTCTGTGCGCTAGGGTGATGCAGTGAGGTGGTTTTGGCGGGGCTGGGTGCTGATGGGATCCCGGGTGCCAGAGCCAGGCCGGGTCGGGGCCGAGGGGCTGCGCAGGGGTGAGCAGGTCGGGAGAGGCCGACCCCCAGGGGAGTCACGCCATCCCGGGCAGCCCCGCGGCAGGAGCTGCTTGGTTGAAGGCAGCTTGTCAACAGGAAGTGTAATGGGCAGCCTGGCTGGAGCGCCGCTCGCCAGGGTGCCCCCTGAATAAAGGGTGGTTTGCTGGTGAGGTGCTGGGCCTCCCAGGTGCGGACTGGCTGGCTGTACAGGCCAGAACGCTGTCACAGATCCACCTTGCAGCTGCTAGGGAGGCTGCCCATGGACCGGCTGTGGAGGGATCGGAGAATGGCTCCGATTGGACACTGCCCTACTGCCAAGAAGCCATCCCATTCCTGTATTTGTAAAGAAGGCCTTAGGTAACATAATAAACTGTGAAACAGTGAATATCCCAGTGCGGCAGCAGGAAGCCCAGAGAGGAGGCCATCTTGTGCGGCAGCAGGAGAACCATAGCGGAGGCCATCTTGTGGCTGCCACACACAAGGGATGGGGAGAAGTGACACAGCACTGTGGCACCAGTTTACATGATCGGGCCTTGGGGGTGCGAGCTGTGTACTCTCACCACAGGAGGATATTCTGTGTGGAAATGAATACACATCCAGGCTCTAGTAATGTCTGCAGGTTGGCCTTGTATGCAGTGAAGTTATGCACAGCAGGAAGGTGTGTAGGAGCCGTCTTACTATCTGCGTGGGAAGGCCGAGCCCTGCTGGCGGGAGCAGACTGCTGCCAGATCTGCGGCAGGTGAGAGCGCAGCACTGAGGCACAGAGGCCCTTGGCCTTCAGCAAACCTCCAAGCTGGTGCAAGGTTTAGAAAGGAGATTACACTTCTGATTTGTATTTACAAAGAAATGTCATTGTCTGATACTTACCTGATGTGTTGCTCACGCCACTTTTAATAGCATTCTCCGTATGCCTGACACAAGGGTAGAGGTTATTTTGCTTTGTTTATAATTCTGCTATATGGTTGACTGCCTGAGTTGTTCAGTTCAGAGTCCAGGAAAGTAGGACATACTGGACACAATGGAGGAGATTCCTCACAGCAAGCTAAAGTGCACTTTATATTTTCAGGAAACATATATTTCCAATAACTTATTGCTGGTCGTTTGGGAACAAATAGCTACTGTGGTGGGCTGCACAGCAATGAGAAGGCCTTAGCAGCCTCTCCTCCTTGAACCAAGGGAAGTTGGGGGCGTGGGATTTTTGGGCAAGTTTAGCCACAGCATTTCAGGAGATTTTAAGCTGGTCACAGCTTGTCAACTACTAGGATATTTTGAGCTAAACACTGGAGTGAAAAAGGAGGGCTAAAGATAGAAAAGAAGCTGAGAAATAGGGAAAAGGTGGTTTGAAGGGAGCTGCACATACTTGATAATGAGTGGCAGTTTTCACAGTTGTGCAGAGTTTTTGACCTGCCATGCTCCCAATGTTGCATCATGTGTAGATTTACTGGGAACCCTTTTTTCCCCCCCTCATTTCATCCTCGGCCTTTTTGGATTTTCATTTTTGCTTAAGGCTTAGAGGAACCTAAAATCTCATAAGGAAATTTAATTGCTTTAGTTTTAAGGTGAGAATTTGTCTCCACTTCCTGGGGCCAGGAGTTAAAAGACACTTGAAATAATACTTTTTTTTCCAAACTTTGTTTTGCAGCTCCAAAATTTTTGTATGTTTTAGTAGTTGATGGGGAGGAGGAGCTGAATAGGCCCGTTCCATAATTTTGTGATCATTGCATTTGCCCCAATTTTCTATTGGATCTGTCAGATTTAGTCTTCTTACCCTCATCTTTTCTGTTCAATTAACAAAGTCCTAAAACAAGTCACTATCAAACATGGGAGACTTAACAGAATCTGCTCCACAGATCCAGGCTAACCTAGTAGTGGGGTTTCTTCCCAGTAGGTGTAAAATGAGTTAGGTGGTAGAGGTATGTGGTAGAACTAACCTGCTGTTTTGCCTTCTGTCCATGGCACAAGCTAGTGCACCAGGTCCCTTTCTTTCACTCAAGTGCACTACTACATTTTAAGGAAAAGACTGACTGAAGTAATTGATTCTTCAGGTTTGACAGTGACTGCTGTGAAGGACTTTGGGGAGTGGAACTTGGAAGCTGGAGCACTAGTGCTTGCAGATGGAGGCCTTTGTTGTATTGATGAGTTCAATAGTATTAAAGAACATGACAGAACCAGTATCCATGAAGCAATGGAGCAACAAACCATTAGTGTTGCAAAGGCAGGGTAAGTGGTGTGTTAACATAGTGATAAAACAAAGTAAGATGTTTCTTTTCTATTTACAACTTGGAGGGAGGTTTGTTATGTTGATTAAGTGTATGTGTTTTCTTTGTTGTACTTAATGGTTTTGTTCTCAGCAGTATTCTTAAACTAGAGAAGTCAACATTTCGAAGGACGCTGCACTAGACCAGAGGTTGCAAGCAGTCAGAGTAAACACATACAGGGTTTTCAGTCTACTACTGTATGCCAGGGCACTTTCCTAAGAAGACTTCTTGTTCTTTTACTTGTCCTTTGCTGCAAGTGGTTATAATAATCACATGTGAAATGAGGAACTTTGTGAATTTTTTATTGGAACTCAGCAGGACTTAATTTCTCCAAAATCCAGTAATACTGAATGGTAACATAAGAAGATCAAGAGTTTTCCAGGCTGCTGCATTTTATATGTTGGGCATGGCATAAATATAAACTCATGTGTACTTTCGGTTCCTCGCTTTCTTTTTCAAAGTAGTGTGTGTTCAAATCAGCTATTTCACCCCCCCCACCACCACCACTTTGATCTTTGAGCTCGTATCTCATTCTGTCAGTCATATGCAGCTGTTGTCCAGGCTCAAGTAATTTCCTGCCTGGTGTTGTTAAAATCACTGCTTCTCAAAAGGCATCACCCTTTCCACATTCCTCCTTGTTGCCTGCAGCTCAGCTCTTGCTCCAATTCACATCTTCTTGGCTCCTCTAACTGATCATATCCTTTGTTATCCTGAGCATCTCCACTGAAGCTCTCTTTAACCTCTTTGGCAGACAGCAGACAGGTAATGTCACTCTCACCTGGGGGATCACTCGCCTTTGCCAATAATGCAGCTGGGGACAAATATTTGAAATCAACATAGTACTTAGTAATCTACTTAGTAAGAGAGTGACTATTTTAGCCAGGTTCCTTGTTGCAGTTGGTTGGGTTTTGTAAATTGCAAAACACAATTTGCTAACTTGCATGTATAGTCTCAGTTGCTCACTTTTGAGGACTACATATAATGAGGATTTTTCTAGTAGTAGCTTGGCACAGATAGGTTAAGCACTTTGATAATTTAAGGTCTTATTTTAGTACATGGGAGATAAGGGGTTTTTCCCATTGGGTATAAGCTAATAGAACATCTGTACTCCTTCCTCTCAGTGAGGAAGGACCTTCCTCTTTGGATGTGAGGCAGCAGTTACTCAGAAGCTGACTAGAAATAGCTCAGCGACAAACCAAAGTTAGAATACTCCTGCTGCTGCCTTAACCAAAAGGATTACATTTGGACAACTAGAATAAAAATAAGCTGTCCCCACATCTAAAAATACATGCCAGTATAGCCTAGTTAAGAGACGAAAATGGCTATTTCCCTGGAGAAACAGTTGATACGGCTGCCATAATTCTTTGGTTGGGTTCATATCACACCATGTGTATGCCTAGGTATATATAGAGATTACTCATGGCAATATTGCTTAGTTACTTTTGGTATCTTGATCACTGTCTTTCTGTCTAGTTGCTGTTCTCTGACTGAGAACTGCTGTATATATAATATGTATTAATACAATAATTGTGTATATTGTTTAGCTCTTGTGGTCTTTCAAGGTAAGATGTGCTCTTTATAAGATAGAAACATGATAATTTTTAACACTTTGGAATAATTTCTCCTAGCTAATTTAATTCAACTGTAATCTTCACCGTACTTTTCTCTAGCTTGGTGTGCAAGCTTAATACCAGAACAACTATCCTGGCAGCAACAAACCCAAAAGGCCATTATGACCCTAATGAGTCTGTCTCTGTCAACATAGCTCTTGGCAGTCCCCTGTTGAGCAGATTTGACCTTGTCTTAGTATTGTTAGATACAAAGAACGAGGAATGGGACCGCATCATTTCATCCTTCATCTTGCAAAATAAAGGTAAGAGTAGTCTTTTTAAATTATAACGTGGTGGGGTGGTTTGTTTTATTTTTCTTTTTTTAATTTCCCCACCTTTCAGTTTAGTTTGTTATTCTTGAGTCTTATTAATCAGTCTTTGCATTTTTGCTATAGTAGTTTCTTGCAGTATGGTTGTTTTTCAGGTAGGAATAAGATAGAGATCACTAATGGGTAGGGGTGAGCTGAGAATGCTATACATTTACTCGGTGATCATTTACAAGAGATTTTGGCCCAGACTGCTCAGTAAATGGGTAGTTTCCATCTTGAGCCTTTGCATTGCTTGATGTGCAGATCCTACGCACCATGCAATTGTACATGCTGTTAATGGAAACTGAATTCAAACAGAACAAATCTGAGCAGCGTGTGCTGCAGGGCTCGAAGAATGAACAATAGTGTTCCCTACATTGAGCTCTGTGCTCTGGAATTAGGGAAGGCAGTGTAGTTTAATTTTAACCAGCTGTTTCTCCATCCACTTCAGGAACATGGCATTAATCCCCATTAGGGAAGAAGTGGTTGGAGGAAACTTCTTCAGCTAGCTTCCTTCCCTTCCCAAAATGTTTCCCTGCAAAAAATGTTCAGAATATGGGAGGTAACTTTTGGCTCCCATAAAGCAGGTGAAACAGCCAAAGGATGTACATACATTCATGTAGCATTTTACATTTTCAGGAATACTCGAGCACTTAGTTCTGAATGTACTAGTTGGTAGGCAGTGAGTCTGAGAGCAGTTCTGTTGAAATTACTGGGGGCTTTACTGTGGATTTTGATGGGGCAGGATTGGATAGCGTGTAAGATATTACACTGGAATTTGACCAAGTCCTTGAGGACTAGTGTACAGACAACTCAGTGTGTGCCAGAAATACTGTAGTATGTCTTTCATAGTCACCTTTCTGTTTAACAGGAATTCTTAGGAAAAAGCTTGATGTCTGTTGTTACAGAATTGCTGACTAGGCAGTTGTTACACAGGTTGCCCAAGCAAATCAGAGAAGCTCTGGAGCATGGAAAAGATGAAAACCTACTTCTGCCTTATCAAAAGTATACAGCCAAAATTGTCTGATGAGAGCAACCTGATCCTTGCACGCTACTATCAAATGCAGCGGCAGAGTGACTGCAGAAATGCTGCCCGAACTACCATTCGCTTATTAGAGAGTTTGATACGCCTTGCAGAAGGTAAGGCTGTGGCAATTTTATTTTTAGGCTAACAATTAACCTTTATAAAATTAATAGATCTGGATTGTAATTATGGCCAGTAAGCAGAGTAGCAGCTTTTCCATAGAGGTAGGGATAGGTTATTCTTGTATTATTTTATCTTTCTAATCTAAAGAGACTTGGAGATTTTGAATGTGGGAAAGGGTATTATATTTAGATTATCAAAATCAGTTTTAATTTTACGCTGTTAATGGAAACTGAATTCAAACAGAACAATGGAAGAAATCACATTTGAGAGAAAAATCTCAGAAGTTACGTGTCTTTATGAAAAGCAGTCTCAGGATTTGTTTTACTTCATTTGGGTCCTGGCTTGCCATCCTGCTTAGCCTGAGGAAAGGTGTCAAGTATTTGCTTCTATCCTAAAATTAATATAACATTAAAAAAAGTTTCCTTAATAATCAAGTCTATATTTTGCAATATGACTTCAACATTTCCAAATCTGAGTTCAAATCATGTTTCATTTATAAGAACAAAAACAAAAGAGGCAGTAGGTCTCTGTCTTAATGTGATTTTGTTTTGTAAAATGGTATATAAAATATTTTCAGGATGAATTTAAAAGAATGTACTGTATTTTTGTATAACTATCATAGATGTTGGTTTATGCTTTTATGTGCCACTCAGCACGGTAGTGCTTCCTGCATCAAGTGTTCTCCACTTTGGGGGTAAAATTATTTAAATGAAAGACATTCGTAACTTTTGGGGATTCACATGTTATTTTCACATTCAGTGTTTCTTCCATTCTTTTGCATTCACATGACTGGGGATTTTAGTAGCATTTTGTTCTTTCAAAGTATTATATAGATACTATTAATTAACCTGCTGTTCTCTTGCTGAATAAGAACTTTGTTTCCACAGCCAATTAAGAGAACAGCTTCATGTGGTAAATTATTGGCATTATATTCATTTACAGAAATCAGCTTTGGTTTGCTGACTTAAGAAAGGGAAGGAATTAAAAATAAAGCTTGTGTAGAGAAAAACATTTTAAATAATATTGAATTTGTGATGCAGACTTGTTAGAGGAAATCAAATCTTTTCTGACCTGTGATGAAAACTAGACTTAATTTTTTACGGTATGTTGATGACACATACCTATAAAAGTATGGATGTTTCATATCACACTCTTTGTTGTGATATCCAGCACTTTACATTTTTTAACTCTAATATTTTGAGGATCTTTATTTGGACTGTCACTGTAACTGTAATCCCAAAGTCAGGTTACATTCTTTATTAGTAAAACTAAGCCTTCCAGTTCCTGTTGAAATTGACACTAAAATCAAAAGGATTATATTAATGTTTAAGTTATGCCCATATACAAGTGTTTGAAGAGATGGAGAAATTTGAAGAAATATCCTGTTCCTTCTAGTACAAAAAAAAATTGCTTTTTGCCTTTGGTAACCCTTGCTTTCCATGCCCATTTATTTTTGATAGCTCATGCCCGGTTGATGTTTAGGGATACTGTGACTTTGGAAGATGCTATAACTGTGGTATCAGTAATGGAATCTTCTATGCAGGTAAGGTTTCTTGCAGGTGTAGCTGTTGCTGCAATACCACATTTAAGGGATTCAGTTTATCATGTAGATACATGCCAGCTCCCTTCATCTCTTTGGAGAGGGTTCCATGGACTCATGGAAAGTAGATCATCAGAGACCTTGATAAGTAATTTCTAGTCCATCTTGATCATTAAAATCCTGATACAGGGATTATACTGAAAAATTTGTATTGGTGATAAAGGTGTAGTACCTTTTTTTGTAGACTTTATTGTCTAAGTGAAGTTTTGGCATACTATCAACTTTTGTTAATCTCCATTTTAAAGACGTTTTGAGACAGAAATTATGTCTATATTGCTGTGTTTAATAGCCTCTGATGGGTTTTTTCTTCCATGATGCTATCTTGTCACTCATTAACTAGGTATGAGAGGACCAAATCATTTTCTTGGACCAAGTTTCAAACAGTTGCCAAGACCGTTATTTTGCCATTAGTTAATTTTAAAATATGTTTATGATGATACTAAAGCTCAAAACTTTTAGAAGAATTAGAAGAGTAAATAGAAAACTAATTTTACTCTGAGGAACCTTAAAAATTCGAAACTTAGGTTGCCATACACTGAAAATTGTGCATTCCAAATATCACATGGATTTGTGTAATGTTTCTATGTAAAAAGACATTGAAAAAAATGTGGAAGGCTAGATCTTAGTTTACTGTAACCTTATTAGGATGTTGAATGTAAAGAAAAAGCAGCGCATTTAGAATTAATAAAAGGAATGTGAATCTGGTAGAGGCTTTTTTAAAATGGAAATGTGGAAAATAATATGGACACTATTACTTCAGATAGAATATTTTAAGGGAAATAAATCTTCTTGATTTGGAGTAGACAAAATATTACCATAAGCAGATTACCCAAAGTTTTATGCATGGAGGTTTTTAGCATGTCTGAAATATTTGGTTTTGGCTCTGTCAGAGATGGTGTACTCCACTGTACAGATGACTGGTCTGATCCAAAATGGCATTTCCTATGTTTCTGTATAGGTTGATATGAATATATTCAAATTAAAACAATTTTATATAGCATGCATTAGCTCAATGGGCCTTAAAGACTTTTGCAGGAGTATTTATTTTTTTTATTTTTTGGAGATAAAGCTCTTCAGGATAGATGCACAAAGTCACATATGGCAGGTAAGCACTTGTGATCTCCCTTATTCTTTCAGTGAGGGTTGAGAGACTAATTGCAGTTTGTGCCATGGATGATCTACTGCTCCGTGCTGCAAATGGAATTTGTCTCAAAAATACTATAGGGCCTGACCTTATTAAGTAGCGAAAGATTATTTCGCTATCTGCTGCAATTCATCTTGCACTGTTTTGAAGAGCTCAACTTTTCAGTGACAGCACTGCATCTGGGTTAAAATAAGAAGCTCTACTAATATATCCAGCAGAAGATATCATGTAAGTGTTCATTAACTGTAGTTAAACCTGTAATAAACTAGATGGGAATTTGATAGNTTCTTAGGAGCAAGTAAGCAAATGTGTTCTGCTAGGAATCTGCAAATTTGAGATCTGCTATTAAGGCCAAATTTTACTGTCCTCCTGGAAAGTATAAATGAATCACTGAAACAGTTTCTTTTTGAAGGAAGATTTTTTTTTTAAATTAAAAAGTTAGAAGTAGTATGCAAATATTTTCAGAAATTGATTCCTTCCCTAGAAAAAAAATCACTTCATGTATAGATACATGCTGTGTTTCTTGCCTATTTGTCGGTCTGTAGAATGAGGTTGTAAATGGGAAAGTACCAGTGTCATTCTTGAAGGACTGGCTGACACCTTTCAGCTCAGCAAACTGCCTTCAGCCCTGAATTTGCAACTTCTACAAAAAGTAATATTCTTGCAAGTATAAAATCAAAGTTCACAGTTCTCGGGTCAGTGTTCAG
>VZTO01000929.1:71889-82466 GCA_013400615.1 Syrrhaptes paradoxus | reverse complement strand
AAGATTCAGAAATATTTTTTTTAAAGAAATGAAAATGAGGAGTTTACCCTCAGGCAAAAGGAATTGGATGTATCACCTAGGCAAGAAAACAAATAGGAAAATCTGTGCAGAGCTGTATAACCAGAAATTGTTTTGCCCTTCATTGCAGGACAACATTGAAATACATGGAGAAAGATACTGAACACTGGCTTTTTATAGCTCTTCAATAACCATGAAGAAATTGACTTTATTTTTGTTTTGTAGATTGATGAGAAGCGAAAATACATGGAAAGCACGATCTGAAAGAATGCAAAGAGTTGTTTTTGTTGTAAAGCTATCTCACCTTTTTTTCTTGCTAAAGATTTTAGGTACTTGTATGAATTCAGAGAAGGGCAATAAAGCTGGTAAAAAAGGCTTGAAGGAATGTCATATGAGGAGGGACTAAGGACTCTGGGTTTGTCTAGTTTGGAGAAAAGGAGGCTGAGGGGCAACCTCATGGCTCTCTACAGGTTCCTGAGGAAGGGAAGTGGAGAGGGAGGTGCTGAACTCTTCTCCCTGGGATTCAGAGACAGGACGTGTGGGAACGGTTCAAATCTGCACCAGAGGAGGTTCAGACTGGACATTAGGAAGCATTTATTTGCAGAGAGGGTGGTCAAACACTGGAACAGGCTTCCTAGACAGGTGATGGATGCCCCAAGCCTATCAGTGTCTAAGAGGCATTTGGACAATGCCCTTAAAAATATGCTTTAACTTTTGTTCAGTCCTGAATTGGTCAGGCAGTTGGACTAGATGATTGCTGTAGGTCCCTTCCAACTGAAATATAATTTCTATTCTATTCTATTTTTTAAATATTCAATTGTATTTTTTAAAAATATGAAGAAAAAGGAACAAAATTAAACATCACCAATTTAACAATAATCTCATATGGAATTCCTAAAATTAATCAATTTTTATTTATGATAATGTTATTTGTGTCAGTTTGATATTTTATCAAGTAATACGCAGCATTCACAGATTAAAAGTTTATTCACAGCTATATATGTGTCAGGGAGCAGCAGAAACAGAGCTGTTTTGTGAGTGGAGACAGACAAGGAGCCTGGGTGACAGCACAGGCAAGTCAGTGATGGCCCAGACCACAGTACAGACCCACAGCATGACCAGAGTGAATGGAACTGAGCTGGCGTTAGCAAGAGGTGCCATCAACAGTCCAGAAACCATCGACCTAGTCAAGGTAATAAGTCAGGTCCAGGTCATCCAAGCCATCTCAGTATGAGTGGGCAATACAGCTTAGCAGAGCTATAAATACAGTACAGTTGAGATTGGGACTGGAAACATTGAATTGAGCAGAAATGGGATTCTTGGGCCATGTGGAGAGAGAGGGAGAGGGTTCCCGGGGAAGATAGTCAGGGCCAATATAGCCTGTCGGCCTGACACCACCTCAGTGACTGTTCTCTTTCATCAAAAGAATGATACAATGAATGAATTAACTTGTTTAACAATGCTTTGTGGTGGTATAATGTTCCTTTCTCAGACTTTTCTAGTACGAAAGTTCCATGTGCATAATCATAATCACAAACAAGAGCTAATCTTTATCTTCCTTCCATTCTGCACATTCCTCTCTCACTCATTCCTTGTGTCCAGCTTGACAGTAGATATTTCTTCAGAAAAGAATCATCTCAGAGTCACCCAGAAATCATATGTTTGGTACATGCTTATCAGTCCGTATTATCTGAGATACTAAGACACTAAGTATATACCCACTAAACCATAACGACTTCCATGACTTTAAGAATATCTCAGATATTCTCCTTGTGTCAGAATGTTGAATTCTGAAGAAATGAGGACAAGGACAGGTGTGATGATCTGTATAAACAAGTCAGCCACAGAAACTGTAAGCAAATATAATGGTTTTGGTTTGTTTATTTTTAAAAAGTTTCTTTAGATTTGCCCATATGTATCTCTGACACTGAGAGAACAATAAATAAGTGGTTTAGCAGTAGGTATAATGCATTATCTAAAAGTAACAGCAAAATCTTTCTTCCAAGATGAGAAAATCAAGCTGCTTCCTGTCACTTAGTGCAAAGTACCAGAGATTTTTTATTTCTTTTCCATCAGCATCTGCAGCATTTTGGAATTGATAAAAATTTGCAAGACAGCCAGATTCCTGAATACATTGAGTGAGATATTCTCATCAGCCTACACTGCAATATGTTTTGGGATAAAAATGAACTGGTCATTTTCTTCCTTTGTTCTCTCAATTAAGGAGTTTTAAAACCACTAACACATTGTAATTGAAATCTTGAGTCTTCCCCAGTGCTCAGACACAGCTGAGCACATATTTTTTTCATACAGATATATAAAACTGTAAGACCTAATTCTTGTAGAAAGAAACAGGTGAGTTTCAAAGCCTGAAAAGTTACTGAAAGGAGTCTCCTGGATTACAGGAACCTTTCTTCTGACAAGAAAATTTGTGCATCCGTGGAAACCATCAAGTTGCTGATGACTTTTCATTCCCCTGCTGAGATAAAAGTGAAACTTTTCTTTATATAACTCCTCAGCTACTGAGAAAGTGAACCCATTCTCTCAGGAATCATTTATTGAAAAACTTGCTTTATTCCAATACAGGAAAGTAGCTCTAGTTAGTCAATTAGCTCTAGTACCCTATGAACAGCAGTGGCATCTTGTGCAAAACTTGTTGTAAGAGGAGAAGCTTCGAGTTCCTTAGCCACACCCACAGGGTGTGAATAAAGCTAAATTTTAATGGCCACATTCTGTTTTTCACCACCTAAAACATTCATAAAAATATTTTTTAAAGCATGTGCTTGGTTACCCAGACATCTGGCATCACGGTCTGAACTGCTACATAGTGGTAACAAATTGCCATATACTCAGAAATGCTGTCTATTTTTGAAGTAAATGTGACAACCATCTTGAATGCTCAAGGCAAGTAAGACTAATGCACCCTAGGAGCTTCAGGGTTTGCTCTTTTTTTTTTCTGAAGGTGCCATCAGTTTTATTTTCATATGCACAAACATTTGATGTGCAATGAAGATAATGTTTGCTGAACATGTGTTTTGACTGTGTGTCCCTCCACTTCTGTTTGGAAGTCCATAGACAAACATAGTAGTAGTTCTCATACTTGCATCAACTGACTTAGGAACTGAGGTCTTGACCCCAGACACATGATCTATCCCATATTTTGGTGCCACACATCCTTTTTCCCCAAACAGAGACATCACTCTTATGTCACCAAACATAAGAACCAGAATCCTCACCTTTTTTTTTTTTTTTTTTTTTTTTTTTTTTTTTTTTTTTTTTTTTTTTTTTTTTTTTTTTTTTTTTTTTTTTCCAGCAGTCTGAGGTTCACTTCACCATAGAAAGTGTTTGCTCTCATTTCATCCTGTTGATACGCAGTCAGACAGGTATGCAGGTTCTGGATTAATGTGATAGGGTTCACAATCCTGATGTGGCTAGGATAGAGGCTCCTTTTTAGTACAGCAATTACTTCATGGCCAAGTAACTTGACTGTGAAAATATATTTACCAGAAAGCTATTATGTCAAAGCTTTCTCTAAAATAATTTTATGCTTCACTGGCTATGGTTCAGTCTAGACATAATCAAACCAAGTTTAAATGAATTCTCTCAGGCATAGGTAGCAGTCTAATTTAATGAGCTGAGCAAGTTGCACAACCTGCTAGAGAAATACAAGTGCATCTGCTGAAATACATGTTGCCATCACTGGACTAAACCTACTAACTGAACTAAACAGTTAAATATAATTGATTCTGTTGGAAATAGAGAAAAGCTGATGTCCTTGCTGGTGTTCCAGATCAGAAAAACAAAATTAATTGCTCATGTGCTGTCATACCAAATGTGAATGTTAATTAAGATCTCTAAGCTGTATGAGAATTAATGTAGTTTAAACTCTTATTAAAGAAGCTTACAACTTACCTGATGAGACAAAAAATTTGTTTGAAAAACACCCCAGAATTGGTGGTCCAGCTCTGACTGATCAGGGTAACTAATGAAGTAAAGATTGTGTGGCTGAGGCTCCAAATCTTTACTGGTTGAAAATGCATTTTGTGTCTTGAAAGTATAACACTGCAGGTCTAACACTTTTGGTGTTAAACAGTTGTCTATTCTTGTTTAATGGTGAATGGGGAGAAGAATCCTAGTACATCTGCTTTCCCAGAGACATTAAAGGTTCAGAAGAAACTCTTCTATCCGTCTCTTGATTAGTAAAGGAAAGCATAGCTACAAAGACAGCTCATCTGCATTACTTGAATTGTAGAAGTGACAACCTAGGAATCATCGTGTTGATGCATTCTCTCAGCATTAATCATGATGTATTCTCTCAGCACTAAACATGTGAAAAAGAAGTTAAAAAGTAGAAAAAAAACCTTGCACAGTGTAAGTGGTCATATCCAAAATCTTTTCTCCAGTGTCTCATGTGTTCCTGGTTTCCCTTCAGTACTGGGACGTCTCTTTGCTGAAGTTCCAGAAATCGTAGAATCATAGAATGGTTTGGGTTGGAAAGGACCTTAAAGATCATCGACTTTCAACCCCCCTGCCATCAGCAGAGACACCCTCCACTAGCCCAGGTTGCTCAAAGCATCATCCAGCCTGGCCTTGAACACCTCCAGGGATGGGGCATTCACAGCTTCCCTGGGCAACCTGTTCCAGGGCCTTACCACCCTCATAATGAAAATTTTCTTCCTTTTATCTAATCTAAGTCTACCTCTTTCAGCTTGAAAGCATTACTCACAGTGCTATCAGTACACTCCCTGATAAAGAGAGCCTCCCCATCTCTTCTGTAGTCTCCCTTTATGTACTAGAAGGCATCTAGAAGGTGTCCCTAGAGCCTTCCTTCTTCAGGCTGAAAAACCCCAAGTCCCTCAGCCTGTCTCCATCCCTCTGATCATGTTTGTAGCCCTCCTCTAGACTCACTCCAATAAGTTTGTGTCTTTTCTATACTGAGGACTCCAGACCTGGATGCAGTACTCCAGGTGGGGTCTCAGGAGAGCAGAGCAGAGGGGGAGAATCACCTCCCTCCACCTGCTAGCTATGCTGCTTTTGATGCAGCTCAGGATACAGTTGACTTTCTGACCTGCAAGCACACATTGCTGGGTCGCATTAAGCTTCTGAGCTTATGAACAATATGTGTTCTTCTTTGAAGGAAGAAAGCAATAGAAATTAGCTTAGCCTTTAAACAAATATGATGTTTTTATAACACTGTTCAGTGTTGAAGCTTCTTGTTATGACTAGAGTTTCCTTGTACAAAAACTGCAAACTAGCTTGCTGAAATCTATCTCAATAGTTTACTGCTCAATATTACTGAAAATTCAATGGATGTTTTTGGGAAACTAAGACATAAATTACTGACCTTCAAAGTGAATGCATCTTCACTATTAAATCAGTTATTCTCATTATATTCAGACTGTATTTCCAAACCACATTATAACTGCTTCAAAGGTACTGGTACTAAGTGATGGTACTGGTTCCAATCGATGTGTGAAGTTTGGTAGTTTAGAACTCAAATTATCTAAAAACCAGATTCCCAGTTCTTATTTTGCTAAATTATAAGCTTTTTCTTTTGGACAATGTGTGAGAGAGAGAGATGAGTTTGGAATCAAAAATGGCTGTTTAAAGGGAATTCCAGCAGGGGAACTGGTTTTGCTTTTCTGCATTCCCTTTAGAAAAAAATAGAGTTAATAATAAATTTTGATGTGCTGATTTTTGTTACTAGTTACTCACTTATATCAAGTTTTCTGGCATTATTAAAAAGTATATTGAGGAAAAATGTTAATTTCAGATATATCCAAAATGGCACAATATAAAAGGTGGTGAGAAAACTGTGCACACTGAATTACACAAATCAAGAAAACCACCTTTCCCCTACTGAGAGTGGGTAGTGATCTTTTGAGCAAGAAATGCTTTCCAAGGGTCAAAATTCATCCTTTAGGTCTCATTTCACAGTCCATTACTGAGAAATAATGTTGTAGCCCGCAAGGTGTGGCCTGCCTCACTGTCTTCTTCTCCCAGCAGCAACAGCTGAACTCTCTGTGAGTGCATGCGGGAGACTCTGTTACTGCTCCTGCGAGTAGAGGGTTTAGATAGATCCAATCCAAACCTCTCCCATAATCAGGAACATATTGAGTGAACAGTTTGGCTTGTTGAACAAGACCATTTCTCTTCTGAGGGGGAGGAGAGTCTGGAAACGAATTCTCTCTGCCTAAACTGTTCCAATTTTTCCTAGGGGGTATGCAGTTCATCCTCCCAGTTTCTTCTATCGAGTAGATTTCATGCACAATTTTCCCTATCATAATGTTATTTTTTCTGTTGAAAGACATAGCAGAAAATTCCCAACCAGTTCCACCTGCAGTACACTACTTGGTGTACTGTTGATTGATTTCTACTCTTTTCTGCCTGGGAAATCTGACTAGTTTAAGACTAAAGAATCTTGAGCAGAGCATTTGAGTGCACCATTTACTGCTTGCTGCTCCTGCCTCTAGTAATAGCAGAGGTTATTGCTGGATAGAAATAGAGCTCTGCAAAAGAACATATAGCTGAGGCACATTCTTTTCCTTTAAATAGGAAGTCATTGAATGGGATGAGATTATACCACAATGGATTTTAGTACTTGCTATACAAAACATGTTCCTGTGTCAATAGGCTTGTTTATCACTGTTAACATGCATACACACATAGAAACTTGCAGATGTAATATGGTAGCTCTATGCATTACTAAAAGCTAAACAGAATCTTCAATTTGTTGGTTAAAGATAATAGTAGATTTGCATTTAATTTTCCTTTTATTTATTTCATTCATCTACTTTTGTTTGACCTGAAGAAACATTATGCAACCAAACGTTTTGAAAAATATTTTCCTGTTTTGTGTCACTCATGTCAATCCTGTACAGGACACACTGGCTTTGACTGTCAGGAGGATTTTTTTAATAATTTGATTATTCTCTGTACATCCCTTTTTTGATGGAAAATTAATCGTGCTCTTACATGCTAAGTACCAAAATTAGATTTGTGCAATAGACATAGTGAAAGTAGTTATCTCCTCTTAGCTATCATTTTAGACATCTCCTCTGAAATCTCAGGAGGTTTTCAGATCTTTCACTGCTCAGCCGACAATATCTATGCAAAGCACTGATTCTCCTTGTACTGTATGTTGCCACTATTTTGAACACCGAAGTTATTTTGTTTTACTTAAACTTTTGCACTCCCTCCCTCCAACCCCAACCATCAAACTGCCAGACAAATCAAATGGTCCAATTCATTCTCACCTCTGACCTAAAATACTGTTGCCCCTGGTCACATTAGCTTAAGCAACACGTAAGTAGCTTTTAGCACCATCTAGCTAACTGCCAATGTAACATACTTCACCAAAGTTCTGTAATTTTGGAACTGTTTTGAGTCTATTTCTACAAATCTCACACATTATTCATTTCACCTCCTCTGTATGAAGTTAGTCTCACACAGTCAGAAAACTTTCTCTGATGTAGCTGTAGGCTCGCTTTACATGTGATAAAATGTACTTCAGTAGGAAGCAGAAGGTTATCTGGAAGGGCAAGCATTAGTAAGAGGATCACACAGGTTTTGTACTCTGGTGGGTGCTGCAATGCACCCCATGCAGCACTGACTAAGGAGACTGTCACTACTCTTCTTAGTTGATACGCGAGATGCTTAGTTTAACATTTGCAGTTTCATTCTGATAGTTATGCAGTATGGTAAATTTTTCAAAGAAAACCCTATGAACTTAGAGAGACGTGAAAACAAAGCTGAAAATTTTTTATGATTAATTTTGCGTGTTATTGTTTCTACTTATGATATATACAATAAATCATATTAAAATTGTTATGTCCCATAACAAAAGAGCACAAGTGAAAGTAAAGAAGATCTCTTCTTAAGAAGTGAGTAGACCAGCAAGTGTGTTTTCTTCAAGGATAACTGCATTTCCCTTTTCTTTTTTGCTCCTTTCCTTTCTTACACTCACTATACAAATGTTATCTTTATAGTGCCTAGAATTTCCTAAGAGATTCTACTTTGACCCTGCGTATTAAAACAATTAAATGAAAATAATTCATTATTACAATTAATTAAATGAATAAAATACATTAAATGTTAGAAGAAAATAAATTTATAATACTATACGAATTTATCCAGATATTTTCCTTCTCTTCACAATGATTGCACACTGAAGTACAATTCTGAAAAAAAGACAAAACTTAAAATATAAAGCAGTTCCAAAATTTAACAGATTTATTTCATCAAAATTATTTATACACTCAAAAAGGCAGGAATTTTTCAATTACTTAAAGTAGGCTTTATTGTATTTAATATTGTGAAAAACATTTCTACTAGATTTTCTTAGAAAAAGCAGAAAACCAGAATTAAGTTACTTTGTAAGTGGTCACTAATTCAGATAATACAGTTGCTAATTTTGATGAGGATCTGAATTTTAGATAGGATGGATAAACAGTCAGGATTAATGCAGCTAATGTGTGTACTTTTATTCTATTACTGGGATATATAAATTGCCTTAGTTTTTATAATGTAACTCTATAAGGTAGATATGTCCCGGTTTCAGCTGAGAGAGAGTTAACTTTCTTCCTAATAGTTAGTAAGAGGCTGTGTTTTGGATTTGTGCTGAGAAGAAGGCTGATAACATACTGATGTTTATAGTTATTGCAAGGACAGTCAAGGTCAAGTTTTCAGCTTCTCTGCTGTGCCAGTATCTGCACAGGTACAGGAGAAGCTGGGAGGGAGCACAGCCCCAATTTCTAGCCTAGGATTTGATCTTAGGTTTAAGACTGAGGCACAAAGTGGCCAATAGTTTATTCCATGTCATGTATGTTATGCCCAGTATATAAATGAAGGTTCTCTAGAAGCTTGTCCCTTCTTGCTCCGGGTCATCTCTATCCGGGTGGTCACTCTCTGTGGGTCATCTCCCTTCCTTGGACAGTTCTTGGTCTGGGACACTTGGGCTCTTATCTCCATTCTGGGAGTGCGGTTTCAGGACTATCCCTGCTCCAGGATCATTAGCTGGGAACAGGCTGAGCCTTGGTCATCGGATGGTGAGCAGTATCACTGTGCATCGTGCATTTGTGTATTTGTATATATTATTATTATTTTCAATATTGTAGTTTGTTTATTAAATTGTTCTTGTCTCAACCCAGGAGTCTTTTTTCCCTTCAACCTTTTAATTCTGGGAGGGAGGGGAGTGAGTGAGCGACTGTGTGGAGTTGACTCCCAGCCAAGGGTAAACCCATCACAGATGCTGAAAGCTGCTACAGAGTATGTAATGGATATGTAATATTCTAGTTGCTTTGAATTAGTCACCCCAATATGGAGAAAAAGTCATCTGCTGTTTTATTTTTTTTTGTTCTTTACGCACTTTTCCCATTACACGGATCATTTGCTCCCATTGGAAGCAATGCATTTCATAATTCAATTCATTAAGATGCATTAACTAATTCTCTCAATTCTCTTGCAGTTAATTAAACTAAATTAAGTCAATTATACTTTTTTATCTCTATCTTTTCTTTTGCCTAATCTAAATTGGAGAAAGTCAGCCTTAGCTGGAAAAATAAAAAAAAAAAATACCCTAGAGCAAAAGTTGAAGCCTTAGTATCATAGTGTGAAGACAGTTTAAAGTCAAAGTGATATAGAAGACTTTTAGCCTCATTTACCTACTATAAAGATTGATTATCTGGTGTTTGTTGTGGAGGTTTTTTGGCTGGTTAGTTGATTTTTTTCTTTAGAACCTGATGACATTGTTCCAGGAAATGGACATTGATGTTCATTTCATTTAGAAATTTTGACATAATACAGCCATGGTGTAAAGCTGTCCTGACACAGAACTCATTTTAGCAGTTAAAATGTATTCCTGATGTCAAATAATCACTGGATTCCTGTTGAAATGGAAAAAAAAAACAACAAAAAACAAAACAACCACAAATAAGTTTTTCTTCTTTTCTTAAAGAATAGTTTATATAGTTTATACAAAGTTTTCAGATTTTATTCTCTACTGGGTAATAATAAAATTAACCCTTTAAATAATGAGTCCCCCCTTTTTATTTTCTCCCTATTCTTTTTTTTTTTTTAGAGTTATTTTTCTCCTACTACAATAATGTCAGAAAATAAACTTAGAAAGGTGTTCATTGCAATAAAATGGAACATTTCCAGAAGTAGTGCCCCCTCCAATTAAAAACACAAAAATGTTTCTGACCTATGGAGACCACTGAGGATCATAACAGAATGTAAAAAACTTCTTCAGCTCGTTTTTTTTTTTTTTCCCTGTCTCTGATAATTATGGTTATGCATGCAAACATATAAATTAACAACACTAGTGTTGCTTCAGAAGTGGTGTTAGATTAGTCTAATTGATGGCCACAGCTGACCTGTGAGTTCTCTGTTTATTCTCCCTTAGAACCAACATGCAGCAAGAGAAGACCAAAGATCCCTCCGGAAGAAAGCAGGAGACCTAGTGACCCAGGATGTAGAGAAGGCTGAGGTACTTAACGAGTTCTTTACCTCAGTCTTCACTGGCAAGAGCTCGAGCCACGCTGCCCAAGTTGCAGAAGGCA
>VZTO01000929.1:33993-58603 GCA_013400615.1 Syrrhaptes paradoxus | reverse complement strand
GCCTGTAGTTTCCCGGGCCTTCTTTATTTCCTTTTTTAAAAATGGGGGTTATGTTTCCCCTTGTAATATCCAGATGTTTTAAACACAGAGAAAATTCCTAGCTCTAGGTTTTCTGGGCTTTTGCAAACCACTTGAAGATATGCAATAGGTCCAGAGATGGCTTTGCTGTCTTTAGAGAAATACAGTATATAGAAATACAGAAAAAGTGATGCTTCATGACTATTGTACTACTGGGCCTCATATGTTTTCTTTGTTAAGACACTCAGTCTATTTTGGAGTAGTTTGCCTCAAGTTTTCGTCCTTTGTATAGCTATACCAAAGAGTCAGAGCCTACCTACAGAGGGAAATCAATGAAGTACTTAGAAAAATTACAATCTCTAGCATCCATTTCTAATGAGTATAACAGTGCAACTTCCTTTAACTTATGCTCTTCTTGATCAACATGTGGCTAAAAAGTTTCCAATTACACAGTATTGGTTCCTCAAACATTGAGAGAGTCACTCTAAGATTCCTGTCAAAAGGTAACACTGCAAAGGAAACTTCAGTCCTCTGTACACCTTTTTCAAGCGTATTGTCTTAGGAACTCTAGCTGAAAACTTGACGAAATGTCAAGTCTTCACAGGGTTGCCCTTAATGAGCAAAACTTCAATTATACTTCAAGGCACTCTACTTCTTTTAGGCTTTTTTTTTTTTTTTCACTTGAAACTCTCAGTCTCCAGCCGTTAAAGTCATGTTTCAGAGACCTGGGAGATATTATTGATTTTTCTTTGCCAAAAAACATCACTACCTTTAGGCAAGGTGTGAATATTAGATTACTGCATTTTTTGTTTCCAAGTTCTATTTCTTTTGTGTCCTCAATTTATATGACTTATTATTTTACTAACGTGTGTTCAGTACAAGTATTGAAAAATTATACATCATACCTTCCTTCCAACGTCACAGTTATGTGTCACAAATAGCTCTAAGGAAGATGAGGGGCTTATCCAGGTTGATATTGATGTAGAGGACAAAGGGGCTTGTCTGTGATCCAATTCATTGATTGTGTAGAATTAAACATGTTTTAATTTTTTCTCAAACTTGAAATTTCCTCAGGACAATAGTTAGGCAAATAAAAATTAATCTTTTACTCTAAGTAATACAGCCTTATTTTTGTCTCCTTACTATGTTATGTTTATAACCTTTAGCTCCAGAACTTCATACAGCTTTTAAGGAGTGTTATTCTTTCAATTTCAAATTTAAAAATACCTACATTATATTGTATCATACACTGGAAAATATCATCTAGATATTAAATATAATTGAGAAATTAGAAACAATTGCAGCAGCTTTTCTTTCCACACTGAGTATATTTCTTCTTAGTGGAGGAGCTTTAACTGACTTTTCAAATTATTTCAAATAATCATCCAATGTCTGAGGAAATGCACAGAAACTTTGACATTTGTTCTTGTAGTGTTACAGTGACTGACTGCAAGTTTCAAGTGTTAAAAAGGATCCATACCCAGGTCAAATCATTTTTCAATGTTAGAAATACAAGAAATGGAAAATACAATCTGGGAATTAAATAGCAGAAAAAAAACAGAAAATTATGAGAAATTTTAAATGTAGAGAGATAAAAAAATGTCTTTTTTTCAGAGAAGAAATTGGAGGGAGTTCCTTTTGTGATACTTACCTTGTCAAAATGCAGACTTGTGGAATATTAACTGTCAGAAGATTTGGGGGTTGTTTGGTTGTTTTTTTCCCCATTTATTTCTAAATTGCATTGTTAATACTCACAGAAGAGCCAAGAACCTGGCAGAAAATAAGACAAATTTCCAAGATTATTAATGTCGGATTTTAAGAAATTAGACAATACTTAATTTCTTTGAATGTGAAAGATGGTGTACATAACCTTCCTTATAAAGCACTCATGATTACTTTATTTATTTATATTTCCTTCTCTAGGCCAGATCATAATTCCTGTACTTGGAGTGTTGTGAGAATCTGCCACATGTAACACACAGACAGAGCACAGAAAAAAAGAAGCATAACTGCCCATTTTTATATGTCTGACATGTTGGGACTGAGTAAATAATGTCCAGATATTCAAACCTATTTACAAAACTAAATGGAAAACGTTAATCTCACCTAAATATGGCTATATAATGGCATAGGCTCTAAACCATATGAACCTGTTTTAGGCTCTGTTAAACTCACATAAGACTCCATAAAATGACATGTGAGAACTGGGGACAGAGCTAAGTATTCCAAGACCTTTCTATTGTGCCTTGGTTGCAAGGCTAACCAGTTATGTGGTGTGATTAATGAGTCACACTCTGGTGCACAACAATGTTGCTTAGATGGTGCACTTAAGCACAGGTGCATTCTGTTTCTAATATATGAGAAATTTTCTGCCTTTTCACACTGGTAGAAAATCTCAACATGTGAACAAAGAGAAAAAAAAAGAATAAATTATCTTCCATCTCCATAACACCCCAAAACTTGTCTCTCACAAGAGCTACTTCATGATTAAGTGAAGAAAAGCAAAGGAATTTGCAACACAGAACTAAATCTGCAAAGACTGGTTAAAATTTAGTTGCATAACACAGAGTATTTAAATCCCACAAGTAAAAGAGACTAAAGGATTCAGAACAGATGTAATCCCAAACGCTTTTTCCACTGGTGTTAACTGGGGTCATATTTCAGTACTGGTCAAGTATCTTGATAGCATTGTATTCACAGTGTTGGAATTAGTTTCACTTGAAGGGCATTGTTACTTCAGGAGAAAACAGAGGCTTTGGAGGAGATAATTTCTACCTTTTGTGGTGTTAGATAAGAGAGCACTGAATCTCATTTGCTGTAAGCAGGTACCACCCCATGCTATTCATGACATTTCTTATAACCTCCCTGCCATGGTTGTGAGCACTAGATTGTGCACTACAAGTTTGTAAGAGTCTTCACACTCCTTAAGCTGCTCATCTAGCTGACCAAGCACTGTTTGCTCATTGAAGGTAGGATGCTCACCAGCCATTTCTACCTGATTTGCAATGAAGCAGAAATTAGAATACTCTGAACTGTCTCATCATTGGCACAGACTCAGCTGAAAGTTTTGCATTCATGCACGAAAGTGTATCTCCAGTGAAAAATCACTTGTGTCTAGTCAATAGCGTACCCTAACTCCCTCCAAAACAGGACAGCAGGACAAGGAGGGGCCATTCAACCAGGATCGTCTATGTACAAGTATTGCACAATTTATTCCTCCTTGGAAGAAATTTTTCATTAATNAAAAAAAAACCCAACCCAGAACTGTGCAGTTGAACTGTACAAGCAAGTGTGTCAAATAGGAGTCTAGCTCACACTTCTGTAGCTACTGGAATTCATTTTTTTCTCTGTGTGTGAAACAAGCAATGCTGGTACAATGTTGCTAACAGAAGTACATCTACTTTCAGTGGTTCTGCTGGAGAATGTATATGCCTGGGTAGATTGAAATATGCCAGTAGAAGTTTTGTGGGACTTCATCAGAAGTCAGTGGAAGTGCTGTGAATTTTAGCCTAAAAGGGTATGAAAGCTGTTTGGCACACAAGTCAAATGAAATAAAACAAGTAAACTACTTACCCTTATCTAATTTACTCACAGCTTCAGAATAACACAGCATATTAAAATTTAACCACTACAAGGTGAGCACTGACAAAAGGGAGGGAAGGGATTGCAAACTCAGGGAAAGATGTTCACTTGAAGGGATACCAAATATGTGAATATTCAGGTGTAAAGATCACAGAGGGCAGAAATGAGTATCTAATATGTATAAATATTTTAAAAGAGAGGATCTGTAAAGTATTTTTGAGGAGAAGTATTACTGTAAAGCTGAACATAAGAAAGTTCAACAGAGCTTGAATATTTTTATGAGAATTAAGCCAGTTAAGGCTTCTTTGGGAAAGGGATGGATTGGATATGGTTTCCTCAGCTTTCTGTCTCAAACGCCTGATGTGTGTGCTAACCAGCTTTGCATAAATAAGGGTGTCATGACAGTGTGCATAGATATCATATATTGACCAATCCATCCAAGCTACTTTGTTTTTTGAAATTTCACTGGGAAAAATTAAATAACCATCAAAAGAATAGCATCACTTCTATCAGTGTCTATCTGCTTCTTAGGAGTACTGGAATTGGGTTATTCCAATGTCATTTCAATTCTTCGGTCTTTGTAAGAGAACTATTTCAAACAATTTGCTTAGAAAGTGAAATCTTCTTTTCACATTATGTTGCTGTCAAAAAATGATGATATATATTAGCAACTAAACATGACAAATTTGTTTTCATTAGGAAGATTTTCAATTGTGTCTGTGTGTTTTTTCCTAATCTTCTTATATGTAACCTCTAGGAATTGTAGGAAGATGAGAGGAGCACAGATTGCTTGCTCGCTTTTTATTTCTTCTCCTAAGATTTCGCTATTGCTTCCAGCGAGTTTAACGTAATCTTTGCACAACCAAATCTTCTCTTTTGTCTTACTTAAGCCTTATCTATCAGGCCCATTTCAAGTGTGGATATGAACAATATAATGATATGCATTTTCAGATGTTATAAGCTATATGTAGGACAAGAATATTAATGTGTATTGTAGGAACATATAGAAAACCAGTGCCATATTGATATTTCATATTCCAGTCACAAGATTGTTTTTCCTAAAGTCATGCATGGAATGTATTATAACCAAGAAGGAACCCAAATATGAAGGAATTGGTTTTAATTCAGTATTAAAAATGGTATAAGAAGCAAATAAGCAAGCAAAATTTTAAAATTTCTTGATGCTAAGAAAATGTACATCAGTAATGTTTTAACATTTTCAGTCTTCCTGCTTTAAAAGTATATTAATGCTTTTTTTGTGATCTGTTAAATCCTTTAATTTATACAGCAATCAGAATATTAGTTGTATTTTATGAATATAAACCAGGGACAAAACTGTTAAGAAAAAATCTAAACTGATAAACATGAAAAATAATGAATATAGCTTTAATTTTAATTTTTTTTTAATGTGGAGCAAAAATATTTAATCTATCCATTTCTGAAATCTTACTGAGTTTGTATTAATATCAAACTAGGTATTTTTCTTCCCTTCTATGTACTATTTTTATATTATTTTTTATTAGCAGATATTCTTAAAAAAAACATGCCCCTGGGGGTTGTAAAACAAATTTGCCTGTTACTTTATAGTGGAGATCTCAAGGGGACTTCAAAGTTTTTCAGAACTGGCACACTGTATTTCAGAAGCCTTAGAAAATGGTTTATGTTCGTACTTAAGTCTTTCTTATTTTTTTCCAAAAAGACATTGCATATATTCTCTGTACCATTTGCTCAACTCTTGACAGGTCCCTGGTTTAAAAGTATACTACAAAGAAACACATGTATATTCATAAAGAATAAACTGTATTTGGGCTAGGGAAAACATTTCTTATTGCATTTATATTTCTTTGTAAGTTTGGGGGATTTTACTGTTCACGAAAAGGAGAGATTTATGGTACGGACTGGTTCGAGGCACAGTGCTGACAGGTGTTGTGCATTAACATCTCTATACATCTCTGCAAAAGGCACTCCACTCCTGACTTACAACACCTTTACTGCTCTAATACGGGTTGTCTGTATATTCCCTGTGCCAAGACTGTCAGATTTGTGTTGTGTGGTGGGTTTTGAACTAGTCAGCCTTCCACTGAGGACTATAATAAGATCACCAAAGTAAATCCACATTTTCTCTAACCTGGAAGTGAAAGTATTGTAACCCAAACATATTAGTCCTCTCTTTGGCTACGACCCTAGCACCTACACTCATTTTCAGAGCAAAGATGTAGCTACTGTATTTTCACACCTTCCTGTCAGTCAAATCTCCTCTGAATGAAGCATCTAAAGTTGCTGTAAAAGGACATAGAGCTTAGGAGCTTGTCTACTTTCTATAATAAAATGGATGTGTATATGGGAAATCTGGGATTCCACTGAGACATCATTCTCTATTTTATTATGCCAAAAAAAGCTTTATTGTTTAACTACAGTGAGGTATCCTTGCCTAAGGGTAACAATTGAAGTGCTGTGAAAAATCTTTGAGAGTAAAGCTATCTGGAATAAAAGATATGGGACAAGAGGAACTGAGAGAGTTTGGCACTTCCAGGCCCATGAAAACCTTTGACACTGAAATTTATCTGTAGTCATAGTTTCTTTATAATTCCACGTGACAAAGTCCAGTTTCACCCCAGGTTAACAGATGACCAGTTTCTTTGTCCTGTTGGCCCACTTCAGCTTATACAACACATTTGTTGAAAATTTAACTCTTGTTTTATATTTAACCCCTAAGAATCTGAATTCTGATCCTACTTGATACCTGAACCATATAATCTAAACTGATAGCTAATATTTTAATATACCAAATGAGAAGTTTCAGTTAATCACAGCTGAACGTTTTTTTTCAGAATGTATAAACCATTCATACACAGATTAGAAAATTCCCTCTACCTAATTTCAGTGATACACACTGAGAAGACACTGTGATAGATGGAAAAAAAAATGTGAATATTTTTTCCAGACCTGAAACTTTTTGATTTCTGTATATCCATGTAATAAACTCAGCATAATGGAATTCCAGCCTCCTCTGCTAAATTAAAATATGCAGGTTAAAACTCTGTGTATGAGTTGATGGTCTCACAATGTTGCCTCATTTTCTCTTTATTTGTCTGCTCACCAAGACACAGTTTAATAACCTGTTTTAAGAATAGAGTTATGTTTCCTGATTCTTCTTGTTTTAGAAGAACCTAAAGCAGCCAATTGCAGAGCTCTGGCTCCTTCACTCTGACTCAAACTCTCTTCAAGTCATGCAGCACCATTTATTTCTAACTATGACTATAAAGCTTTCTCTGACACCTGAAATTGCATCCAGTTTCATTCTCCACTACCCTTAAATTTTCACTTGGTTCCTCAGAAAGTGAATCGGTTTTATTCACTTTATCCTGCAGTCTCATAACTCTTTCGCTTCTCTTAAGATTCAGCTTTACTGAAGGGGAAGGGAGAAATCCAGTTGATTTCCCACGAATGGTTCACTTGGTTTGTAAAAATGTATTGAATGTGTATCTAAACAAGGTACACATTTATGGAATAAAAATTTAGCACAATTATACACAGCTAGCCTGGCAACTTGCAAAATTAAGACAATTTAGATTTTATGAATTGCTTTTGTTTGAGGCTTTAATTTTTTGTTTTCCTCTGACCCGTGGGAATGAAGAACATTAGCCTAGCATACTTGTTTTATTTTGTTCAAATAAAGAGAGATTGTGAACACAAGATGCAGAATTTTTCTGAGTTACCAAAAATTTTTTTTCCTTGACTTTCAGAACATTTACATACATCTTCTCTTATTTTGTACATGCAAATATATATTCCTATCACTATCCTTATCCCTGTCTCTGTCCCTACCCATATCCACACATTCCTGGGTTTAGAAGTTAGAAAGTTCAATAGAAAATGATGACACGATGTCATCAATGAAACTGACATACAAGAATTTTCATATTATTAATTCTATATAAATAAAAAGGCATATAGTGTAAGTCAACATTTAATTTACCCATATGGTCAGCATTCCTGCTGCTAGGCTACATGTCAGACTCAGAATTTACAATGCATTCCAAGTTATTGCAGGGAATATTTCTTCACTCACATTTCTTGGATAGCCAACAGACCAAGTTAATCTAGTTTAAAGCTAAAAAAATATTCTCTTCAGGGCTCTGTTCAGACAGTTTCCTACCACCAACTTGAGATTTGACATTTTACTGGCACTCCAAGCTGCATACCAAGGTTGTCTGTGTGAGAGTTCCTGGCACTTCTCTGTATGGTTCAGTTCCTGTGCAACCTAACAGCATGGTGTAATTTTTTTTGAAGTATTTCTGGTAGAGAAAAAGATTGATTTACAGCAACAACTGTATCTTTCCCCCTTTTTCTCTCCTGCAGGTTCTGAATGTCAAAAGTACTAAGAAGAGTGTAATGAATACTAAAATTAGCTTAATAGAGATGAACTAGAGTCTCTTTGATAAGTTATATTTTATACTGTATAGTAATGACTAATTTTTAATGTAAATTACCTTTAGAAATCATACTATATCCTTTAGAAACAAAACTTAAATAAAACTCTATTGTTAAAATTAATACATAAATGTTTATTCATAAATAGTAAAAGTTGAAATATGTAATAAATTCTAGATACAAAGCTTTATTGAAAAACATTTGATCAGTCACATGAATATGAATAATACCATGGCCTCCTGCTTTTAAGAAAATGGGTGAAAAATACATTCTCAGATGTTTTTCTATTTGAGAGTTATTAAGTCAATTAAGCTCCAGAAAACATTTCATTGACTGTAAGACAACTCCTGACACTGTCTAAACTATGAAAAGCTATGATATTGTATACATCAACCAATTATAATTTTTTTAAATCTTGTTAAGTATTACACTTATACACATATATTTAAAATTTGAAGGTTACGAATAAGATTTCTTTGCAGTAACATAACCTGTAATGTCTAAACTTCAAGTTCTGCAAACTATTTGAAAGTATCTACAGAGACAACAAATTAATTTATGATACAATAGAAAATTGTCTTCTAAAACTTTTCTCTGTATTAATATGAGAAACACAAAATTCTATTTCACATATTATGCCTTTTCCTGAAATTGCTGCCAGACAGATGCAAATTATCTCATGTAGTTTTTGTCATGAATGAATTTTCACCTGCTCTTGGGATTGAGGCTAGCTGTTCTACATATAAGAGGAACTGGCAAGTTTGCAAACGATCCCATTAGAGAAGAAAGATGTCATGCTAGGTTCAAGTGTTATAATAACTTGTAAAGAGCTACATTGCAAGAGCAGGAGCCATAGCATGATGCAGACCATGCTTTTGCTGCTGCTACTTGAAAGGACAGACCCTTACTAGAACAGAAAAGTTAAGTTCTTGGCACAGACTGGTAAATTAGTCATTTGAAAGTACATAAAAAAAACCAGGACACTTGCATAGCTGTTTTTCAGTAAATACTCTGGCTACATAATTTTTAAATTCACTGGGAAAATAGAATAAATGCCATAAAAAACTACGATAAATGTATGTATTTTTTTCCTATAGATTGTAGAAATTAATTAAATAAATTTCTTATTTTCCCTTTTTCTTCTGTACAAGACCATTTTATATTTCACTGGGGATATACTTTAGTTTCTGTATTGTGCTTGTAAGAAGTACTATGTATGCTTAAAGCAGACTGCATGTAGCAATCATATTAGCATTAACAAACCCGTCCAAAATTCAGGTACTACTTGTCTTAACTTCTTCCTGACACACTATTTAGGACAGACAGCTTATTTTAATGATCCAGGCTGCAAGCTAACTGAATATCTAACCTTGAGACACAGTGGCTATATATGTCAGACCATATTAAGCAGTTCTTATTTGCTGGTATGTGATCACTGTTAAAATGTTAAAACAGAATTTAATTTACTGACATGGACATTATCAGACCCTTCAAGAAAACCAAGATGCTATACAAGTCTATTTTTGCATCATTCCATTTCTAAAATGCTTTGTGTTAGAGAAAAGACTTCAGATTGTGAGCTTTCTCATTTCACAGGGATTTGTAGTGGATATCCTGTAGTCTTCAGAGCTGACTGGAGTATCTGCAAGCATTTATATGGTAAGACTTCTGGCCAGATTCAGCTGCAGATTCAGCTAACCAACTAGTTATATGTAACATAAGTGTCTACAAGCGAGATGGGCGTCAAAGCTACTGAATCACAGAATCACAGAATCACAGAGTCATAGAATGGTTTGTGTTCAAAGAGACCTTAAAGATCCACAGCTTCCCTGGGCAACGTGTTCCAGTGTCTCCTCACCCTCACAGTGAAAACTTTCTTCCTAATATCTAATCTAAATCTACAACCTCACAACTCCCTAATAAAGAGTGTTTCCCCATCTGCAGGCCCCCTTGAAGTACTGGGAGGCTGCTATAAGTTCTCCCTAGAGCCTTCGTTTCTCCAGGTCAAACAACCCCAACTCTCTCAGCCTGTCCTCACAGGGGACATGCTCCAGCCCTCTGACCATCTTTGTGGCCATCCTCTGAACTGACTCCAACACGTCCATGTCCTTCCTGTGCTGAGGACTCCAGAGATGGATGCAGTACTCCAGGTGGAGTCTCACGAGAGCAGAGCAGAGGGGGAGAATCACCTCCCTTGACCTGCTGGTCCTGCTTCTTTTGATGCAGCCCAAGACAGGACAGGCTTTCTGGGCTGCGAGTGCACCTTGCCAGATCTATCTGTAATGTAGGTGTCTATCTCAGAATGAACCTACACTGTAAAGTCCTAAATGTGATGATCATAAACAAATCTCAACGTGTCTGCATCCAGAGCAGAGTACCACTGTCCTGTGGGATGGGGAAAAAATAAAAAGACGGCAAGAAGACTCATGGATCAAGATGATGACATCTTAATAGGGAAATCAAAAGCTGTGTGTGCAAGCAAAGAAAAAGAGGAATTAATTCACTACTCTCCATCAGCAGGAAGATGTCTAGCCACTTTCTGGAAAGCAGATACTTTGTACATGTAACAGTCACTTGGAAAGACAAGTACTATAACCACAAACATCGCCCCTTCCTCCTTCTCCCCCTGAGTTTTCATTTCAGAGTATGATATCATATGGCACGGAATATCAACTAAGACAGTTAAGGCCAGCTGTCCAGGTTGTGTCTCCTCCCAAACTCACACCCTCAGCCTACTCACTTTGAGGCAGGGAAGGGGGAAAGAGTAAAAGCCTTGATGCTCTGCAAGAACAGATCAGCAAAATCCAAAACACTGTCATGTTATCAACACTGGTTGAGCCACAAATACAATGCACAGCACCGTGTGAGTTGCTATGATGGAAGATAACTTAATCCCAGCCAATCAAGTACCTTTGCTAAATTAGAGGATTAGCAAATCCACATACTGGTATGTGAGGACCATGGTTTGGGTTTTTTTTATTATTTTTTTATTTTTTGAGTATCACAGGCATGTGAAAATAAAGTAAAATAAAGGTGAACTTCATTTACCATGCATCATGATCTGGGAATGAATTAAATCTGCATTTGATCTCACTTCATAGTTATATCTGATCATTTTTGTAAGGTCTTTTCACAGTTAAAATATAAAATGAAAACGGCTCATGATCTCCGAAGATTATATCTTGTCTAGCTAGATCAATTAATAGCTAAACATGCATTTGTATAAAAGTAACCTCCATTCTTAACTACAGCTTGCTTAACCAGAGATTAATTCTGATGAATTATTGATCTTGAACCTGGTCCAAGGCATCTAGCTTAGTTAATTAGTCTGTATGGCCTTGTAACGTGCTTTATTGTATACTGTAAGCAAGAATGTTAGGAACCAGAACTAAGATTAAAATAATAGAAAAAGATAAATAAAGTGCAACCAAGTAACTAAATGGAGATAGTTATCAAGGAGGTCTGAAGACATCAAGGAAAACAATGTTGAGAGGAGTAAAAAAAAAGATGCTTTAAAATTATGTTAAAAGCACATAAAATCTTAGAAATAACATAGTCTCATTACAAGAAAGATGGTGTAACATTTTTCACAATGATTAGGAAAGCGCTGATAGAACAACTAGACATTTTCAATAAATAATTTATTTACTTGGAAAGAAATAGGAATATATCACATAAAAAATGGTAAAGTGCTTTATTTTCCATTTGCAAAGGAATGTGATGTTCCACTGGGGATTTATAGGGGATTAACAATTTTAAATCAACACGTGTTGACAACTTGCATGTGGGACTTCTAAAAGAACTGAAAGAGAAGATATGTGTCTTGTTAAAATCTATTTTTAACAAATTTTGATAAAGTACAGATTTTTTTTAAACAGACATAGAACTAATATTATACAAAATATTCAGGAAGGGTAAACAGGATAAATCAGGTGGTGATGGCTATTATATGTTTTCATTACTGTGGGAAAATATTAATATCTGATTTTTTAAAAAATAATTAAAGAATGGTGTACAATTGATTAATGTAAATGTAATTTTAAAAGACTGGTGTAGAATAAATTATTATCAATGTAAATTATGAATCAGAAAACCTGATACAAGTCTCCTCTAAGAATATCCAGTAAGTATTTAAAAATTTATTGGGAAAAAAGATCGGCAGTGAGAAATATTCACTGAATTATGGGAACTTTAAAAAAGCTGTATGGTCTACAGAGCCTGGTGCCATTCATAGTTTTGTAAGTGGTAAGAAAGTTAATGGAACTTCACTGTTCATTATTTCTGGGTCACGGCCAACCTAAGCAGACAGCATTTTAGTGAATTTAAAAAAACATTTACTTACCTAGGAAAAAATAAATGAGGGTCACATAAATGCAATAGAGATTACACCTTTTAGAGAGGGAAAAAGACGACTGGATGACTAATAACGTTGTCACCAGTGCAATAGAATTGTAAAAAAGAGTTAATATCATAACTGGCCAAGTATAAACAACAAAGTAGTAAGTAAGCTGAAAAAGTAGCATTACACATGCTGAAAAATCATCGTAGAAAGTGGTGTCAGTTCCTGTAATGTCAGTAATATACCTTGCAATCCTGAAAGAAAATAACATTTTAAGTGACAACAGAGCTTCATACCTTTATGGTTTTGAGGAATTAAGGTTTTTAGGTACAATCTGCTTTTCAAAAATATTATCAGCAGATCAGCAATAATTATACAAACTTGTAAGGGAAACATTTTCTTAAAATATGCATAAGATAAGATGAGCGTTTCTAAATTCATTTAGCAGATACTTGAAAAATACTAGTGTTACGTACTCTTCTTTATATGAGAACAAATTAAAGGGTATATAACTACATATGTATATATTGCTGAAAACAAAAAAGAGTTCTTAAAGGATTAGTGACATGGGCATTGACTGTTCTTTAGTTGTAGTGACAATATGAGTTGACTTACATCAAGATAAAAATAGTACCAACATGAAAAAGAGATTAATTTTAAGGTACTGAGCTGTATCATCTTACTTTTTGTTCAATGACATCTGAAGACAGCTTTTAAGATGAAGTTAAATGACAATGCATGGAAAGACAAGTAGCTAAATGTTCTCGCACTTCTAGTTCCCTGCTAGTCATCAGCCATTGAAGATATTGATTACAAAGGAGAATGATGCATATTGCTATCAAATCTGACAACAGCATTCTCACGCATCATTCAATATTGAATAGCATGGAGCTACTTGCCAAAGCAGAAAATGTCTCACCTTAGTTCCTGTCTACAAGGTCTTGTCAATTATTATGTTTCATTAATTTTAATTCCAGAAAGAACAGTGAATATCTTAAAATTCAGTCAAAATACTATTGTGGAAAACAAATCATGTTTAGGGGTAGATTGATCTAGAAGAAAAATGTTTTGCGTGTGTGATGTGAAATTGCCCTAGTGTTTCATTATTTTCAATCTCTTCTTCATGTGTTGTATCTAAAAGCACATCCTTTCTTTCTGAAATGTGCCAAATATTTCTGACCATAGCAGCTTTTAGACAATGTTAAGGACAGATTAAAAACAATTTTCAGTCTTCTTCATTGTGGCATATTAATTTTTTTTGTAAATCATCATAAAAAATAACCTAGAAATGGCCTTATTTAATGTCCAGTTGGTGCTTAGTCTTTGTCCTTTTCATGACAAAATAAGTTTTGCTTTCAATACAACCAATAACCTGTTTCCTTGGAAGATTTTTTTTAATATCAGTTTCATAATTGCCATTTACTCCTGCTATTATTATATTATCAAGAGATTTAAATAAACAAACTCTTTTCAACATTATTTCACTATTATGTGAAAAATAAATTATTCAAGACACAGAATGCTGCACTCAGAACACTGTAGGACTACTTGACCCTGCTTATTATCTTAGCATTATTTCAGATACCATTAAATCAAGGTAAGGTTAACAAGTTAACAATGCATTGCCATTACTTCAGTTTTCAGTGAACAGAAAAATACTTTCTAACATCTAATGGAGCTCTTTATTTTGTATTTCCAAAACATATGAAATCCATTATTATTTTGACCATTGAATGATTTACTGAAAAATAAAAATGAAACTAACCTCTTAGCATCCTGATTCTTTACTGAAACTTTGTTTCTATTGCATGATAAACTGTATCACTTTTTTAAAACAAATTTACTCTTGCATAAAACACATTCTTATTAAGCCCCTTAAATAGGGGGCTTTCGAAACATATGTGAGGGGAGAGGGAAAAAGTGTTATTTTTTGAACCTTCTTTTTCTTTTTGTGCTGAAAATTTCTTCTCCCAGGAAAAAAAAATTACATATGAATATGTATAGTTCATTGTGTAAGAAATAGACAATGTGTGTGTATTTCTTCAATGCACTGTCTAGGAAGGAATTAATGGTGTNCAAACACAAACCCAAAGAGTTGTAGGAATCTAGCAAGACTTCAAGCAATGGAAATATTAAATACAGTAGCACAGTAATTATGCAATGTTCTTACCTCAAGTCAATAGGTTGTTTCATTAGACCAAAATAGACAATGACAGCTTCACAAAGTAATATCCAGTCACCAATCCATTAATTAATCATATCAGTGCCACAAAAATTATTCCTGTTTCTCCCCTTTCTCTCAACATGCAACCACTATCCTAGTACAAGTAGGTGAAAAACAACTACAAAAATAATCTAGTATGTGTTGGTTGTTTATTCCTAACAATACAGACATTTAATGCGCTAGGACAAAATAAAACTCACTACCTACTGGAATAAGATTTTTTAAGAGTCACAAAAGATAGGTACCTTGGAGAAATGAATTCTGAAATGTAAGTTCAAAATACACTGTGACATTGCTATAGCAAATCTGGGTTTGCTTTCTTACTTGGAGAAATTTGTGGAAAAGATCTATGGATGTGTCTTCAGGATAAAAGATACACTGAAGAGGCAGTATTATATCTCATACTGGAACTGATTGTTCCAGTTCCTAAATATTTCTAAAGAATTGACTCCAAACTCTGAAAAAGATAAGTAAGAAAATGCCAATGGAAGCCACAAAACACATCTACCTTATGTTAATTATGCCATTTTTTCTTTCAATTGGTGTAATTTAGTGCAATTTCTTTACTAGACTTACGGTATTTGTGTGATCTGAACTTTGGGCACAAAAAGATTAAGCACTTTTGGTTTAGTTTATTTAACCTCAGAAAAGAGAAGTAAAAAGCTAAAATTAGTTTCTCTTTAGTAACAATATGTTGTTTCTCTAAAGCTAACAGAGCTATTAGGACTGGGACCTGGGGGTCCTGGTGGACAGCAGGATGACCATGAGCCAGCACTGTGCCCTCGTGGCCAAGAAGGCCAATGGCATCCTGGGGTGTATCAGAAGGGGGGTGGTCAGTAGGTCAAGAGAGGTTCTCCTCCCACTCTACTCTGCCCTGGTGAGACCGCATCTGGAATATTGTGTCCAGTTCTGGGCCCCTCAGTTCAAGAAGGACAGGGAACTGCTGGAGAGAGTCCAGCGCAGAGCCACAAAGATGATGAAGGGAATGGAGCACCTCCCTTATGAGGAAAGGCTGAGGGAGCTGGGTCTCTTTAGCTTGGAAAAGAGGAGACTGAGGGGTGACCTAATTAATGTTTATAAATATATGAAGGGTGAGTGTCAGGAGGATGGAGCCAGGCTCTTCTCTGTGACATCCAGTGATAGGACAAGGGGCAATGGGTTCAAGCTGGAACACAGGAGGTTCCACTTGAACATGAGAAAAAATTTCTTTACAGTGAGGGTGACAGAGCACTGGAACAGGCTGCCCAGAGAGGTTGTGGAGTCTCCTTCTCTGGAGACATTCAAAACCCGCCTGGATGCGTTCCTGTGCGATCTGATTTAGGTGTTCCTGCTCCGGCAGGGGGATTGGACTAGATGATCTTTCAAGGTCCCTTCCAATCCCTAACATTCTGTGATTCTGTGATTCTGTGACTATTTAAATTTCAAAAAGAGTCTTTATTAGCTAAAAAAGGACAATTAGCTCCTGAAATATTAAGAATAAAAAATATGTGATTGACATCACAAGAGCTTTATTTAATATTATTATAAATAGTAAGAGAGGTGATAAGAGGAGTAGGCATGGATACATTCCCCATATGCTGTGTTTTCATCTTCTGATGTAGCATTATCATAAGAACAACAATAGCATAAATTGTATGCCAATAAGAACAAATAGGTGAGAGACAATTAAACAAAAGCTCCCAGTGGTTCAAGAATTAAATTGTAGAAAAATATTTGTTCTACTTAAAAGTAAATTCATGAATAACACCCATTAACTGCAATGAAATACATTAACTTTAATGGCATGGGTGGAAAAAACCTACTCATTGCAAAAAAAAAAAAAAAAAAAAAAGAAAGTCAGTCTGAAGCAGTAAGACTTGTTACATATTTGAAATTTTAGTGAAAAAATAGTTAGGTACTATAGGCATTGTCTTGAAGTAGCCATACTAATGGTTCAAGGCAGTGTCTTAATTTTTTAGGGAAACTTACTGGTTGATTTTCTGGTTTCTGAAGAACACAAATGGTAAGTCAATAAAAATATTGCCTGTCTGTCTTCTAAGAAGACTTAGTGATGATCCTAAAAATGTTAATTTTAGCTTGAAAGGATTTGGCAAGTTGCTTATAGCACTGATGTTTATTTCTTTGTCATATTATTATTAGTGCTCTTGTTTATATTTGTGTTACATTTTGTTATTATTATTTCATTAAAATATAGATATAATCAGAGGACACAGAACAAATACAGAGCAAAACAAGATTAAATCGTTTAAATAAAATAAACCCAATAATTGAAAGCTCTGAAGAGCACTACATTTGACTGAGCTGTTTTCTTTTGGGCTGTGCAGATCTATGCGGCATAACATACAGGGCTGCTGTTAGATGTCACAATATAAGAATGTCTGAAAGATCTTAATATCTACTCAATAATTCAATAAAATGATGCAGTACATGACTGAACATCTCTTAAATGTTTGTTTGCTATGTTTCTGGGAGCCACAATATCAGTGGATGGAACTATCTTTTAAGCAAATTAAGGTTGTTTGCGGCTGGCTTACATTTTCATCAGCAAAGGCTGTCTGCCTTTTTCCAGGGCCCTCCCTTAGCTACTTATACAAGCAGACAAAAACTCCCACAAGGAATATGGTCTCTCTCTGCTCGGGGAAATGTAAGCCTGTTAGTAGCTTGCTCCCTCGAAGACATGACCACATCTGTCTATCTGTGAATAACTACAGAAGTCCTCCAGCCACATGGCAAGGAGAACATACTGCAACACGTAAGTGGATCTAAAAGACAGTGTACAACTCTATTGATAAGCTGCAGAAGACACTTTTGCCCTGTTCCCATCATCCTCCAAATAGTGCGGTGAAACAAAGGAGTTTTTTGCAATATGTCTAGGTAAACTCCTCTGGTGTTTGAGCTAATTAAGTTCTCTGTGTTTTCTTTTATCTTTATTCTTCTGAGGCACAATAATAATTGTGTCAATGTGTTTCTATAGCTACATTTTTATTACACCTAGGACGTTATGTGGTTTTCCATTGCATTTAGTTACTATTCATATAATAGCTTTGAAGGTTTGTATGGTTTTTTTATTTTTATTTTTTATCAAGAGTACACACTGACTCCCTTATTTGGCTGTAGAATTTATCCGCCATAAAATTTAAGACATTTGAAATGTGTGAATTTTGAAGTTCATTGAACTGATATGATCAGGCTGTGTGAAAGCACTTTCCTACTGTTAAAGAAACAAAGGTCATTATTGATTTTAAAAGGTTTTGGGCTGCTTTCTTGATTGTAAGAGTATAAAATTACACTCTGTGTGAGCAAATTAGTATAAATGTAGCTGCCTCTGGTACTATTCAGGGATATAACATCACTGGTTTACCAGGTGATCAAATATAAGCTTCTGGATTATATAACAGTGCTTAAATCTTGTGAAACAAGTGAAGTGGAAGATGGTTGCTTTTTAGAGAAGCCTTTAGTGGAAAACAGTGATAAAAGTTGACTTTTTTATCTTCAATTAACACTGGCAAATACTGGCCTTTTTATTCTTAGGAGATACATCACAGGAAGCTATTAATATTTTCTCAGAAATATTATCTTCTGTGCGGGCAAGGTATGATGTTTTCAAGATCATTAGATTTATCAGTACTAGATCTAAGTACTGGTTCTTGAAGTTCAATATCGTGTTAGAGATGAAGGATCAAGTATGTACTGCAAAGTCTTACGCTTCAGTGCATAAGCGTCTGTGTTTAAGTATGTACTTTTTTTAGAGTCAGGCTATGGAAGGATTTTGAATGTATTAAACATCAGATGATGGCTCAGTTTTACTGCTCTTGCCTCCAACAATGAGAACAACAACAGAGAGTGCACTGACATTTATCCACCTTTGGCAACTACACTTGCATGGACTTGCCTTTCAGGAGAATTTTTCCAACAAAAAGGGATATAATTGTAAAGTTATTAATTCCTCAAATAGATACTCTTTTATTCTCCCCTATGATTTTTTTTTTTCCCCCACACACATAAAGCATTCTTCTACCATGTCCATTACTGTGTGTGTTTTCCCTGCAGGAAAATCACATTTTCAACTGTTGCGAGGTATGTGAAAGCCTTAATGACAGAGAAGATCTCAACATGCAGGTGCAGTATAATTCCTCTTACAGTGTGTTGCAGCTCTGGGCTTGGTACTAGCATGTGCTTAGCACAGTGGGGAAATAAGACTGAGGAATATTTTACGAGAATTTTAATGTTCTAGAGGGGATGGACTACACCGTCCTTAAGGACTGTGCAAAATGAAAATGTAATATTATGGGAAACAGAATGAGTGACAGATTGTGCTAATCAACCTTCACCTGCTTCACAAGATTTGATTTGGAGAAAAGTTGTTTGCACATGATCACATGTAGGTTTCATTTCTGCATTTTAAATGAAGAAACATTACTGGAATTCTATGTAGCATGATTGCGACAAGCATGATTTGGTGCAATGCATGCTGTCCCCAACCCTAATGGGGATTTAGAAAGTTCAAGTAATCATGTGATGTAATAAAGAAAATGCATTGTGATGTTGCACAGAACTACTAATGTCATGTCAATCAACAAGGCCCAAAAAGCTATGTTCTACAAAATTTTACAAAACACAAAAACATTTTGTTGTCTTCTCATTCTTAACCTTAGTTATCCATAGCTCTGCTCTACTCTGTAAGGAGAAAGTGAAGTTCTAACATACTTATCTGGTTAGAGAAGCAATGGTTTTTAATGAAAACACCTAACATCTCAGGACTGAATAAAATTTTGATAGAATGTGACAAGCTGGGAAACTATCAGAAAGTAAAAAATGAAAAAAAAATAACACTGGAACAATATTATAGCTATGATGCAGAAAGCTAGTATGCTTTGAACTTTTCTATCTCAATATTTAGCTATCCGACTGGAAAGTCACGTTATTCTACGTTTTAGTTAATACAACATGGTAAACTTTAACTGAATTGGTAGCGGAAGAATTATACTCAAGGGCATTCCACAATGTCATTTTTTTGGAAAAAGAGATGAAAAATATGGAGCTTGGATAGACTTTTGAGGGATGAAATATGACCTTCTGAAGAATTCTACCTTTTTAGACAGCAGTGCTCAAAAAGTCCTTTTTCAAAAACTATGTTTAAGATAGATAAAACTCATCAAAAAAATAAGTTGTGTTAATTTCTTTCTTGTGGTTCTCAGAGTAGATATTTAATATTATGTAATGAGGTCTGTATACAGTTCAGGTATTAGAACAAGTGAGACTTGAGACATAAGAAAGAAAATGAAGCCCCAGTTAGCACACCTTTAATCTTCACTGGAATTTCTGTTAGTAGAGGTAAAAGAAAAGTGCAGTTCAGAAAGAGATGGATCCTTCTCTTCAGAAGGGACATAACTGAACAATCACAGACAACACTTGAATGAAACCCCTTTAGGAAGAAAGATGAAGCTATGGAAGAAGCACTAATGCTTCTCAACTACAGTTCTGCAAAGGCTATCCAGTAGAAATAGATTGCAGAACAGTGCAGAGTGCACCTGCTACCTGAAAATATTTCAGCTTTCTTTGTATGGGGCAGTGCCAGTGTTTAGAACTGTGGGTAACTTGCCACAGATATTTTTTCTTATTTTTGCACAATAATTTTTTTTCCTTTGGATGTTAATTCCTTGTAGTGAAGGGAATTCTTGGCTCAAGCTGTGCATCTATTCATATTCAATAGTTCAAATCTTTTCAAAAATTCAATCCCAACTGCTTTTCCATCAGATTTAGAAAATAAGTAATTTTTACACTTTAGCTGAGACTGAGGATAGAGTCAACTTCCTTCCAAAGGTGTCTTTTTCAAGTTACAACCACATGGAACAAGAACAGGGACATGACAAGGAGTGGTTGTCTGATTATGTTTACCTGTGCAAATTCAGTAATTAATAATAGATTAGAATTCTTTTCCTTTTTCAAAAGAAATTGGACCCACAGCATAAAAGAAGCAGTATCCTTTAACTTCAGCATACATTGAAGACATTTTTCACAAAATAGTCAGGCACAGCATAAAACTAAATTTAGATTAAGAACAGATGTATTAATAGAAGCTTTGGAATTTGCTAGATTTTGCTGAAACATCTGCATGAGCCTAAGAAAAATCTATCCCTCCTGTTCCTGTGGAGGCTACTTGGCATAGCACAAAGCCCTCTGAGCTCTGCAGCCTTGCACTTCAGTCCCTAACAAGCGGCAGTGTGATCCCTCTGCAAAAGCCATAGCAGTATGAATTTTGAACTAGCTGAGCCAGTGTCTGAGCTTATTTAAGCTCTGAGATTGCTGTGAGAACAACCAGCAAAGCCTGCAGATACCATAGCTACCAGCAGACAGTCAGCAGGTATAATAGTCTACTCTGAACTGTAGAGGCTTATATGTTAGCTCATGTCAGTACATCACAGAATAAGCTCCAGGACTCCAGCTGTATTAATTACAGGGGGAAGGGAAGTGCTAGCTGTTTCTAGATACATATGGCAAGTCCTTCTTCCCCTTACAAAGGAGGTAATACATACTAAACTATCAGACCTTTTTCATATAAATGATATTTAAATGAGAAAAGCTATACTTAATATAAGCTGACAAAGTAGGACCTAAAACACAACCACCAGCAAACTTTGAAAAATATTATCCCTGTCCTCTCCGTCCTGTTTTATACTAGGAAATACTGAAAATTATCCTCTTTCGTGGTGATTTAACCCCAACCAGCTGAAAGCGCCACACANCATGGGAAGCTGAAAAGTCCTTGAATTAGTATAAGTACTACTTAGCAACAACTAAACCATCGGTGTGTTACAAATATTGTTCTTGTATTAAATACAAAACACAGCATTATACCAGCCACTAGGAAGAAAATTAACTCTGTCCCAGCTGAAACCAAAACCAGGACATTCTCTTAAATTTTTTCCTTGTAGTTCTTTTATACACATTTTTTTAAATTTCAGCCCACTGCCCAACTCTTCCTTCTAACTTTCCCAAAAAATCCAGTTGATTCACACTTTTTCTCTGCTGACCACCTCAAATCTCCTAGGCAGAGAAAAGAAATTCTATGTCCTCATTTGTCAAAATATGCAGCTGGACAAAGGTAGCAACAGGTAACCAATCACATGGGGAAGATGGTCCCACTGTTGATCACCTTTCAGAGTGAGGGATAAAATTTCTGACCCCGAAAATTTATCTTTTCTCATACATAGAAAACCGGTAAACAAAAAACAGATGAAGCCTGACACAACAGGTGGTTTCCATGTGCGATACCTTCTGGATAGAACAATTTATTTTTGAATATTAGCACTTTCCTATATTCAGTGACTGTGTTAGAACTGAAATTAGCAACCTTTATTCCATTTCAGGTTTTATTAGCACGCAAAACTCTTTCTAAAGGATTAACATAAAAGTTTATCAAAACATCAGCATAAAAAGCCCTTATGGGCCAGTTGGAAATTTAGAAATATTTTCTTCAGCCACTAGAATTCTTACATTAAAGAATTATTTTGCATTAAAGAAATAAATAATTTCTCATATTGATTGATCAATTGATGATCCTAAACGACCTATTAGATCCTCTTGCTCCAGCTTGCCAGGCTCCTATGGAAATGGTAAATCTTCACTCCCTGTAAATATAACCTTGTCCAGGGGGGTTGTGAAAACAGATCTCCTGAAGTTCTCTTCAATAATTTTTGAATACAACTAATTATTTTAAGCTTCAAAATGCATGTAATTTTCAAACTGTGCTTTGGGGTGTTAGTTTTCTTTTATTTAGTAGTAGTAGTTTTAGTAGTAGTAGTAGTAGTAGTAGTAGTAGCAGTAGTAGTAATGTTCAGGTGTGAAAGTGTGCAATTGTTTGAAGCCTTATTTTGCATTTAAGAACAGATTAAATTTTTCTGTACTGCAGGTACGAAATATGTTTATGATTGTAACTCATATTCTAAACAATGATTTTGGTTATATTACTTTTTTTGTAACTTCAACAACAGTCTGAAATTTTATATCAAACCATTTGTTTTTCAATTGGAACTTAAAAAAATATCAATATGNCCTTATCTCCATGAGAAACTCATTTGCCCATTAACTTTATATTTAAAAATAAATAAAATATATAAAATGCAAATTTAAATATATAAATAAAAATACATTTTTAGATGGCCATAAATTTAAAGGTCATAATTAAATTAAGGATTAAAAATTAATCTCAGCATTTCTCCTTTCTCTTGACTACAGCTGTGATAAGCTGGGAAAAAAAGTGTGCACTTTTGCACAGTAATAGTTCTGGGAAATCAAATTTTCCATTATGTAAGAAATTTTCATTGTTTGACATTGTTTTAATTCTTCTTGGATAAGCTGTAACGCTGAATTTTTCTGCAGAAAGAAAAGTTGATAAATTATTTAAAGCCTGAATTTCCATTGTTTGAACATCTTTTTAAAGATAAACATCAACATTGTTACAGAATATTTTTCTCTCTGATAAGAAAGAAAAAGATATAAAAAGGTGAAAATGTACGTTTGCCACCTGTTCCTCAGAGGATGGCACTTAAGAGAAATACACTTTGAGAACAGCCCTTGATTTTCCTTGTGTGTGTGTGTATTTATACAGGGGCCTTTCAGATTCCTTTGGAATTGTTAAAGTTCAATCCTGTCAAGTCCTACTTTGATTAGCAGTCTTGTGGTTTATTGTTCCCTTTGAAATAATAACTCATGGCAAATATTAGAAAAACAAGCTGACAGTTGAATTCAGATGCTTAAAAATGCTTTCTACATTTGTCTTGTAACAAAGAGAGTGGCTATATTCCTTGTCACAGCTCCACAGAACGTTGGTCTGTTTGCACCAGCAGACTCCTGGTTTTAATGACCTCGTCCCATGATTTTGTCAGTGGTTCCCACTTTCAATGTTTTAGAGGGAAGAGGGGTTCTTTTGCTATAAAGGTTTGGATAATACAGGATATTTCTATTTACGATAAAAATACAGTGAATTAAAACACATGTATCCCCCAAAGTGCCAGTAAGTATATTCTGTGAAGCAGTAACACAGCTAAGTAGCGTTGCTGTGCAACCACAGAAGTAGTTATTTGCAATCCAGGTGAGAATCTTACCTCACCTTCTCTGCTTCTGGTTTTGTTTTGATTAGTCATTACTGCCCTAAGGCAGTCATTCAAAGAGCAAGCAATGTAAACAAACAGATACTTTTTTTTGTACGAAAACTTTGTAACTAGATGTTGGGAATTATATTTGAAAGATCAATGTAAATGTCAGAAACATTCTCTTCTTAACATATCTGTTTTCATCCAAACTTTTTAAAGACCTCATTCTTGTTGTGTAAATTTACCGTGATTTTCTGACAAATAACCACAAAAAGAGAGTGAAAATAAAATAATAATGAAAAACCCAAACCAACTGACGACTGCTACAACACCTAGGTTTTAGGCTCCTCTGGAAACCAAAATCTCTGAGCATAAGTGTGGAGGGGAAATGATGGAGTCAAAAACAGAAACAGAAAATAAAAGGTGCGGAAAAAGGCAGCATTCTGGTTGCAATTTTGGCAAATAAGAAACCAAAGAAAAGGGACATTCCTGAAATTTTGTCTCAACCGAGATTTTATTCACTGGTCTATTACAATAGTATGCTGTTATCTTGAAATACTCAGAGTCTGAAAGGGTGAATAGGTAACCCTTTGTGGGTCTGTAAATGTGAGTTTTCTGTTTCTCAAGCACAGATCAGTACACCTGCCAGATTCATTTTATAGGTTAAAAGACTAACCACTGTAATATTATATAAAAAGATGACATCAGTAGCATCTCCCTCTGTGGCAGCTTTTTTTTTTTTTTTAACAAAGGGGTCAACACAGTTTTTAAAGGGATGTAGGGATCACTATAGAGATTTCAGTATAATGTAATGTTAAGTATATTCCTTACAGATAGTTCAAATAGATTTTTTTCCAGTTTAGGCAGAAAAGAGGTCATGCACACTTTTGGAGATGCATAGAAGCAAAGCTTTATGGA
>VZTO01000929.1:11630-33955 GCA_013400615.1 Syrrhaptes paradoxus | reverse complement strand
GAATGAATTTGGAACTTCTGATACAATACACCTGAAAACAACCTTGGATAGAAGACTGGATAAGTTCTTCAGAAACTGCTTCCTCCTTGCATTTTTATTGATTACAAAGAGACAAACTAAGCCACACACTTCACTTACTTCTTTCTCATTATTTACAAGGCTGCAAATTAAATTGCAGCCAAAATAGCTCTACCGACTTAAGTAAATTTGTCTTCAGGGTGAGGAAAATTTCTGAGGTAAATCAGGCTACCTGAGTAAGACTCCACAATGCAGCTGTAATTTGTGGATCATATATTTTGAATCATGATTTGAGGTAAGAAACAAATCTTGCTGCAGGACAACAGCAATTCATCTAAAAGATAATACTTCAAAAGACAAACTAATCTGGATTTTCAACATCTCATGATATTTTCCACTGTTAGGTCTTCAACACATTGTTGTAATGTTTTCAGGAGTACTATCCACAGGTTATATGTCAAATATAATTTTACTGAGTATTACTGGTGGTTATACTACAGTTCCTACTGTTGGTATGAAGAAAAGCTTATCGAAGATCTTCATTTTACTGCTTCTTCTCAGTTCTGTACTACTGATTCTACATATTTTCTTCCCCTATTCCACCATCTTTAAGCCTCAGTTTTGATTTTTTTCAGGCTATTTGATGGTACAATTTACCTGGGAGTACAGGTGGTCCAAGGTAATTCAGACAGATGTGACTGAATACTGTGCTTGCTGTATACAAATAGGGTAAAGAAGGGGATATGGCTTTGGCTGCTTTTCCTTCTATAGTTCCTCTACTACATCAGCATACAAATTACAGTTTACCTGCAGGCAACTGACTTGGCACTGTTTTATAGCATATGTTTATCTATAAACATGTGTAGTGTATACCAAAAAGCACAGTAAAGCAGTCTGCCAAATCCAATCAGTTTTCATTGGATAATGCTTCCCTGCTTCTGTTGTGGTTCTCCCACAAGCTTTGTGTTGAGGGATGTCAGTGTGGCACAGGAGCCACGCTGGTGGAGTGCCTCTTGTGGTGGACTCCATTCTGCTCTCTGGCATTGTGTTCTTGTAGGTATAAACACTTATCTGTAGGGGTTGGACTGTAAGAATGACTGCCAGTGAATATTTTCTGTTAGATATTGGAATTACCTCTTTTCCTTCTGTTTCTTTTCTTGCTAAATTAATTTTCTTTTTTTTACTGTAGTAGTTTTTGGCTCTAGTTTTACTTTTTTCTTATTGTCACTTTTCTTACTGGGCACTTCTTTAGCCTGTTTTTCTACTAATGTCACTGTTCCCTGAAAATAACAGTCCCTTTGACCTCTGCGTTAGTGTCGTAGGGATTAAAGATAATCACTGAACTGTTTAACTTTATAAATTCTAACTTAAGTGCTCTGAACTGTGACCATTTTATTAACTAAACCCATGAGCGTATTATTGTATTTACTTCTTTCACACATTGTTACTCATTACTGAAAAAACAGTAACTTTGTATACATTTAAAATTAAATAAAAGTGCATTGGCATGAGGAATTTGTAATTTAAATTCAACAGACAGTATGGGAAAATGCAAGAGATTTCCCTGGTTTTGGTCAGCGATTTCACTGCAGTTACCATTTCACCATGGAAACCTAAACTCATCTACAATATACCTTCTACTGACATAATCTAAGTGTCTGATAGTTTTATTCCTGCTTCCATTCTTAGAAATGAGAATATTAACAATAGCACAAGGACAGAGGAAGGCTTGAAATATTAAGGAAAACACAACCAGTACTTTGAACCACAAAATTATTGATGTTTTAAGGGGTTCTTAGAGGAGGCCTAGACAAAGGCAATACACAAACTAATCTCCTAAAATTACCTATATTAAGAAAGATTCTGTCTCTCTCTGTTCTAATTAGAGAAGAAATAAAATCAACAAAAGTGAAGTAGGTTTACTTTTTGAAGGAAAATTTCTTTCTATTTATGCTGATGAGAAAGTGTCTCAAATGAAAACTGCATTCTGCCTACACTGGAAACCTGAACAGAATTAGACTTGATTCTAATAGCCTTAAGCCCATGTATTTCATTAGAAGTTATGCTCTATTATGAAATTAACCTATCTGTTCACCTCCACTCTTCCTTATCTTCACATTTTATAATGAAATTGTCTCTCCCTAGTGCTTATTTTATCCCCATCACCCTCTTTCTTCATTGAGTGCTAAAGGCAGCAGTCTTCCCCCTCTACAGACCTAGCATTGCAAGCTCTTTCCGTCTCCTCTCATAAGATCGTCTCATAATTCCCTCAGTCGTTCTTGTAGCCCTCTTTTCCAAACAGTTCTGTCAGGAGAACAAGCACATGCTTTATAAATATTAGCAGAAATATTTATCACAGATTTGTATCTTTTTATTAGCACTAGGACATACACACAACAACAAAAGATTCCTCAGCTATTCAAATTGAAAAGGAAAGTAGAAGCAGGAAGTATGGCTGCAGTACAGTTACAACTGGGTAGAGAGGGATACCATTACAATACACAAGTGTCTAGTGTCATTTGAGAGATACCACTTTTTATCATATTTGTAAAATCTTTGCTCACTTTTAATATCATTTTTTATGACGTCTGTTCATTCAGCTGGAGATCTAGAACTCCAGCTGAGTTTGATTGTTTCAGATACAGATAGGTGTAATAACTTCCAAAAAGCCTCAGGATTTGAATCCCCACCTCTTCAGCCTATTGAACTGATCAATGAAGCATATTAAACAAACAGATACTTTTGTCTTTTTAGCTCTAAGCTTTAGAGGCTTGGTTTGACCACAATCAGCCAATGACTAGTCAGTCCAAAATTTTTCTCTGTGACCTGTTCTTCCATAAAGTCTACAACCTAATCACCTAAAATTGTCAATATTTCTTAAAATAAGTTTTAAAAACCTTTCAGGTTAATTCCCTAACAATTGTTGCTATCTTATTCAGTAATATCTGAAATACAGTTATTACTACAACTTGATTTCCAGTTGTTAGCTAAGTATGCCAAGACTGTCATTATAACATAGTTTCAGTAGTATTTACCTCTCTAACACTTTTTTGTTTTTGTTAACAGATACAAATCTGATCATATCTGAGCTATCCCTTCGATTTTATGGTGAAATCTCCAGAATTATACCAGTTTATATTTTCCTAAATTGGTTTTGATCCAAATGAATTTTAATATAGTCTTTTTCTCATATCAGAAAAAGTATTAATAACACTAGCATACATGGTTAATCCATGTCTTTTCTTTCTTTACTATTTTTTTTCAACAGCTCACATCCTTGCTGTGCTATCGTGATTCTGTTATTTCGGAAAATTCACCATTTTCTTGCCTTGGCTTCTTGCTTTAGTGTGCAACTTCATAGTTATTCCTAGATAATCTCACCTATTTTGTCATTAAACTAGACAAAGTTTTTTAATTAAATTAATTGTGTATATAATTTTATTCACAAATCAGGATTGTTTCTTTTTTTGCTGTCGTAACAATTTAGCTACTCTCTTTTCTGTCTTTTTTTGTTTTTTGTGTTTTTTTAATGAGAGATAAGGTTTCTTCCTCTCCCCAGGTTTTTTACAGCGGCACAAAGCTTTTGTTCTGTAAATACTATAGAGTTTCTGTAAGGCACAAAAAGAAAGCAAAATACAGAACTGAAGTACTAGAAATTCAAAACACATGGGAGCACAAAAATAGGTTATCTTACTGAAAAAAAAAGTATCTGATTCTAAAAGAAAAAAGTCTATATATACTGCTCTGCTTATGTCTTTCTGGTCTCTAAGTGTCTGCTTTCAGGTGCCTTTTTCTTAATTATGCGCTTGAATAAAGCCACAGAACAGTTTAAATAAAACTAATGGCCCCATTATTATTAAAATAAAATAATTTGCATGAAGAAAGTACTGAAAGTGAGGCTTCTTTAACCTTCTTATTCTAAGTATTAGAGTTGCTTAAATACTTCTAAAATTGCTATTCAAAATGTCTGAATATATGTAAGCTGAATACAGCTGTGCTCTGAATGTAAACCAGAAGCCATCTGAGATCTTTACACAATCATTTACTTTCCTGTGATATATCAAAATGAATTTGATTATCATACAGGAAGCTTCTACGTTCAAAGTTTCTCTTGGATCTTTGTTTTCAAGTTTTGCTGATGCTTTTTAATTTGCTCTCACTTCACACATTCTTTTTTTTATTCCATTCAGACTGACACAGAAACATTTCTTGTCTTTCTGTTAAAGATGTGAAACACTTTGAATTGTATTTACAACAAAGTCTGATAGTAATTAAAATACAGCACTTGCAAAACTTTTTCTTATTGCACATAATTTTGTTTATATTTATATTCTATTAAGAGAGTCTATACATAGCAAAGGTACATTTTCTCATAGCAGAGTTATTATAGTTGTTTTCATCTTGATAAAAACTTTGGCTGAAATGCTCCAAGACAAATATCTGGTTTAGTCTTTGACTTCACTCAGAGTGTTTGTTGCCCTTTTGGTGAATTTTTCTTCTTAATGTCACCTTCAATTAATTAGTTACTTCAAAGAGTGAGATATCAGGGCAACATATTTCTTGGTTCTCATTGAAAATAACCAATTATTTGTTTCTGTGTGAAATCTTATCTCACCTCACTGCTTTGGATCAGTCTTATTCAGTGACTGACATTTGCCATTTCAGTGGAAATCTGCAAGTTATATGCTTTTGCAAAATCTGAACTTTCAGATGTTAAGTAGTGACCTACCTGGTTCCTAAAGTTTCTGACAATTCATTTGCCAAAAAAAAAGTTATTTGCCCTTCAACTCAGATTATTTTCTCCACAATTTTTGTGTCAACAGTTCTTCCAGATACACAATATGATAGAAGGAGTGAGAAATTGTCTCAGTCCTGTTGCTGCTGCTGTCTTAGAAGTACAGAAGAAACCCATTAAAAAAAAAAAAGCTAGGTTAAAGCCCTGACTTGTATCAGAATTAAGCTAGGGATAATGTGGTTGGGACTATGGATGGAACCACAAATAAAATATTGTTTTGGAGACTGATCAGTACATATTCCTAAAGAACCTGGAGTACACTATAGAGTCTGAACTACTAATTTATTTCCCCTTTCATGAATATTCATGAAACTAGTTTATAAACTTGTTTCAAATATAAGCAGAAGATAAATATTTAGTATTGTACTGATTATTTGGCATAGGAAAAGTTTCATCAGCTTCTAATTCCTGGATTACAGTGTCAGGGACAGAGAGTTTTGAAGTATATAAATTAAAAGACAGCAAAAACTGCACTGAATCTAGTCTAAAAAATTGAGATTCTTCAGGTCTTTAACCTGAGGTACTCTGCATAAAATTTCTGATGTAAGAAGCAATTTCAAGTGCTTCCTTCTCAGTGTGGAGATGAAATACTTTAAAAATAATACCAATATAGTAGGTAATGTTCTGCTTTCCGCTCTGAATTAAGGTTCAAAGCAGTGGTGCATTATTGCCAGGAATCAATGGGACAGAAGAAATGTCATTATCTGCTTATATTAGTGACTTTTCTTTTGCTGTGCCAGCTAATATCTGTCGGGTATCTTCCCTGAGTGAATAAAATAATTAATAATTTCAGAGCCAGGGGTTAATTCAGCAGCTCCATTATAAGACATCAAAGAAAGCATTAAAAAAAAAAAGACATTTTAAAGCTAGTACATTTCAGAGGTTACTACTGAAGGCATACTTTACTAGTGAAAGCATACTTTTAACCTTGTTCTTTTCCCTTTTTTTCCCATAGAGCTGTATTTTAACTCTGTGTAAATCTATTTAAAATTATATTTCAATTTAGTAATCTTGTAACAACAGATTTTGGTTTAAAGTACCGGAGTATGTAGATCAGTGACTTCTCCCAAACTTAGACCACAAAAAACTTTTCAGGCAGCTCAAAAAGAGGTAGTTCATCACACAATGTCCTTTCCAACTAACAGAAGAAAGAGATGTGAAAAGTAATTCAGTGAAGAGTGAACAGGATGATCAACCTGCTTTCAGAAGAGACTTATTGCAATAAAGGTGACTAAGATAAATCACATCCCATGAAGCACATCTGTTTCAGGTGCAAGGAATTGCTACCTTTCACATAATAAAATGAACCAGACACCACAGACAAAGAAGAGAACAGGGACTCCAGGCTGCTGACAGGTTCTCATCACAAAGGACAAGAACACCAGAGTAGTAGTAACACAACCCATTAGAGGTCTTTAGCTTGATACCTGTGTCATCATTCTTGCCCAAATCATAGGGAAGTAAAGTGGGGAACAGAGGATAACAACGGCTAGTTTTAACATTATGTGAAGTGGTTCCAATGTCAATCCTCTATTTTTTAGATGACCTAGTTCGGAAAGACTGGATACTCTCAAAGAAAGCTCTCAACTGTGACACTTATGATTTCTCAGACTCTAGAAGAGTCACCTTCCAAGATGTCTTCCACATCTCAAGTCTGACAATTCCCGTGGGACCAAGTGTCCCACGATCCCATTTGTCTCTTTATAACCACTCTGAAGAAGACTTTCTGTGAGGAGTCAGATAGAACCTCTGTAAATGGCAAGAAAATGTTATTCTCACTTTCAGAGGCAATGATAACTCCACCTGTCAAAACAAGGACAAAAAAATAAAAATACCTCTTGAAAGTCCAGTTTTGCCACAATCCTGCCAAATTAATATAGGAGTTATTATTAAAAGAAATATTCACTCCACTCAAAGTGAGGTTTTAACTTCCTGAAGCCATTACCATTCTCTGTCTTTTGAAGAATTAAAGGAAGTACCACAGTTTCTTCAGTAAGTTCCCTATTGTGAGACATATACTGTACTGAGAAGGCATCTCGTTAGTGCATTTTGAGGGACTAGGAGAAAAGTGGGGAAAGGTATGCAGCATACTGCTTGAATAATAGAAGTGCTGTGTGCAACCTCTCCATGTTTTAGTTAACTGGTAGTTACCTGGTAATAACAGATATTATAGGTCTCACAAGATCTTAGTATTTCTTCAGTACACATTCCATGCAAATTCTGCTTTTTAACTCAGAACAGATGGAAAAGTGTCCTACTGCTTTCCTTGGTATCATAATGAGGAAATATAAGTACACAAAACCTTCCTGAATTATACGTTTGACTTTTGATTTGAGTGTGATTTCAGAAGTTAATTGAAGGATAATAATATTATTCTGAACCAGATAACCATGGCTTGAAGGGAGTCTCAGAGTAGAAATGGTACTAGGTTAATAAATTTCTCAAAGGAAGAATTCTGCAATTTGTTTACAAGAGAGTAAGCAATGCCATTGGCCTTTCAGTGTTAGCATGAATGGCCATTAGACAAATGGATTGACCCATGTGAAATATGTTCTTATTTCACACTGACACACTAAATTAATCAACAGTGTAATTCAGAGATATGGACTCTGATTGTACAGCATGAATAAATCACTTGTGTCTGAGTGTCAGAGAGCAGCCAAACTGCCCTGTGAGGGGAACAAGCCAGCAGCTGAGGGGAACCCCAGCACAGACCATGCCCTCAAGGGCAGATGCAGTCCTATAGGGACTGACAACAGCAGGCAGAACTGGGGGCTGGCAGCAAAGGTGTACATCGACAGCACCAGGCAAGGCAAAGGAACAAAGCAGATTCAAAGTCCACTTTGCACAAGGAGGAAGGTGTAAGCAGAAGTAAAAGGAGACAGGAATTCTTTCGAGATGGACTCCAGGTCTATTCAGAAAAAAGGATTACAGACCAGCACAACTACAACATAACCCAAGCCAGGACTAAAGGTCCCCAGCCAACTATAAATGGTCCCCAGCCAACTATGAAAGGAAGGAAGAAGCCCCAGGTGAGACTGGACAGGGTCATTAAGGTACTCAGGACCCTGATACTCATACTTTTTGATTTACAATCAGCTCAAAATTGAATGGTCCAGGGTACACCACTGTTGTTTGTTGGAAATTATATCTCAATGTCTAAGTCCTTTTGAGAAGCTATGAGAAATATTTTAACTTGACAATCAATACTTTCAAAATTGTGTGTCTTTTATGAAAGGTTGCTCAGGAAATACAGGAACCAAAAATTATGTTGAGTAAACAAGATCAAAGTTGTGAAACATGTCTAGTCAATTAATACCCAAGTCAAGATGATGGTATTGCTTACTTACTAATGTTGTAAGTAAGATGTAACCAGTAAGATGTTACAAGGAAAGTGTATATCTGTGTATACAATACAAGAGATCAAAGTTCAGGTATTTTCAATCAGCCATGAGTTCTTCATATTCATGTTTCAATTTGCGTGCTGAAGTGTGTTATTGCTTTCTTGAGGGGAGAAAAACAATTTCTATTTGTGAAGAATTGCTTCTTTACAGCAGCAATTTTGTTAAAATACCTGTAAGTGCAATGATAAAATGAACCTATCAGACTCATTAGAGCAGTCAAATCCTTCTACCTCAAAATGTCAACATACTTCATTTCTGGGATTTGTTAGCAATATCTACAAGCAATTGTAGTAAAAACCTAAATATTCTTACCATAGTTAAAATGTTGATCAGATGACCTACTGATACTTATTTCAAGAGAATAATCTGTCTGTTCTATGTTATTTTTCTCTTAGTCCTTGTTCAAGCAGATTTCAGGCACTAATGGTACCTTCTCAAAATTGTATGTAAAGAGTGAAATCAGGATTATGCAAGGTGAGTTGGAGCTGGCTCATGGCATTGTGGTCTCAGACGCAAGTAAGTTACTTGACAAACCTGGACTGCCTGGGAATTTTGCTGGAGATGTCAACAAGCCCATATCAGAACAAGAAAGTAAGAAGAATGGGTAGAGAACAGACCTCCCCTCTGCATTTTTTTTCATTTTTCTGGCATGTTGAGGGCACCTCTCGTATTGGAACAGTCTGATACTTCTGTGGTAGTGTGTGCTCCAACTAAACTAAAAAAATTACTAAAGACCTCTGAGTAGTCTGGGCGAGGGAATTACCTGCCATTAGCTTACCTGAAAAGGTAAACTAGAGTGGGTGGAAGGACTGTAATTGCAAGTCAACTCTCTTGACTTTCTAGTGAGACCAGATTAATGAGATTTTTGGAGCTAGTTTAAATACAAGACAGAGACAACAATGCAGATATTTGATCTTCAGGACCATGTACAAAGTTTTCTGCAAGGGCAGTATATTTACTGTGAAGCCAATGTTTAAATTCTTGTTAGAAGTGAGTAGATTATAATGTGGATACTTCCTCAGCTGTAGAGAACCCCAGGTGTGATTAACACACGTTAACGTCTTTATTTATGAATTTGGTGCTCTGTGTGCACCCATCTGAGGATTCAAGACTGCCCTGAACAACTTGTTTAGCCTTCAAGGAAACCCCATTTTGTCAGCTCCTATGGTCAGAACTTGCTTTTACATGTTAATCTGGAGAAGGTTCATCAGTAGGATTAATGACTGTTTTGTCCAGACATCTGTGAGGTCGTCTTCATACCACACTGAGAAGGGCATGATGACTTCCAGTGTATTCTTCACCTAAGTAAAATTACCTTGTAATCTCAGGTAATCTCATTTGGTTTCTGTTTATCCTTTCCAACACTTTCAATTGTTGTTTGAATTATTCTTAGTTTTGATTATTGCTATATATATAAGTTTTCATTCCATTTTAGAATCCAGATAAATTCTATTCTTCAGTTATACACTGTAAAAAAAGGTTTGCACAAGCTAAGTATTCATAATGTGAAGCAATATTTTCTTTATTATTCCAGAATATGCAAGGACAATTTTTCTTGTGCACTGAAAGGGAATAAGTGAATGCTTCTGTTTTACTCCTGTACTACTTTTATGACTTTCCTTGCTCTCTAAGATAGAAATGGTTCCAATGTTATCCAAAAACTTATTCATATTAATATTTTTCCTCATCTTTCATTGGATTTTTGACTTTAGTTTTCTTTCAAACTCTATGGAATTTATAAAAAATTACACAGAGTTAAGTATCTTAAAAGAAAATACTATCAATAATGTTAATTTCTCAATCCAAATCTCTGAAGAATAATATTAAACAACACCATTAACTTGACTGAGCTTCATCTTCAGTCTTAGTGAGTGCATTCATAACTAAATTTTAAAAAAATTAAATCTATAGAAATTGCCTACTTTATTTTGGCTTTAACTAATTAAGCTAAATAGAGGAAAATATTTTTATAATGGTATAAAAATACAATAATAGATTAAACTATAATATCAAAGATATAATACATTGATAATAACAACAACAATAACAAAAACAACATGAAAACCAAACACTACTCCAAGGAAAATCTGTGGCTTGGACATGAAAAGATTTTGAAATAACTGATGAAAAATCACAGAATCATAGAATGGTTTGGGTTGGAAAGGACCTCTAAGATGATCTAGTTCCAACCCCCCTGCCATGGGCAGGGACACCTTCCACTAGCCCAGGTTGCTCAAAGCCTCATCCAGCCTGGCCTTGAACACCTCCAGGGATGGGGCATCCACAGCTTCTCTGGGCAACCTGCTCCAGTGTCTCACGACCCTCACAGGAAAATCTTCCTCCTAATATCTAATGTAAATCTATCCTCTTTCAGCTTATACCTGTTACCCCTTGCCCTGTTGCTATACTCTCTGATAAGGAATGCCTCCCCATCTCTCCTGTAGGCCCCCTTCAGGTACTGGAAAACTGCTATATGGTCTCCTCAGAGTCTTCTCTTCACTAGGGTGAACAAACCCAATTCTCAGGTTGGATGAGACTTTGAGCAAGCTGACCTTATCCCTGCCCGTGGCAGGGGGGTTGGAAGTAGATGATCTTTAAGGTCCTTTCCAACACAAACCATTCTATGATTCTAAGAGGACAATTAACTCCATTCCAACCAGACTTAGTACTAGCTGCTAGATTACTAGATAACTTTCACGACTAGTTGGTAGACTTAAGTCTTACAGTCCCTATTCACCCAGTAGAACATAGGTCTACTAACTTGTTCTAAAAGCCTTTCCCTTAAGTCTAGCCCTTATTATTCAGTCTATCTGTATTTCAAACACTCTTTTCCTCAGTGTTAGTGTGGTTTGTGTAGTCTTCTACCATAGCTTACATCTTTAAAGAACACAATACATGTAATAAGCAAGCAAGAGTATTTAAATATACTAATGTTTTTATAATTAAGGAACAAACTCCAAGAATTTATAGACCATTGAAAACATATTTCTCAATTCAGTATGCCTTTCTCCAGCTCCTTTTTCTTATAACAGTATCTTTGTAAAAGTACGAGTGGTTGTATTCAAAATAAAAGGGCTATTGTCTATCTCATCAGGGTGCTGGACTCTCCTTTCTCCCCTTTTTTTCCCACCAGCTTGAGCTACAACTTCTTACAGCATCCCACTGATTCTGCTTGATAACTCTGGTCACACCACAGTACATATGTTCACACCGTGTTCACACCGTGGAGAACTTCATGGTGTGAGACCACAGACCTCTGCTTAGTGATTTTATTGCCAAAGCCACCTCTTTTTCATGTCCCATTGTTGTAGTTTTACCCTGGATGGCAGCAAAACTCAACACCACTTGCTGACCCTCGTTCCTCCCTCTTCCTGGGGATGGGGGAGAGAATTAAAAGAGTGAAGGGAAAAGAGACTCATGGGTTTAGATAAGAACAATTTAATAACTAAACTACAATTATATTGGAAATAATAATAATTATTAAAATAATAGTAATATATACAAGTATACAAGTATACAAACAAGCGATACACAGTGCAGCTGCTCACCATCCAATGACCAAGGCTCAGGTCATTCCTGGTTAACGATCCCAGAGCAGGGAGAGTCCCAAAACTGCAATCCTGGAATGGAGATAAGAGCCTGAGTGTACAAGAGACTGAGACGGCCCTGAGAGAGTGGCGACCCAGGGGGAGATGACCCGGAGCAAGACAGTACTTCTGGACAGACTCTCGTCCATATACTGGGAATGACATGCATGATATGTTAATATACTGTTGGCAATTTATGTCTCAATGCTAAACCTAAGGTCGAATCCTAGGCTAGTAATTGGGGCTGTGCTCTCTCCCAGCTTCTCCTGTTTCTGCAGGCACTCGTAAAGCAGAAGAAGTCCTTGACTGTCCTGACAACAACTATAAACATCAGTATGTTATCAGCCTTCTTCTCAGCACGAATCCAAATCACAGCCTCACACTAGATACTATGAAGAAAATTAACTCTGTCCCAGCTGAAACCAGGACATTCATATAACCATATAGAATCATAGAATGGCCTGGGTTGAAAAGGACCATAGTGATCATCTAGTTTCAACCCCCCCGCCATACACAGGGCCGCCAACCACTAGACCAGGCTGCTCAGAGCCACATCCAGCCTCTCCTTGAATGCCTCCAGGGATGGGACATATATAACCTTGATGCTTCCCCCCCAGCTCTCCATTTTTTAATAGAAGCAAGTGTGTAGACTGAGATGTTGAATATAGGATGCATTCTGTTGAATAACCCTCAATGATTAGGGCTGTATTACTGCTCTGTTGGATTTGTAGTTCCAGCTGAAACTGAAAAGATATCTGACAAGCTGAAGTGTTTCATATATATCTACAGACAGTCTCCCCATAACAACACAGCAAACTTTCACATAGAAATCAGGCTTGCTTTCATGGAATTTGAGTTTTCTTTCCTTAATTAAAAGGCTGATACAAAGACTTGCAGTGGTTGATCCTCACTTGCAAGGCTACCTATACATTTTATTGACAAAATATATGGTGCTTAACTATGCCTTTCTAAAACTTAGGCTAAAGAGCTGAACAAAATGCAGGTATCCAAATAAAAATTTGATTTGTTATGTTTTAACTTTTGCAAACTCTTAAAAATTGTCCTCTTTTTTTCCCAAGAAATGGTATTATTTGCCTCTGTTTCTGTGCATGTTATTTGACTTCGAGGTGGGTTTTTTGTCATTTTCCAGGTGTTGACCTTTACCAATAAAATGCCCAGTAAGTAAAAGTAGAAGGATTTTGCATGACAGTATTAAAAATATAGAAGTGGCTTGGTTTAGCAGAGCAGAGAATGACATAGGTTCAGGTGGCTTTCAACTTTTTAGAGCTATAGCTTAGTTCTATATTTTTAATAGTGACAACATATTCATTTCATTGAATGATGACATCCTTTTGAAAAAGTGATAAGAAGAGTCGTGGAACATTTAAGTAAGGACTGCTGATTTGTGGTTGCAGCTCTCGATGCCTGCAGTGTAACTGCCAAGCAGAATTACTGTGTCTGCTGTTTATTACATTCCAAATGATTGACCTATGTGAATTCTACTTACCTTGAGCCCAACAAACTGCTGACTTTGTTCTAACTTCGAGTAAGTAAAAGAGTGACTTTGGAGCAGGCTCAACACTCTAAGTCAAACTTGCATCAAATATATTCCCTGCTTCCATTAGGACTGTCACTTGAAAGTAACTGACTGGAACACAAAATAATTGTCTTTTCTTGCTTTCTCCGCAGATTGACCAATCACTTTTTTTCCCCTCACAATAGATCAATGACAGGGTAAATTTGCACACACTGATTCCAAAGTTATTTAAGAACATTGAACAAAATACATTTTTGTCTGAGGAACATTAATAAGTAACATTTGAGATTTCACTGTTCATTTAAAATGGATTTTGAAATGACTGATGTCTAATTAGTGTATTATAGGTTTTCTTCAACTGCAAAGCCATCAATGTTTTCACTCCATGTAGCTCATAAAATATCTAGTAGGGAAGAAAGAGCTGGAGAGAAGAAAAAAAGAGAAAAAGAAAGATTAAGGAAATAATTCTTTTAAAAAGATTGTAATTTCCTTATATGACTGAGATCCATGCTAGGACTTTTGGAAGATCTACTAAACTTTGCTTGGCCTATTGTCATATTCATAACATAAATAATGAGTGTGTATGGTACATTACATAACGAATTTAGAGTACAAGACATTGCAGTAGGAAAAGCTATAGTTATCCAGGAAAAGTCATCAAATTGTAAGCAATGTAAAAAGACTTGGAAACTGCAATTTTTTATTGCTCTAAGTTACCTTGAATTATCAATAAAAAAGGAAGTTAAAAACAAGTTTCCTAAGAACTAACAACTCAGAAGATTTGCAGGGTCATTGATGGATGTAAACTAGATGGACATATGGCTGCTGACCTTGTTTTAGAAAGGTGAAGCAGGAGGTTGACAGGGTGATCTCCCATGGTCACATCCCTCTGGAATAATATTGTGATTCTATGGCTGATGGGATTGCAGTAAAGAGACAGGGAGACATAAGTCTGACATTTTAAAGTGTTTTGTTGAGAAACACAAAAAAGAAATTGGAAGAAAACACTTATACCAAAAGTGAAAGAAGAAAAATAATAAGAAACAATCATAACATTTTAGTGTTCATATCATTTTAGTGATCTTATTTTTGCTATTACTGACCAAATTAATATGATCTCAAAAACTTCTCTTATCATTAAAGTGCTTATCTGCATACTACACCAAAATCCTTAGCAAAAATCATGTGTTAGCCAGAGATAACTTTCTGCCCTTACACAAGGAGACTAATATAATCATGACTATCAAATCACCTAGGCAAGGACAGGCAAAAATACAATAGATTGCAAATCCCCTCAAAGTCTCTTTTCATTTGGGACAACCATTTCCAACTCTGGAAATTATCCCTGAGAGAAGCTGAGCTAAAAGCAGATGGTTTCTTTTCTACTTCTCAGTCTTTCAGTATGTGCTGCACTTTTATCTTATCTGCATTGTCTTTGATTCCCTTGAGGTTTCTATTTACTTAATTATTTACTATTTATTTATGCTTATAATTTGTGTTCTGGATATATGGAAAAAGTATCCATGTTCTAGAAAGATTTTGGGTAAAAGACTTTTTGGGAAATCAAACTTTGTTGTAATATTTTAAACTTTTCTTATTTGCATAGAATTCTTTACATTCATTTGGAATGTATTGTGTCAGGAAAAAGAAAGAAAGGTTAACAAAAACTTACTGTAAGTTACGCTAGGTGGGAACAAAACAAAACTAAGATTAGAAAGATGCGTGGGCAAAAAATAATAATAAAAAAGAAAACTGGTAATGGTTCATGTTGCTGGTAAGTAAATCTATGACAGTTTAGGAACTTTTCTATTGCTATTGATTTTACATAGTAGATTTTAAAATGCTACAATAATGAGGCAGAAGAAAACCTGAGCAGTATAAAGAAAATGGTTAGAAGGATAACTGGAAAAGAATGAACTTGACTCAAATAGGCGGCAAAAGCTAAAAAATGCTAATGAAAAGAATGGCAGACATTACAAACAGAAACAGTTTGGAGGAATTTGAAAGAACAAAAGTGAACAAGTAAAGTATAGAAGGAAAGTTACCCAGAAAAGAAAGCAAGAAAAAGATAAAGAATGTGGTTTTATTAATCAGCATAGAAGTCTTCCTTTGAATAAAAAGTGTAAGATAAGCATATTAGTAAATTAGAATAATATAATAAGAGGACAACACAATGCATATGCAGAGAAGACTGTCAGAGATATGTCCCTCTTAGGGTAGAGTTTTGTTTGCTATTTATTTTTTGGTAGTAATAAGGAAATAGTTAAATATTGCATTATGTTATTTTGTTGATTGAATCACAATTTGACCAGTACACAAAAGATCAAAGAAACTACTGCATTTGTGTAATTAAAAAAATTTTAAAAATACAGAATTTAGTGTAGCTTGAAATAATCATTATATAAGTTTAAGTATACAGTGCCAAGTTAATGTGTAAAAAAGTCTAAAACTGCTCAAATGAAGGTACTTAAACAATTACGGTTTTTAAAATGAAGAGCTTTATGCAAATAAGCTAAGGCAGTACTAACCAATTTACTACATTGAAATTATATGAGCTGATGTAAAACTTGAGGTCCCCTACAGGAATCCATAGTTTTGAACTAAATTGAATAATACATCTGAAAACCTGGCAAATCCCACTTGTTCCTATAAGATGTTTATAAGAGCTTGATACCTCAAGACTTGTGGCAATATTTTTCCCTATAACCAAAACAGAATTATGTTATGGTTTCTGTCCATGTACTACGTCATAAAACAACGAAATCAACATTATTTAAATTGTATATCCACAGAGTTAAATGCATCATCTATTTAATAAAACATGACCAAAAAATTGCAGAACAGTCCTTCTTACCCAGTATCCTGCTTCTATAGTAAGTAGCAGAAGAAGGCAGCTCTTCTTTTGCTGCTTTTGGTTGCCTGAGTGAGACAGGGTCAGACAGTCCCTACCTCTTTCCTAAAAGATGAGAGAACATCGTTAGTCCAGCATGGTTGGAACTTGATGATCTTTAAGGTCCTTTCCAACCCAAACTATTCTATGATTCTATGATTCTATGATTCTATGATTCTCTCGTTACTACAAATGACCAGTTAGATAACAGACTCTGGTGCAGTATCAGAATCAACTCCCTCATCTTCCCCTATGATGCTACAAGGAGGTCCCAAAAACTCATGAACATCTACATGGAGAAAGATACTTTCACTCTCTGGCTAAGAAAACACATATTCATTGACCTTTTTTTCCCCTACTGCATAGATGAGGATGCTGGGCAGTCAAATACAAGGATAACAGATTTGTGTCTTCCTTTTTATCTTCACTAATTTTTTCTTATTTTACTCCCAGTTCACAATGCCTTGATTTGCCTTCTCTTTCCTTATAATAAGTGAATATGTAGGTGCAGGATTCTCTCTCACCCCCCTGTATGTATTATGTCTTGCTCTGTAAACTGTCCCTTGCAATGTAGGTGCAAGAGGTATTTAATTTCTTTTACCCTTCTTGAATATTTGCTTGACACTTGTATGAGTCTCTATTCCCTCCATTTTTATACAGAATACCTTCTTCTCTCTATTAACTGCTTCTACTTGAATGGGCAAGAAAAACAAACAAAAAATCAACAAAACAAGCAAACAAACAAAAAGCAATCACACCCAAACAAAACATCATGTAATTTTGCTATCTCCTTGAAGTTCTTGGAACACTAATGCTTTCTCCAAGACCGACAAGAGTGTGCCAACTCACCTATGCCATCTCCCAGTCCATGGAGATCACCTGGTGAACATTAGTACAGAGGATGCTTATAATGGTTGTACATCTATTACCCTGACAGCTGTGCTCTTCAGGAGTGGCTGATCTTGGATAGAATCACATTGAGAGGAAATCTGTTGACCATGACTTCCTGGTGGGTATTTGGTGAGACTTCCACTCTGAAGTGCCAGTCTCTGCTACAACTGCCTGGAAATGGACAGCTGGAATCACTCTCAGGCTGATATTTTAATGCCTTCTGGAACTGCTTCCAGGGTAAGTTTGACATCTTTCAGGGACAATAGTTCTGCCTTGATGCCTTGATGAAGACTGGTTTTCTCTAAGTGTGTTTCATGATGCTTTTTTGAGCATCTATTCTGACACAAATGATTTATCTTGGTCATTGATTTAAACATGGTTGTAGACTTGCATAAAATGTAGTGGATTTACTTTGTTATATCATGTAGTGCTTATTGAGTCAAAACACAGGAAATATGTTCTGAAAATGTAGTAAAACATGGAATTTACCACTGAAATAAATACACACAAAAGTTGTATTATATCAGATTTGAAGGAAAACAAAGGACCACATCATTTATTTATTCAAGGTTTTAATATTTTCTTATGGCTTCATTTCCTCTGATTCCAGGCCTACTTCCATTTGTTGGTGGAAGTCTTCTGTCTGTGATTTTGCTTCTTCTTGATACCTCTGTTAATTTGCCTGAAAGCTGTCAGATCTGCTCACTTTCAGATTGCACTGTATGTACATTCAAGTCAACATCTTGTTTCTCACTGAGATCTCTCTGAGATCTTCCATCATATCTTTTGCTTTCTTCAGTCCTAAGTCTCACAGCTCCAGGATATGGAACTTCCTATAGACTTTGATATTAAACTCAGAACATGCTGTCTGGTATAATCAGTGTTTCAGCATTTGGTTATTCTTTGGTCTAGTCTTTACAGAGAACTCGATTTCTTCCTCAGTCCTCTACAGTTTCCTAGTATTCCAGACATTTTCCCTGTGAAACAATATTTAGAAGAATGAGTTGAGTTTCTTCCAAAATTGCTAATAGATTTTATACTTTTTTTTTCTACAGGTATAAACAACTTTCCATATCAATAAACCTATGTTGGTGGAATTAAACATTCCTTTCATGGATGCTGGGCTGTAAATCTCTCTGCAGTGTCTGTCAGAAAAAAAAAAGAAAAAAAAATGAAACCAAACCAAACACCACAAACAAAACCAGAACCAAAACGAAACAAAATGAAACCCACCACAACATAATTTGTCTCTTTATAAATGTGATTTCATATTCCAGTTCTTTGCTCTTCAAAAGAATGATAGGCAGATAAACAGAGCCAAGAACAAAAAAAAAATACTGTCATAAGAATCTATGCAACACGATACCAAAACAAGTGTGCTGCAGTCACCTACAAAATTTGCTGGTAGTCCATCTTGAATTTTATAGTTAGGAAACAAATGTTCCCTGTCTGGACTTGCCTCACACTTTTGAACTTTGTAACAAGCTATTCAATGAAAAGATAAAACATGTCGCTAACCTCACCTTCCCAAACTTTCATTTTCTCTGTGGTTCAGCTTTTCCTCTGGAAAACTTTCCACCCCTAATGATATCATGACTTCGCTAGTGTGCATAGTTAGCAAAAGAACCATATGATATGATTCTGAAATAGTACTCTAGGTCGCCTTTTTTTTTAAATAAAGAGTTGGGTTTATTATACATATTCATAAATAAGCTAATTTTTTTTTATGATCATATAACACTAATTCATGATGGTTTGGTCTGCTAAAGGTGTTAGTTTGAAGCTTATAAAGTGCAACTGGAAATTTAGCATTTAATGTCCAGCTTACACATACAAAAACCACATAGACACAGGGAAACAACCCATCTCACTCTACTTAATAGTTGGCTTTGCAAAGAAAAATCTGTCCAGCACTATTTTTTCACATATTAATTCTTGCCTCTGACTCATTCAATCACATTATGTGCTATATTTCCTGCTGATAACATGATTTTGAATCAGGATGGGAGGAACAGAATTGGAAGGGTGAAAGTCAGAAAACACATGAGTTGAGATAAGAACATTTTAATAATTGAAATAAAATAGTAAATAATAATAATAATAATAATAAATTGTAATGAAAGGGAAAAGAACAGAGAGAGAAATAAAACCCAAGAAAGACAAGTGAATGCAAATTAAAACAATAGCTTACCTCCAAATGACCAATGTCCAGCCTACCCCCAAACAGCGTTTCCCAGCCAACCTTCCCCCTAGTTTATTGCTAAGCATGACGTCATGTGGCATGGAATATCTCTTTGGTCAGCTGGGGTCAGCTGTCCCAGCTGTGTCCCCTCCAAACTTCTTGTGCACCTGTAAACTACTCTCTGATGGGGCACTATGAGAAGCAGAAAAGGCCTTGGCTCTCTAAGCACTGCTCAGCAAGAACTAACACATCCCTTAATTATTAGCACTGTTTCCAGCACAAGTATAAAACGTGGCCTCATACTATCTACTATGAAGAGCATTAACTCTATCTCAGCCAAAACCAGCACACATATTCAAATTAGAAAGAATTTTTTTAAAGTAGAGAAATCATTCTGCTAACCCACAGAACCAAATGATTCTAAATTTGTTATCAATGAAAATAAAACTCTATTACAGTGAACTAAAGAGCCATGAGACATCATCCTTAACACAAAGATAAAATAAAACATTCAGGTTTTGATGAAAACAGGGGAGAGAATTTCCTTTTATAATGTGCGCTTGAATTAGAAATGTGCCAGAGATACAGCAAGTGAGCAGTTAGATTTTCCCTTGAAATATTAAAACATACCTCCTACTCATTACAATGGGAACTAATGCAGTTTTTATATAATCATTGAATCATAGGAAGTTTCCAACCTCCACAGGTGAAATTCTTAAAACATTCTCAAAAGACAAAAGAGAATAATACAACATAAAACTTGGAGACTAAAAGGAAAAAAATGCATCTTTTTCTTATACACTACCTAGGGCATATGACCAGTATTATTATTCAGGATCTAATACATGTGGTCAAAACCCAAATTTCCGGAAACAAAGATTTTACATAGCTGTGGTTATTACCAACCACATCACACTTTCTAACTTCTCTGCTTTTTCTGTTTTGTTATCACAGTGATTTATGTATTACATGGGATGAAAGCAAGCTGTGTTTATTATAGCTCCAACCAGTCATTGGAGGGAAGTAGGTATTGTAACTGCTGTAGGTCTTAATGGCTCCTGTTTGCCCACTACTACTTCTCCTCCATCCATCATCTTCACAAATGCCTTCATGGCCAAACAGATAGGATCTTAGTATAAATTGTGTAATTGCAAGCTTGCAAAAGCTGTGCTTCAGAGAATGATAAGAAATTGTCAGCAAAACAGTGTAAAATCCACAGATCATAGTTACTCTAAACTTAATTTGTCACCTTGCAATACCAGATCAGGAACAAAGCAATAACAGCAGCTTAAACTGAAAGAGGCAAATGGACTGGCAGACATTTAGAGCCATGAGTGATTCACGGCAAATAACCTTAACAACAGAGACTGGAGTGATAAAAGGGAGGGATGAAGGAGGAAGTGAAGGAAAGAGGCAAAGGAGGAAAGAAAAAGAGGAAGGGAAGAGGAATGGAGGGAGCAAGGGAAGGAGGGAGAGAGGGAGGAAGGGAAAGAAGGGAAAAGGAGGAAGGGAGGGAGGAAGGAAGGTAAGGAAGAAAGGAAGGAAGGAAGAAAGGAAGGAGGGGTAAGGAAAACTGTAATAACAGCGGATTTTGTTGTCCCAAATGCTTGAAATTGGGGGTCCTTTCTTGAAAAACAAAACATGGAAATATATTCTGTTTTCAACTAAATGGGATGAGACTTTAAGCATTCTGACATGTTTGAAAGAAATGTCATTAACAAATGTCACGCTTGGCCTGTTCGTGTAAGTCATCCAGCTGGCACCCAACCAAAAACCTGTTGTTACAGAGCTGGACTGAACCAGTTCTTTTTGTCAAGGTGCAAGCAGATTAAAGATCCTCTTGCATAAATGTATTTTTTTTTCCCTAAAACTGATACTTTATTGCTTCCCCAAACTCCCTGTATAGCATTCCAGGATTTTATCATACTGTGAAATGTCCTAGTGTTCCAAAAGATGTAGATTGTACTCACACAGTAATAAAGACACCTTCATTAGTATTCAGATGAGTTTTGTAATTAAAGTCAATATCCTTCAGCGAATGTCCAATTGATAACTGCAATTATAAAGATTACATTAATTTTATGAACATCTGTGCAAAATTCATAAAATCATGCCAATCTTGATGTTTTGCCAGCTTCTTGGTTTTGAGAATGATTAAAGGATCAAAACATGAAAAAAATTTCTTCTTTTGGTAAATACATAAGTCTTTTAAAATACACTAAAGGGATGGGTAGTGTAGCTCAGTTTGGAAATATGTAAGATGATCCAGATCTGCAAGTACTGAAATTGACCCCTTGAAGTGTACTTTCTGCTATGGTGTAGCATAATAATTCATTATAGGAGATTATTTATCTGTACAAGACAAACATGGTGGACTGCACAAGTTAATTTGCACTCTTTGAATGCTTCCTACTTTTTTTAAATAGGTACTGAAGTAACTTTTGAGACTGTGGGAAGGCAACAACCCCAAAGAACCCTTTTCTTACTACAGTCTGGGAATAGGGAAAAAGCTGCAATATGTTTAGTCCAGACAGTCATTTACCTGGACTTGTAAATTTGGCCTTGAGAAACTGGAAGGTTATCAATTTATATAGCAACTCAACTTCTAGCCTCATTTATGAAGAATTTATCTTGCTGCTGTCATTAGGAGTGTTTCCTTTCACATGTACACTTGCTGAAACACAGATGCTTGCTGCTGCCTCATACTCCGGAACATGAAGGGCTTCTGCATGGTCCTGAAAGATATGACGTGGGACATGAAAGAGAAGTCCATCCTGCTGAGGTAGAGGGAGGTCAGGTGGGATCCTTAAGGGAATCTCAATTTAAATTAGTCACCTATTTTACACCACAAAATTCTCTGATTTGTTACTTGGAGTCAGAATTTAGCAGCAAGTCATTAAATTTAGTCACCTGATTAGCAGGTGACACTAAGGTGACATAAATTTAGTCACCTGATTAGCAGCAGGTCAAGGGAGGTGATTCTCCCCCTCTACTCTGCTCTCGTGAGACCCCACCTGGAGT
>VZTO01000929.1:0-11556 GCA_013400615.1 Syrrhaptes paradoxus | reverse complement strand
CCAGGCTGGATGAGGCTTTGAGCAACCTGGGCTAGTGGAGGGTGTCCCTGCCCATGGCAGGGGGGTTGGAACTTGATGATCTTTAAGGTCCCTTCCAACCCAAACCATTCTATGATTCTATGATAATTTGGTCCTTTATCTTCATCATGACAGCTCAGATTGTTAGAAAGAGACTAACACTGATCTGCCCTAACTTACAAAAGACAAGGTTATAGGTCCTATATCTTATCTACATGAGTTTCCCTGTAGATATCAACAAGAGTTGAATATGAAGCAAGTGGATTGTTACCAAATGTGCCTTTACTTATTTTGCTATCTGCTTAAATAAAACCACACCAAAACATAAAACTAAAATAAAAATTTATGCTTCCTGACAGCATGATTCTGTCACTAATAGGACTTAGAAAGAGCTCAGAAGAAACTGATATGGAAAAGGTGTGAAAGATCTTCCTTAACCCTCCAAAATATTCACCAAAAGGATGTTTTTTGAGAAGATGCTTTTCTGCTTTCCAAGAGTGCGCTTCAGCAATGCTATCCCTTGAGCTCATTTAGAGCAGCAATGGTTTCAGTCACAATTTTAAAGAACTGAATCTAAACTATTATTTTGGTTTGACTCTTTGTTCAAATGACACAGTCATTGTCTTGTGTTATATAATACTATATCAAATGTATTGCAATATTTTAAACGGCTTTGTTACATGTTAATACTTTTTTTTATTTCACATCTTTTGTTTAATTTCTCTCTCTCTGAAGTAATAACATTGGCACAATAGGGTGTGTAATAGCTCTGTCTATCATGAAACCTGTTAGTGCACAGATTGTAAACTAGAAGACAGTAATGGATCGTCTAAAGCTTTATAGTGTCAGAAAGATTGCTGCGCATGCACGTTAAATTCATGTGCTGAAAGGTCTTGTGATTTTATATTGAATAATATCCCTATTCATATGCGGTAGCTGCTTTTCTTAACAAGATGGCATCTGTACTTTTTTTACTAAAGACTCATATTTTAAATGCCATCTTTGAGTTACAGGAGTACAGAAGATAATTTGAAACTGGTAATTTCTAATTTTATTTTTGTTTAAACAGCTTACCAACTAGAAACTGCATTGGCATTACATTCCTGAAAGAAGCATACTTGTTCTAAATTTTAAAAATTATTCAAACTATGCCTAAATTAAAAGAGATTTTAATGCAACTGTAACGAAAATATCTGAGCTATGCAGTTTACAGTGTTTTTTCACCTGTACCCTGCTTCACCCTTGCTCTAGTGCAGATGTTTAATGTTTAAAAAACAGATAGGTACAAAACAAAATCCTGTACTCTTGGCTGCAATACATCCAACCATCTGGTAGAATGCATCAAACATTTAAGCATGCATAGCAATATCACACAATGTGACAGAAAAAAAAATTAAGAATTCCATTCTTTTGAGAATACCTTTCTATACGGTACAATTCAACTGTCATTGAAGTAAGCAATAAAGTTAGTATTGAATTTGACAGGACCTAGATTTCTCATATAGCGTATCTATTGACAATGTCACTTCAGAAATGTGGAAATTAAATTTCAGGAGAAAATATTGCTGTTATTTATATGATTGCAAATGTGGAAATGACTGAAAATGCAAAGGACACCTTATTAAAATACAGCTCTCTGTGGCTAAACAGCACTTAAAAAAATGTAAAGACACATAGTTGCCTATCACACTAACTTTCTTATTGTGTTACCAGCATATTCCTGTTCTTTCACAAAGGACAGTCCTGGAAAGTACCTCCAGAATCAGTCTACCCACTAGTGACATGGGTGGTCTTAGGATGCCAGTCCTAACACATTAGCATAACTTACTGTGATATACTGTGCCATTAAGAAATTAAAGGAGTATTCACAAAGGTTAATTTTCATTCAGGACAACCAGTCTTCCTGTCCTGGCCTCAGCTGGGACAAAGTTAACTTTCTTCATAATACTTAGCAAGAGGTTACACCTTGGATTTCTGCTGAGAACACTGATGACATACTGATGCTTATAGTTGCTGCCATGAAGGAATCACAGAATCACAGTCAAGGGCTTCTCAGCTTCTCTGCTGTGCCAGTGCCTTCAGGTGCAGGAGAAGTTGGGAGGCATCACAGCCCCAGTTACTAACCTAGGATTCGACCTTAGGTTTAGGCTTGAGACTCAAAATGGCCCACAGTGTATTCCATATCATGCACGTCATGCCCAGTGTGAGATTGTCTGGAAGTGCTCTATCTCTCTCTGGGCCACCTCTGTCTCTGGGTGACACCACTCTTAGGGTCATCTCGTTCTCTGGGTCAGTTCCTGGTCTCTGAGACACTGGGGCTCTTATCTTTTCTGGGGTTGTGGTTTCAGGAGTCTCCCTGCTCCAGGATCGTTAGCTGGGAAAAGGCTGAGTCTTGATCATCAGGTAGTGGGCATTTTACTCTGTATCACTCATTTGTATATTTATTTATTTGTATATAGTACTATCATTATTATAACTATTATTGCCATTATTATTTTCAATTTTATTGTAGTTTAGTTATTTTCTTGTCTCAAGCCATGAGTCTCTTTTCCCTTTAGCGTTTTAATTTTCACCCTCTTCCTTGGGAGAGGGAAGGGTCAGAGAGCAGTTGTGGTGTTTTGCTGCTAGCCAGGGTCAATAGCATAACACTTCCCAAATTTATTTTCTAATCTGTAGAGAGAATTTGCAAATAGTTATTCTTTTTATATCCATACAACTGGGAGTAACAGATCACTATTTTTTTTTTAGAAACAGAATATAATCTCCCCAGTCTTGTGACAATAATTAAGTTTTTTACTGCCCCAAAAACTAATAATATATGCTGTTATTCCCAAATCTGTTCCTGTGCACAGAATCATCAGATAAAAATTAGGGTTTAACGTTCCCTTTTCCCACTGAGTCTGTGAAAAAGATACCTTATTTTATTAATTTAGTAAACAAAGAGGAATTCTAAGCTACTAGAAGAATTGTACTTACATGAGTCTCCCAGTTGCTGGCTATGCTAGCTTTAAGTCATGAATGTGTCAATAGAGATGTGTAGCAGAAGAGGTTAGAACATATTACACTATGGACAAAATTTGGCCAGATGAGACAGCTGCAGTTCCTGATATTGGAAGGGAAGGCAGCTCTGCTCTTTACCGATGGTAAGACTAGTGTATCTATGTGGCCTGAACCCCACTGGATGATGTAAGAGTGCACAAACTTGCTGAAGTTAATGGGGAGAAGATCAGACCTTTCATAACCCTCCAAAGTACACACATTTTTGACTATACTTACCAGGGACAAATGTAAGTTTGAAATCTTGACCCTGGTAAAGCTGATATTGCTTAAGTCATGGAAACTGAAAAGATCACAGCCTAAAGCTACACGTGCTTATTGCTTAAGCAGAAGGCACAACAACCTCACCAGAAAGTGTGACTGCATCTCCATGGAGCACTAGTAGAGATTTTGGAAAGTATCAGGAAAAACTAAAATACAGTTTCAGATTCACAATAAACTCTCATTACCTTCATGTACAGTGACAGTCATAGTACATTAAAGAAGTTGCATGTATGCCTTAGACTTTTTCAACACTGCACTATTTACACCTGAAATTCTTCATAAAGTACAAGTAAAGATTGCTGAACTGAAAGAATGGAGTTCAAATGGGGCTTTTAGTGCCTACTGTTCTTTCTCAGTTTCTCATTTCTTGAAGTTAACATGAACAAAATAAGACAATTTAGGTCAGCCTGTAGAAAAAAACAACAATCTCTGCAAATTAAATATAGAAGATTAAAAAAAAACCTCTCAGAAAATATACTTAGAACCTAAATCATAGCATACTCTATTAAAGACAATGAGATGTGAATATGAGCAAAAAGAACAGCACTCCCTTTTCTATCCATCTTAAATTAGTGTTGGTGTTTAAAAAAAAAAAGTCAAATACTGCAAAATTCCTATCAGAATAAAATGTTCTAGTTGACATTTGCTTGAAGAAGATCTGAATATGGAATAAGAGTTATTAAACTTCACTTTTGTTTGTTTAAATTTACGGCTTCCAAGTTAGAAATATCTCTTTAAGAACAGATTTATATTCTGAATCTGAAAATGTATCAACATATGTATAGATCTAGGCACATATGAACCTATTCCCTTTAGTGGGACTGTTCCTATAAAAAATAAAAATAGAGAGAAAGAGATCTATGTCCTTATATTTTAAAAATCAAAATTAGTTACCTACAATATTTGATTCTTTCTTTTTCTTTAAGAAAGAACTGAATCATTGCAGCACTACTGGTACTTCCTGAGAAGTTTGAAAAATCTCTTAGTATTTTTTGAAAGGCTTACTGTAAATACATAGCCCTTATATTGCACCAGAAGATTATAGGATATGGAGCATTATTAGTTCATAATTATTACAAGTTTGCTAATTTATATTCAATTATAAATGCTTAAGCTTTGATAAGATAACCATAAAAATTCCAGTCATCCCTATAGTCTGTTCTCTTTCAATTGTTCTTTTTAATAATTCCTGCATTATGAATCCACCTATTATACATAATAATATATTAAAAACTTAATTATCCACTAAAGTAGTAATGAATAATATATTAGTAAGCTTAAAGTAGTATTCTGTGAATTTGGTTAAACACTGAAAACTCATTCACAGCTAGTACTCACAACTTTTGCTTTTCCTAATCCAAAAGATGTCTTTTAAGAATCTGAAGGGAAAAACACATTTTCTTTTTCTACTTTTGCATATTTCATAATAGATCGGCATTGGTTTCACCATGCAAGTGATGTCCTTGCAGAAACTTCAGTGGTCTTTCAGAAAGTGCAAGTTACTCCAGCCAAAAGTGAAGTGAAAGCCTTGAAAATTCACTCTGTCAAGACAGAACCAAAATTTTATCAGTGTTTTACATTATATAGCTACATAACATCATATAATCAAGAAAGAGAAGTAAGATATTACTATAACGTCAAAAAGCATGACACTTCCAGCCCAGCAATAATAACATTCACAACGTATTTTTCAGAAATTATCCATAAAGAAAAATATATTTTACTCCAAACTTTGAAAATAACCTTTGAACCTTTGTTTTATCAACATTAAAAGATATTATGTAGGAGGTAGTTACATATAGATTAATAAAATGTAAGTGCTTTTTTGTAATTTTAAAATTGTTAAAGTTTAATTTTATGTAAGTTCTCTCTTATTTGTGGCAGGAGCTATGAGACTCAAGTTACAAGTGGCATACTAGTATGAAAATCAAGTTTGTTCTTCAGCTGCAAGTAAGCTATAACTTGTATACAGACCCAGTGCTTTTACATCATTAATTCTTTGGATTGTCCAGGAATATTCACCCAGTAATTTGTATAGATGAGCTAATGAACTGGTTTGAGACAATGGACCAGAGTGAAACGAGGTGACTCACCGGACCTTCAAAATGAAGTATTTGACTGATTATTACAGGTGGGAATATGGAATGGTTCTAGAAATTTCCTCCAATGTAACTCTTGATATATCTAGTCCAGCTGATGTTTCTTAATATTTTGATTAATATCTTGGGCAGTGTGTCCAAAAGCGTCCTTGCTACAGTAGTGATTAGTTTATGAAAAGATAAGACATTGCAAGTTATCAGTTGAGGCCGTTCCTGTAGCAAAGGTCACATAAGAGTCATTTGTATGTAGTTAAGATATTTAAGGGATGTTTCACATGTAGTTATGTTACACCAACATCAATGAATTATGCTTGTGTGGTGGTGCACATGTAGGACCGCGGCTAGCTGGATTACAAAGACTAAACAAAAATAATGATTCATTCAAAACAATGACTCAAATAATCTGTCAATTCAGCTGAAGATGTCAATCAAAGGATCCTTGCAGCAGAGATTCCATCACCAAATGGCTACTGCTTACCTTTTAAGTAAGATTTAATTCCCTCTGTGAGTGTTAGCCTGTACCAATATCCCAGTTTCTCTACCTTTAACAAATACTTTCTCCAAGTAGTTTCAGAGAAACTGATGGTCTCAGAAGTTATAATTCCCACCTTTAAGCACAGAATATGACAAGTTGTCTAATATACTTTGGTACTGGACCCACACTATATAGCAGTGTTTGCTTAAGGTGCTTTGAAGGAGCTGCGTGTGCCCTCAAAGAACTTTTGGTTCTTTCCCAGAGATTGCAAGGGACCTGCAAAGACCACACAACCCTCTCTGACAATGACTGTTGTTTTCTTACATTCTGAACAGTAAAGTGTAAAGGAGGAAATATTGATACCCCATTTGCCATGTTGCCTCACATCCTTCTCTTTGTATGGCTGTGCTGAACAATGAAGATAAGGAAGGCAAAGAGTTCATATGTACTTCTGACTACCAGTGAGGTAGATTTATTATGGAAAGCTCCTGAGAGACCAATTAATATCACCAGGGTTGTCAAAAATATGTGTACCTTGAAGAATACAGGCAGCACATCAACATACTGTGAAGGTAAGGTCACTGAACAGAATAGTACGGGACAAATTTAGTCAGAATGTAGTAAAAGCTGAGCACTAATTAAGTGAATTTTAGACCACACCAAAATGGCAAAATAGTGCCTAGTCTAGAAATGCGTTTTCTAGGAAGATGCATTACTGTTGTTAAAGAATTACCACAGAAAAACACTGAAAAGAAAAGCCAGGATTTAATATTATCCCAACAATGCTTCCTACTTCCTATCTGTGAGAGTGGTCATGATTCAGAAATGAAGATGTTAATTTTTATCTTAGGCAATTCAAGTAAGGCTTAATTGTTTTATATTACAAAAGGACATATTGTCAAATGTAGACATCTCCAACGTTTAATTGTGATCCCTGGGCTTCATTGTTGTTCAGGCAATGCTGCTCAACTATTAATTGTATTCATCAATGTCCTAGGAATATAAACTAGGTAAGTAAGATTTGATGTTGAGGGTGATAGAAAATTGCTAGGCATAACCAATACTATGGAGGACAAGAAATTCTTGCAGGGAGAATTACATAATCTACACAACTAAGATGATAGAAGTACTAATATAAAATGCAAAATCATATCTGGCTTTTGCCTTTGCCATTGCCTAAGTTATTGCTGAAACAAAGGCATTGAAGCAGTGTCTACACTGTGTTTAAGAGCTTGGAACAATAAGACAGTAAAGACAACTGGGTTCTCTGACTAAACTTCACAAACCTATGACAACAACTGTCGGGTATCTTTGGCTTGGGCAGCATGCTTTGCGAGGACAGGTGAATTTAAGCTGCATGCAAACTCCATCTGCCCATGCTCCAGGGTAAGTTGTTTCTACCAGAGACTCCAAGACCAAATGACCTTAACTGAAAATGGCACACACATATCTGATCATATATTACAAGGATGACCATAAGCTTGTACTTCAATGTGTGCTTTCCAGCCACACCTGGGGAAAAAAAAATAGAGACAAAGTGAAAATGAGTGCACACACAGAGAGTATCTCTGTTGGCAAATACAAATCCAACAGTAAAGCTGATCAAGATAGTTGGCAACTGGACATGAAACAACCTCAGCAAACTTTTTGTATGGTTAAAGAGTTTGACTTAAGTTTCTACTTACTGTGTTGTGGCTGTCATTTTTCTATCTCTCCATTTATAAAGAAATTTTTTTGACATTGGAATGTTCTAGGAACAAATACATTAATGACTGATTTTTTTAAAAAATATTTTATTTTATTTTATTTTATTTTAATTTATGTTATTTTGGTAGTGTTGTGTATACAAATGCCTAAGTAAATACAAGTCTTCATGAGCCAATATGGTTTATTGTTTTCTTGTTATCACTGTAAGGATATTAGATTTCAGCAACAGAGCACCTAAACACTTAAAATCAAAACTGTGCATCACATTAGTGTGATCTTCAGATGTGCATTGGTGTGCAAGATACAGTTTGGCCACATACTATACTTTTTTGAGAAGCAAAGCTCATTGAAGCAAAGTCAAGACAGTCTTTTAAGAGCAGAATATGCTGAGGCAAAGGCTGTCATGAAAGTAAGCAACCTCTTCAAAGAACTGGTAGTTGATATGATTATAGTAGCANAAAAAAAAATAGAGACAAAGTGAAAATGAGTGCACACACAGAGAGTATCTCTGTTGGCAAATACAAATCCAACAGTAAAGCTGATCAAGATAGTTGGCAACTGGACATGAAACAACCTCAGCAAACTTTTTGTATGGTTAAAGAGTTTGACTTAAGTTTCTACTTACTGTGTTGTGGCTGTCATTTTTCTATCTCTCCATTTATAAAGAAATTTTTTTGACATTGGAATGTTCTAGGAACAAATACATTAATGACTGATTTTTTTAAAAAATATTTTATTTTATTTTATTTTATTTTAATTTATGTTATTTTGGTAGTGTTGTGTATACAAATGCCTAAGTAAATACAAGTCTTCATGAGCCAATATGGTTTATTGTTTTCTTGTTATCACTGTAAGGATATTAGATTTCAGCAACAGAGCACCTAAACACTTAAAATCAAAACTGTGCATCACATTAGTGTGATCTTCAGATGTGCATTGGTGTGCAAGATACAGTTTGGCCACATATTATACTTTTTTGAGAAGCAAAGCTCATTGAAGCAAAGTCAAGACAGTCTTTTAAGAGCAGAATATGCTGAGGCAAAGGCTGTCATGAAAGTAAGCAACCTCTTCAAAGAACTGGTAGTTGATATGATTATAGTAGCACTTAAAGTTGTCAGGGATGTTCATTAAACTTTACAATGAAGAACAAGCATGCTCTAAAATATGTATGTGTCCTTGTATAGACAAACAAGTTATATCCTGTCTCTATCTGGACATCACAAGTCAACTTGTTTTCAAGTTTTATCTCTAGATTAATCTTAATAATATTGTTTTGAGGGCTTTTTTGAGAACACGTGGTGAGATATGTAATGAAAATGGCTGTATTTCTGCAAAGCTAACTATGTACCACTGACTTGTGGTTTGGTGTAATTTCTTAGTGCTACAGTATAAATAAAAAAGTGCTAGATGCCTACATAAATAAAATATAGTCAGGGAAAGGAACATGGCTTTTGTAAAAGGAAGTCCTTCCTTGCAACTCTTGGTCTTTCCAGAATGGGACACCAAGTATGTGAGTGAGGATAATCTGGTTAATATAGACTTCTTTGGTTTGCAAGCAGATTGTGGCAATGCTCCTCACCAAAGACTTGTAAGAAAGCAGCTGCGGCATAAGAATAATGGTAACTGATTGCTTAAATAGTTGATTAAAAAATCAGGATTTCAATAAATTATCAGTGTTGTTGTGGAAGGAGATTATCAGTAGAGTTCCACAGTAAAGGACTGCAATCTTTATCATTCAAAACGTAAATGACAAAAAACACGAGGTGAAAAGATTGCCAGTGACAAGCAGGGATGCAAGCTGCTTTCAAAAAACTGCAGAAGAAAATTGTATCTACACAAATATAAGGTGATATTTTCAAAAACCAATCTTAAAAAATAATAGGATGGACTCTGAAGTAACTGTTATCATTGAGAACTGAAATCTTAGTGGTCTGAAACTGTCAACTCACTATGCAATAGTGGTCTTAAAAGAAAATAAATTTTCAAAATTATTAGGAAAGAAATACTGACAAATTGGAAAATATAATGCGGTTTAGCATATCCTTGGTTTATTCATATCTTGAATACAGCCTGTTGTTCTGGCTCTGCATATAAAAAACATATAGTAGAACTGGAAGAAATTCAGAAAAATGTAATTGTGCTGGTCAAAGGTCTGAAACTTCTTCCATTTAAGAGACAATTGTGTAATATTCTTGCCATAAACTGTCTTCAGTCTCAAAAAAAGACAACAGAGGAGGATTATGACAGATGTCTATAAAATCAGACATGGTAGGAAAAGAATAAGTAGAAATCAAATCTTTACTATTTCTACAAGTACAGGAAGAAGGAGTTTTAATTTGGAGGTAGTAGAAACCTGCTTTATGAAAGAAAAAAAAAATGCTTCACACTACAGGTATCTGTGCTGGGAAATTCCTAGCCTTGTGAGTGCTGAAGTATGGGCTCAAAGATCTCAAAGTCCTGAGTCTTCCCTAGCTATCCATTTATGACCACTTTTCTGACTGGTTTTCACCTTAGGCACAGTTCTGTCCCTAACACAGTCGTACTGATGGGAGCAGCCACAAAGGCAATAATGGCAAAAATAGGGACAGAAAATGTCTGCTAAAACACTGACAGAAAAAGATGCCTGCCAGCCTGGGAACTGCTAGAGAGCTGCTATCCTGGGAACCCAGCCTGTGAACTAGAAGCATCTTTAAGAAGTGCAGCTGGCATCTTCGAAGTACATCTGGGTACCTAAAAAACAGAGAAATCCTGACATACCATCATTAACAGGAAATTCAAGAAACTGAAATAGCAACTTATAAAATCATGGAATCATAGAACAGTTTGGGTTGGCAGAGACCTTTAAAGGCCATCTAGTCCAACCGCCCTTGCAATGATCAGGGATGTCTTCAACTAGATCAGGTTACTCAGAGTCCTGTCCAGACTGACCTTGAATGTTTCCAGGGATGGGACACCTACCACCTCTCTGGGCAACCTGTTCCAGTGTTTCATCACCCTTAAAAACAGAGAAATCCATTGTAAGAAATTTCTTCCTTATATCTAGTCTGAATGTTCTCTCTTTTAGTTTAAAACCATTACCCTTTGTCCTATCACAGCAGGCCCCACTAAAGAGTTGTCATCTGTAAAGGTGAAAAATAGCCTGGAAAAGGGGGAAAACATTCTAAGAAAGTGGAAATAGACAGCTGCTATTAGCTGTTCTAGATGAAAGAACAGAAAAATAGTCTGGAAAAATAAAAATTGATCTGAGATGATCAACATCATATATTGCCTGCCCTGAGTAAAAATATAAACCAGCAACATCTATTGCTCCAGGTGGTAGTGTCCTACACCCCTTTGTGTCTCTGTGACAGAAAAATTACTTGCTTTTTACACAAAATGAAGCATCTCTCTCTTTAAGAACTCCCTTTCCACCATCTTTTCTATGAGGTCTCCTAGACAGATTAGACCCTTACTATAGACATGTTGCTGACTCCAGACTCCATGATGGAGATCATCTTCAAAGTGAGACATTGTCAGTTGTTGATTGGCTGTGCTTCTGGGAGTGATTACAAGGCCTCACTCCTGGGAGTGGTTTGATTAGCAATACTTTGAATATAATGTATATAGGCGTGCATATAGGTAGCTAATCATAAATATATTTGCTGCTGTTGGTCGTCCTAGTATCACTAGTGTTGCTAGTTCTAGTTGGTGTGAGTGCGGTTTCGGGACTCTCCCTGCTCCGGGATCGTTAGCTGGGAACAGGCTGAGCCTTGGTCATTGTGTGGGGGGGAAGTATCACTGCGTATCACTCATTTGTATATTTGTATATAGTATTATTTTCAATATTATTGTAGTTTAGTTATTAAATTGTTGTTGTCTCAACCCACAAGNCCTTTAATTCTCTCCCTTGTCCTCGGGTTGGGGGAGGGGGGTTATTGCATGAGTGGGTGTGTGGTT
>VZTO01000927.1:816-25660 GCA_013400615.1 Syrrhaptes paradoxus | reverse complement strand
GGTGGTATTGAAAGAAGCAGCATCAAACTGCAGGAGGTTTACTAGCAGGAATCCCCAAAAATCAGTCTTGGGATCAGTCTTTTTTTTTTAAGATTCAGACATAAAGAGAAGATGTATAAAATCTATAGTTTGCACTAAGCTAGAAAACAAAGTAATTGCAAAAAAAGGATTACTGGGCATCTTATTATATAAAATACGTGTACCAAATATTTTCTGCACACACATAAAATATGGCATTATATTTTTCTACAACAAAAAAATAAATATTTATGCCATTTAGAGGCTTGAGAGTGTGGCCTTTTCTGAAATTCTGTGCACAGTCTTTGTCACTTGGAGTCCAGAAAATACGCTAAAACTGGAACAACTGCAGAGAGGTGCCACTGCAACTGCTGGCAGACTGGAGAGCCACCATTCAGGGAGGAGAGTGAAATCCTCTGCTGCTTTTGTCTGGCTAAGCAAAAAAGCTGAAAGGGCTTTTTATGGCTGATATCTATAAATGTATTTATTAGACACCAGGCTGGAAAACAGCCATATAAAGCTATAGGAGAAGGCTGACAAATGGAAAAGCAGTTCACGCTTAGATAAGAAATGCAGAGATGATTCCAACCATCAGAAAAGTGAATTTTCCAGACTCTCAATAGCTGTATTAGGGGTTAAAAAAAAATTAACGAAATTTTAATGGAGAATGATTCTTATATTAAAGAAGTCATCTCGCCTGCTTGCCTAGGCAATTAGAAGACTAGATTCAAGTGATTCCTTGCCTTTTGTTCCGAGTTTCTGTAATATATTCCATTGAACTTGGTGACCTGTCATGAGTCTTCTAACTCCCCTTTTTTAGTGCCAATCAGTGTCTTTGGTGTTGCTGAAGAATTGAGCAGATTCAATGGTGTATCTGTCATGCTTCAGAATATGCTGTTCGTAGATGCACCATGCATTCTTCCCACTTCTACCCTTCATTTTGAAACATGTCTGATAAGGAAAGATTATGTCATAGATACAAAAAAATATTTTAGCATCCGGTACAGAATCTGTTAGGCCCTCCATCCAAGATAACTAAGAAAAAGAAAAGGAACACTGAAAGAACAAGATTATCTATCAGGAAAAGACAAGAGTGCAGTTTACGAGGAAAATATTATTGGAGCAAAAGGAATGAGAAAAGCATATTATATTTTAGCATGACTGAGATCACAGAGCAAGTCACACAGAGTCAGAGTGAAGGATATAGGAAAGATTAGAGAAAATGGACAAAGAAATTCAAAAACATTTTTTAACTTTACAAGAGGCTTGATTTTGATTCACTTATAAAAGAGGGCCCTTTGATTTATTTAAATCCACGTGAACATCCTTGCTCTGCAATTGTACAACCTGTTAACAATTCTCTGTTGATTAGACAATGGAAAAGCAGAAAAGAACCAATCATGGTTATAGTGACAGAAAAGCTAAATACGTTCTAACAACTGGCTATCACGTTGATAGGACATTGCCACATCCTGGAAAGGAAAGTCCAGCAAATATAACTCGGTACCGACAAAGTCAGATTAACATGCAAAGGCACGATTGTGCTTGCTGTTCGTGCAGTTCTTGTTTATTCCCATTTCCAATACAGATGTGAACATCAACAATAACTGAACATATTCAGATAAAATAAGAGCTCCTGGATTCCTCATAACTTATCATAAATGTATATACAAACTGTAACTAAAAACCAAATATCCAAAATAATCAATATCAAAAGGTTCTACCTGAAGTACTTCTGGCAGAGCCAGAGCTGATTTATTCCAGGAAGAAGAGCCTATGATCTGGTTTCCTAAAGAGGAAAGCAGAATAAAACAGATCCTTGGTGACCCTCTAAATGAAGCCTTCTCTTGAAGGAGGCTGAGCCAGCCAGAGATTTTCTGGCTGAAGAAATTTCATTGAGAAAAGATGCATTGTTGAACTGGAGAGCTTTTGACAAAGTGTTGTCAATTCCAAGGAAGGCTCTGAGGAAACCTTTGATCCCTTGCGGGTCCTTTTGTAGAGGTGAAGAAATGTGACGCAGCAGCGGTGCAGCTGACTGCGTGTTTTGGACCCTGTTTTCCCTGTCTCAGGTAGGTAACTATGGGCAATATATTCACTGTTCTGCTTCAGATAAACTCACCGATAATAGCAAAGATGCTGACAAGAATGTAATTTTCATTGAGAAGCTATAGGGTTGGGAAACAATATATAGGGAAAAAAAAAAGGTTATTCTATTAATTTAAACAATCAATCCTCTCTTTATCCTGTGAGGCAGATACTTTGCTTTTCAACTACTTGCAGTAAGTGCAAAGAGCCTATTCTGTAGAGGCTTTTACCACAAAGTCTGTTGGTGCAGGACAAAGCTAGAAAAGAATCCTACAACTAAGCCTGCAATTTCCAGAGGTTTTTATTTTTTTACCCCCAATTTGTACCAAAATTTTCATAAAACACAAAATGAACCACCTCAGAAACTACCTGTCTTGAGAACAACCAGTCCTCAGGTTCCAACCTGGAGACAGCTCAAGTCTAACCCTCCAAGGAGATATTAGGTCACACATGGAATTCAGCCCCAAAATAAGCCACTCAGAAGCTGAGAATCCACATCCCAACAAAAATTTAATTCAAAAAATATTCCATAGCTTTTTGACAAAATGTCCAATCTATGGAAAAAAAGAAAGTTGGTGTCTAATGAGAAAGTATTTGATCGGAAAATTCCTGTATAACTTTAATTCTTGTGTGTACTTGCAGGTGTGTATGAGTTTTTTCTCAGTTTGGAGAGAATCTCTGAAGTAGTTTCATAATTTGTATTAAAAAATGGAAGAATGGGTGCCCTGAATAGTTTGAGGTTTACCTATGATGTCTGTAGGTCATCAAATTGCTAGTTCAGCCTTTCATACTCCACATAAAGAAATGGCAGAAAATGCATTTTAAACATATTTAGTAACAGAAGAAAAAGGAATAACAGAACATTCCAGGGAACACGGAAACTATTACTGGTATTTTACTTGTAATGACAGCTTTCCCACACTTTATACAAAGCACAGAGTGCCTGTTAGGCCAAAATGTGGTTGGTAATCTTTACAGAAGAAGAGTGAAATTTAAATCCAAACTCTAAGACTCTATAGTGTAATGAGCAATAGACAGGCCACGCATGTAATTCCATAAAGTGAAATTCATTAACAAAAGTACTAGCAGAATTGAAACCTCACACTAAAGGAATGTGAAAATCATCATCAGCAACTAAAAAGCTGCTACAATATGGCACATATTGCAGAACAACTGAGACTGATGTGGGATTAAATACATATGAAATGAATAAAAAAAAACCTGACAAAACTGTAACAAAATTTGAGTGTTAATTTATGGCACCTACTGAAAGAAGCAGGACGGCGGATCATCTGCATATAAATGGCCTCAACACATTTCTTGGTGCCAGTCTGTTACTCTGCTGAAAAGGAAACAAAACACATTTTTTAACTAGACTAAGGCAAGAAATAGTCAAACAGGAGATTAACTTAGTTTCATTAGTTAAAGAAAAGGAATAATAGTATTACCATTTTTTTAATATAGTCTAGGAAAATTAAGAAATGGTTGAAAAGGGTACAGAAGAGAAGGCAAAAAAAGAAAGGAAAGCAGAAGAAATAGTATAAAATAACACAATATACTTCCATATTAGAGACAGAATGCCTTCACATAGATACTGTGTTATGCGTAATTATGCTAACTGACCCTCTGAATTTATTATGAGAAACAGTCATATCTTGTGAGTGTCTAAGCATCAAAAAGGACTCTGAAGAGCAGTATGTAGGGAAACAAAAAACTATTATAAATACCAGGTGACAGAATAAGGTAGAATAGCATAGACTTCCAAATACCAACATGTAACAACTCCACCCATAAACACCATAATTACAGGGGGAAAAAGAGCAATATGGCAAAGCTTGTTCTGTTAATAGTCATATTCTTATTCAGTTTCCAGTAATTTTTTTTAGAGCAAATTGAAAACAAATATTAAAAAATCAGTGGAACCTAAAGATGTGTATGTTTTGGAATAGTTTGAAACAAAAATAATTTTAGATTTTGATTTTCTTTTTATAAAACTGTTCTGTCTTTATTATCCACCTCAGAGGGCCAGCTATGCTAAATTTCTATAGTGCCTGACGTTTTGCTCTTTTAAATATGTAAGTGAAAACTTGTATGTATATAAATGAGCTCAACAAGAAAGAATTAAAAAGCCAGCATGTGCACTGATGAATAATAAATATAAAATCTAAGACTTTTGATTTGTTTAATGTGGGATTCTGTTTTACCAAGATTAGCACATATTTCAGAAACCCTCTGTTTTAGAAGTATCTACTAGTATTCAAGATTATGTATCAGAATTCACAGTGAGTTCTTTAAAACTGTAGTCATCACATCTGAAGACATATTACTGTATGACATTCTGTACAGCTTTATCACAGCTTTTTCATTGAGTGACCAACTGAAACAAATCACATCTGCTAAACTCCATAAAAGAAAGGGGTTTGTCAGTATTCATCTAAGTGTCGCTGTATTTTCAAAGCTACTTGGGGCTTTTTCCACTTGTGTCTCATGAATATAATGTCATCAAACAAGAAAAACAAAGACAGTCTATTGTCATTATAAAAGATCAATTGTCGCACCTCTCTGTAAATACAGTATTACTCTTTCTGCCTTTAATTGTGGGAATGGCTTAAGAGGTGAGCTGGATATCTAATAATTCCCTCATACACTTCTTGTGTGGTAGTGAAATCTAAATCATCCTCCCCAGGTCTTTGCCTCCTTACCTGTGCCAGGGCTTCCCCCACGTGTTCCCCTGGAAGCCCTTTTAACTCTCTTCTCTGCTTCAGGATCTGCACCTCGTGCCCTCTCCCTGGCGCAGCAGGTCCCTCGCACGGGCTGCTCCCTGCCCTCTCTGGATCTGCAGCGCAGGACTACAGAGTGACTGCACCGTCTGTGACCTTTGTCATTGCAATTGAAAAAAGAGGTCTGTTAATATGACAGATTGGTATTTTCAGTGACTGATTCACTTGGATACTTTTGATATTTTCCTGGCATTAGTTCATGTTTCTTTTCCTGCTTGACACCCCCCACCCAGCAGGCTCTGTTGGTTTTGGTCCATGTGGTGCAGCAGAAGATTAGTCAAGTGAATGCAATAGTGTTTGTACCAATATCATAGAGCAATCTACTCTCTTGTCTCCAGTTACCAGTGCAGTATTTTAATATATGAAATGTTCATTTTGCAAGTACCATTTTGAGATTTGCTATTTAATTTCAGGAACAATAACATAGTCAAATATATTAAATAACACTCAGCTGAGAATGTTCCCCTTTTATACCTTGATTCCTGAAAGGTTTAGGCTACTCCTTAGTTTCCCATTTTTTATTTCTAGTAATTTCAGTGCAACTGTATGCAATACATAAAAAAATATATATATATTTATCTCATAGGATTAAGGCCAAAGACCTGAATACAGAAATATATTTTTGAAGGCTAGGATTTTTAAGTCACTTACTAATCCTGGGGCATATTAATAAAACCCAGCACTAAAGGCTTAATTTAAATAAAAAACTGGGAGACTTATCTTTCTAACTATCTCTATATTCAAAAGGGAGAGAAAGAAACAGCCATTCCTACAAAGAGCAATCCAGGTCACCTAAGGTAGGCAGGACTCCTAACCCCTCCTTTTATCTTTAAACTGATGTTCCACCTGTGAAGCAGCAACAGCAAGTTTCCAGAAGAGACGGATTAATTAAAGGGACCTCTGCTCTTTTATTCCAGGTGAGTATCAGGAGCAGTGCTGGGATTGCAGTGTCAAAGAGGAACACATTTATTTTGAGATCTTTCTCAGAAGCAGCTAATGGATGTTGATAACTATTTGCCACTACACTTATTGGCAATTTGGTGTCTATGTTGACATTGTTTTCAGAATCTCATCCCAGGAGTTTTGAATGGAAAATCTAGCCACTTCTTTTTTTTTTTTTTTTTTTTTTTTTTTTTCTTTTTTTTTTTTTTTTTTTTTTTTTTTTTTTTTTGTGACCAGGGACTCTTGTTTCCTAAATTATTTTTATTACTTCCTCGCACTTGTTTTAGTAATCCTCTTCTCCCTTTCGGAAGAGAATGAAAACAGTTTAGGCAGACATGAGTTTTAGCACCTGAATGAATTAAATCTTTCAGTTCTCTGACTGCTGTCAGGAAGCTCTTTTTCATTAAAAGTGATTTGCATTCTACAAAACTGTGTTCCCTAGCAGTCTTGAAGCTGATTTGAAACAGAGGGCTGATGGGCAAAAATCAGTGAAATTGCTAAAGAAGAGCTAATAAGGTCAAACAAATCAGTAAATTGGTTTTTAAAGAAATCTTTCTGGGTTAGTTTTCTGTTTGCTCAGGAATTCAGGCAATCCTGTTCTTCATGCAAGTCTTACTTTTTAATTCATCACATTTATTTTTGCAGAGAAGCAATATTGAAGATTGAATTTAAGTGGCCACTTTAGCCTTTTCCACTGGGTTATGTAATGCAAAGAAATCACTCCATGAAGAGCGTACAGCTTATCCACCTTTCCTTATGGTGTTACTCTCTGGTGACTCTTTATTGTATGCTTTGTCCTGTTATTAATATTCATGGTTTTATTACAGTACCAGCACTTTATTCAGTAGATCTGATTTATGCAGACATCTCACCTCATTGCAAAACCCTGGGAAGGAGCGAGCAGGAATATGTTTATTTGTTCTCATCTAGAATTTGGACTATTTTGGGTTAGACTGTCAAAGGTGCTGTCTCTTACTCTTACTGACAGTACTGAGTAGCTGGAAGAAGCTGAGGGCAGGTTCAGTCATGTCATGTCTAGGTGCTGTTTCAAGTTACGGAGAGAGAGCGCAGGCTGCAGAGCAGAGCTCTCTCCTCTGACAGTCCTGGCTCAGGCTGGAATAACCCACCTCTGCTTCTTTCCCTTATCTATAGCTGTAAGCAAGTCTTTGTTACTTCAGTGGGTTTAACTCCAAAACTCACCGTGCAGGAACAAAATTAATTTATAAAGATCTGTCCTATTGGATGTACCTGGCAAGCTTTAAAAATTTTCTCTCGGAATGGCAGCTGTGAGAATTGACTGATGTGGGATGGCTGGGAAAGAAGAGGAACATTTCAATTCATGGAGAGGGGAAATAAGTTTATTGCTGGCATTTTCCGTTATGATGACAGGGACTACTTCAAGCTGATGACAGTTAGAGGCAGCTGGGTTCCGCTTTTGCAAAAAGAAAGCATTGTAGGGAATATAAATATTGCCTGCCCAAAACAAACAAGGAGAGGCAAAGGCACGCACGTGCACTCTGCATACATTCAGCCTTTGTGTGTAGTGTGAGCCTATGTCCTACCTTCCAAAAAACCTCTAAGGCCCATTTTGAGTTTAGTGGGCACGATCGCACGAACAAAAATTGTTACGCATGCATGGGGGAGAAGGGAGTGGAGAGAAAAAGGGCCTCTGAAAACCAAAAATGAGCCAAATGCAACTTTTCACAGTTCTATCTAAGAACACTAAAGCTGTCTCTGGCAGTGGGCTAAACTCAATATTTGTACTATTCAAAGTATTTCCTAGGGTAATTACGGAGAAATACAAGGAAATATTGCCTTTAGAGCCAGATATGCTAGGAGGTAATGAGTGCTTCCTTTGAAGCTGGTTTGAGTTTAGGGCACTCAGCACCTCACAGGATCTGGCCTGTGCTGATATCTTATTCATCCTGAATCACACTGACATGACTATATATGACGGACGGAGAGACAGAAAGAAAAACCCATGATGTACAGAGACAGCTCCGTTGACTGCAATGGTATGCCACACATCTGAATCAGGCTGAACTTGTTCTTGAAGCTATAAAGATAAACTGTATTTAAATGAAACAGATTACTGAAAATCAAGCTGAAAACGGAAAAAAATATTATTGTTATAATTAAGAAATAAAATTATTCTTTTGCAAAAATAGAAATTCAGTAATATTTTTCTGCATTTGCTTCTATCAAAGCAAAACAAAATAGAAATAGATTTTGTTGTAGTTGTTTATGATGAAAAAACATTAAATGATTTTTTCATGCAGCATTTAATGACAGCAAAGACTGAAACAGCTTAGAATTTTATTTACAGAAGATTTCTATCTTCTTTGCCACATAATTTTAGGCTGATACAAATGTGTTCTTCTCTGTTCAGCACCCCTGAGAAAGGCATTAAAGCAAGGCACAATCCCTCCCCTTCTCTTTCAGTAGAAGTATACTACATGGAAAAGAATGATATAATTTAAAATATGAACAAGTACTATCAGCTTTCTCTCATGCATACTGCAAATTTTTCTCTCAGAAATGTACTACATTTTAACATTTTTGCAAACTCAGTTACTCTGTTCTGGCCAGAATCTTGGACATCTCATTTGATGAGAAATACATTCACTCTCATGAATATCATGTAAAATTCATTAACGTCTTTATGAAATTGCTGTCGGTGTTAGAACCTGACACAAAGTGAATAACAGTAAATGGAAATCTTGAGATCATTTTTCATCAGGTTTTTGCTGCTGGTATTAAAATGTATATTACTAATATAATTAATAAAATATAACTTTAAATACAATAATATCAGGAATTTTATTATTACTATTATGTAAGTTTATAAAAACACATAGTTCGGATATGTATTGTAATATAAACATTATGAATGTATATTCTTCCTGTAACACTTTTTAATAGAATTTCTCAAACTTTAAAGTTTCTGAAAAGAGTAGCTTTAACATCATTTGGTATTTAGAAAAGGCCTGATCTAGTATTCTCTGCACATCTCAAATTACTATACTTCATGTGGGATTCTGGAAATGATTTAACATCATGACTAAATTATACAAATTTAAAACAACAAAAAGAAATTGGTATCTGTTCCCATAATCTTTTTAGGTAAATGAATTGAAGAGAAAATTCAGTGGCAGGGTTGGGGACCTTTAATCTACATAATCCTTTTTCCATCAAGAAGCCCCTCACATTCTTGAAATTCTCAAAAGAAACACTTCATTGCTATCACCGGTCAAGCACTTTGTTTTACAAAGATTTTGTTGTACAGCTCTGGCTACCTTATTTGTCTCAGTTCAGAGGGGTTGAAAACACATCAATTAGATAATTTGAAACACCAGAATAATTTGAGAGTTCTTGATTTTGGTGCACTCTTTTTCAGATGAATAAATGAGTCACTGAGTATACATTCTGCTGTATCTAAATCAAAATGTCAGAATATACACATACTTACGTAGGATGAACAGCAGTTGACTTAAGACATTACAAGCCAACATTAACTGTGAGAGGGCACTGGGAAGAATTGACTACCCACTTACGGGGCCCCAAACATCTGTTATCATGACCTATTCCTTAGCTCTCAGCAGCACGCTGGCATAGAGCAGCCTTCTAGTGAGTGTAGAGGTGCAGATGGCAACTCAGTGGTTGGCCATATCCCAGCTCTTACACTTGAACATCCAGTCTCAATTACTGTGAAAAATTCTTGCAGCATTGAATGAAGGGTTAAATAAGAAGAGCATAGCGGTTAAAAACAGTGAGTGTTTTTTTTCACTTTTCCTGCTTGTATTCTGAGTGGACAGTTAGTGCACTGGAGGTTACTCTTGTAGCTCTGAACAACCCCTGTCCTGTGTCAGCAGTGGTGCGCAGCACACACTCAGCAACACCTCAGTGCTGAACAACATATACTTTTGCTACAGCACAGACCGAGAATTCCTTTTCAAAATATCTCCCTTCTGTATGAAAAAAAAAGGCATTGGAAACCTTCAAAAACAAGTGTGCATCATCTTAATCACTCAAATCTCACTCCTCGTCCCATACAAAATGCAGTAATTTTGTAACTTCCCATGCCACCTTTTAATTCCTTTTTCTTTGGTTCTCTTCCCCACACCCTTTCATCACTGAGTATTGCTAAATAACAAAACTTCGTGCAATTTTCTCTCTGTCTTCTTTACTGTCAATGCAGACTGCTTCTCCAAGGCTCTGCAGACAATTGTGTCAGCTTTTCAAAGAGCTTATTCCTTCCTGCATGTGCAATGGATTACTCCATGACCCTACACTGTTCCTGGATGTCCAAGGTGCTAGGGAGAGTACAAACAGAGAAAACTGTTTGAGAACCAAAGACCCAGAGATCTGATGGCATCTGAATGAAATCCTCCTTGCCCCTTACAAGCGTTTCTCCTGTCCACACATACCTGTTTAGACTGATCTGAGGAGCCCTGACCCTGGTTTTCATGTCAGAACTGCCCCGCTTGCCGCAGCCACATCTTTGTAGCCCAGCTCTGTGACTAGGTCAGGATTTTCTTATATCTTTTCCGATATTGTGCCCTGGTTCCTGGGTTAGAAACTAAAGATGTCATAACCACTATTAGTTAACCTATTTTATTTTATTTTTTCTTTGGTTGAATTTCCCCCTATTTTCCAAAATAAGATACTTTGTAGTTAAAGATCATCCACTAACATAGATACACCTTTTTCCACCAGTAAACATGATATTCAAACATATTTTGTGAGTCCACCCTGACAACTGAAGCTGCAACAGTCACTTGGTGTGACCCTCTTGTCTTTAAAAAAGGAACAAATAATGTAGTAAGCTTTCATACTGGTATAACCACATGAATAATGCGTGACTCTGGTCACAAGCTCTGATACAGATGTCTGCACTCTGAAATGGAAGACTGCATTGCATTGTGCTCATTAGGACAGGCTCATCCTAAAGAGTGTGTTTGACATTGCAAGCCAATTAAATCTCTAGTTTTACAAGGCAAGAATGATAAACTTACAATGTCTAGATCTTGACCTGCAGCAAACCCTCTCCTCCAGCTGCACAATGAGAGCCTCACCATTCTTAATGACAGAGTTACAGTGGTAGATCTGGTTGTAAGACTTCAGTGACAGTTGTGCCAATATAACTACCAAAGGAAAATGTCACCTTACCCAATGGAAACTGTTATTTCGCAACAAGGGTGGAATCAGTCCAGTTGATATAAGCAAAAATGGTACTCTTCTTGCAGCAAAAATGATCAGGCAATATCTGTTAAACACTAGTCTAAATGCTTGCCTTCAGTTTGCGAACTGATACACTTTTCTTGTGTGAACATAACCAGGATGACAGTACTGTGACTATAGCTGATGGAGACTGTCACTACAACCAATGGGGAAAGTACTGCCCTCCAGCTGCATGTATGAGGAAGGTGAAGTGATATTCAGGATGCTGTTTATACAGAGGGATGTGTAAAAAGTACTTGGAAAACAAATACACTGATGTGAGACCCATTCAGGCACATGAATACCAATGGAAGTTAGGAAACAGAAGCAGAGGGTCATAGGCTATGTTTAATACAGGTTATAAAAAACTTTAAATGACAGATGTCAGGTAGTCCATCATAATAAACCGATTTCTTGTTTACTTCGGGTGTATTCAACTAACATTGGAAATGAGTTGAAACATTTCCAGTGTTTTATATCTTCTTCTGAAAGCCAGTTTAAGAAAAAATTATTAAAATACTAAAGCTAAACCAAAATGAATAGATTCAATGGTTTTCTAACCGCAATAGAGTAGAACACCTAACTCATTGTTATTATATTCAAAACATTTTAAAAGTACAAGCAAGGAATGCATCTCTATCATCTGAGTTTAATACAAAATCATGTTCCTCTCCTGTCACACAGAGAATTTGTTATAGACTTTATCTGCAATAAAAGCTATGTCAGTAGTGCCACATAATACATTTGTAAAGGTTAGAGATATTTTAACCCACATCTGTGACCAGAATTTTAATGACAAGCATATCCTCTGAAGCAGTACTAAGAGAGGAAACCTCTTCTGTAGATATTAATGCAAATCATGTAGAACAATGCCTACACAACATTGCAGTAGGGTCATTGTGAATCATGTCCTTGAAATTACAAATATGTGACATAAGTAAAAATATATTATTACAAATTCTGTCAATCTCCTGTCCTTGTCAGGGGTTTCTGCTTTTGCAATCCAGAGAGATTAAACCACTTTATTGCTTAAACTGTCATGAAGACCTACAAAACAGAACAGCAAAATGACTTTAATGACTTTCTTTTTGAAATATGCATTCTTACAAACCATGCATAATGAACAGTGAATTCACAGATTTATTGTTTCTGTCAATTTGTATTTCTTCTAAAAAAATCAATTTATTTCCACCTTGAACTTTGCTAATTAGGGGAAAATTTTAGGGAAGAAAACACCCCATCAATAGCAGTTTTGTTCATATCCAAGGGCTTGAGGGATCAAGTTTTATATTTGAAACTGTCAAGTTTAACATGGAAAAATAAAATTTTTATATAGAAAGGTGGCGCTTCCTCTTTAGTCAGCCTCTCTACTGGTAAAACTTTTCTGTGGTACTACAGTGTCTTTTAATTGTTCTTGATTCTTTTAGTTGGTTTGAGATGTTGGAATTTCTGTAGCAATGTCTTCTTAGGAAAAAAAACCATCATAGCTTAAATGAACAGGAGGTCTATAATATGGGTTCCACGAAGAAAATGGAATTGATGATTTGAACTTGTTTTACTTAGGTGGAGCAAAAGATGCAAGTAGGACTATTTCCCTGCTCAGGGGAAAAAAAAAAGTATCCAAAATAAACTCTTGGGTTATAGGTCTCTGACCATAGCTACTCACACTACTTAAGGCTTATTTTGGCATCTGATCATCTTTATTGGAACTGCAAGACTTGTTTTGGGTAAATGATAATTTAATTAGTGGGCTCCATACAAGGTTTCAGCTTTTACCTTTTCCCCTTAAAACAACAAGTTTCTAGAAAGCATTGGCAAAAGTCTTGTTTTGATTAACCTTTTATCTTCAAGCCTTAGATCAGTACTGGTACGTTTTTTTCTCTTTTCATTCATAATCCATTTTAGAAAATACTGTTGATGTCTGCGGCATTGCTGAACCTCCCTGTTGCATTTTGTAATTATCCGTAAGATTTGTGTAGCATAAAGTGAAACTGTTTGCTTTTAGGGGACATCTGCTATAAATAAAATGATACCATAAATTTTCCAAGACAGCCATCACCTACCTAGTTGTTACAGAGGCAAAAAGTCTTGGCTTCCCATAGCAGGTTCCTTTTGGGCCTCTTGCCAGAGAGATCAACAGCATTTACTTTTGTGCCTTTTCTAGGCACCCTCCCCCACTTTAATGAAATTAACATGTAATGCTTTCGACGCCTGCACATATCGGCTTTCACTCTTTGGGGAAACATGTGCACATCATTAAAACATAGTTCTTCTCTCTCTTTTCAAAAATATTTCCTTAACAAACTTTATGAAATTCAAACTCAGGGAGTTCATTGCGATGCTGTCTTTAATAAAGTGGCATCTGCTAATGCTGGTAAATGTAAGCATCTGTTACCATTTCTGGGAGGAACCCTTGTCTTCACGAGCAGGGAGATCTCAACATGGACAGAACATTTCCTATAAAGGTGCCGTCTCTGGNATACAGAGGGATGTGTAAAAAGTACTTGGAAAACAAATACACTGATGTGAGACCCATTCAGGCACATGAATACCAATGGAAGTTAGGAAACAGAAGCAGAGGGTCATAGGCTATGTTTAATACAGGTTATAAAAAACTTTAAATGACAGATGTCAGGTAGTCCATCATAATAAACCGATTTCTTGTTTACTTCGGGTGTATTCAACTAACATTGGAAATGAGTTGAAACATTTCCACTGTTTTATATCTTCTTCTGAAAGCCAGTTTAAGAAAAAATTATTAAAATACTAAAGCTAAACCAAAATGAATAGATTCAATGGTTTTCTAACCGCAATAGAGTAGAACACCTAACTCATTGTTATTATATCCAAAACATTTTAAAAGTACAAGCAAGGAATGCATCTCTATCATCTGAGTTTAATACAAAATCATGTTCCTCTCCTGTCACACAGAGAATTTGTTATAGACTTTATCTGCAATAAAAGCTATGTCAGTAGTGCCACATAATACATTTGTAAAGGTTAGAGATATTTTAACCCACATCTGTGACCAGAATTTTAATGACAAGCATATCCTCTGAAGCAGTACTAAGAGAGGAAACCTCTTCTGTAGATATTAATGCAAATCATGTAGAACAATGCCTACACAACATTGCAGTAGGGTCATTGTGAATCATGTCCTTGAAATTACAAATATGTGACATAAGTAAAAATATATTATTACAAATTCTGTCAATCTCCTGTCCTTGTCAGGGGTTTCTGCTTTTGCAATCCAGAGAGATTAAACCACTTTATTGCTTAAACTGTCATGAAGACCTACAAAACAGAACAGCAAAATGACTTTAATGACTTTCTTTTTGAAATATGCATTCTTACAAACCATGCATAATGAACAGTGAATTCACAGATTTATTGTTTCTGTCAATTTGTATTTCTTCTAAAAAAATCAATTTATTTCCACCTTGAACTTTGCTAATTAGGGGAAAATTTTAGGGAAGAAAACACCCCATCAATAGCAGTTTTGTTCATATCCAAGGGCTTGAGGGATCAAGTTTTATATTTGAAACTGTCAAGTTTAACATGGAAAAATAAAATTTTTATATAGAAAGGTGGCGCTTCCTCTTTAGTCAGCCTCTCTACTGGTAAAACTTTTCTGTGGTACTACAGTGTCTTTTAATTGTTCTTGATTCTTTTAGTTGGTTTGAGATGTTGGAATTTCTGTAGCAATGTCTTCTTAGGAAAAAAAACCATCATAGCTTAAATGAACAGGAGGTCTATAATATGGGTTCCACGAAGAAAATGGAATTGATGATTTGAACTTGTTTTACTTAGGTGGAGCAAAAGATGCAAGTAGGACTATTTCCCTGCTCAGGGGAAAAAAAAAAGTATCCAAAATAAACTCTTGGGTTATAGGTCTCTGACCATAGCTACTCACACTACTTAAGGCTTATTTTGGCATCTGATCATCTTTATTGGAACTGCAAGACTTGTTTTGGGTAAATGATAATTTAATTAGTGGGCTCCATACAAGGTTTCAGCTTTTACCTTTTCCCCTTAAAACAACAAGTTTCTAGAAAGCATTGGCAAAAGTCTTGTTTTGATTAACCTTTTATCTTCAAGCCTTAGATCAGTACTGGTACATTTTTTTCTCTTTTCATTCATAATCCATTTTAGAAAATACTGTTGATGTCTGCGGCATTGCTGAACCTCCCTGTTGCATTTTGTAATTATCCGTAAGATTTGTGTAGCATAAAGTGAAACTGTTTGCTTTTAGGGGACATCTGCTATAAATAAAATGATACCATAAATTTTCCAAGACAGCCATCACCTACCTAGTTGTTACAGAGGCAAAAAGTCTTGGCTTCCCATAGCAGGTTCCTTTTGGGCCTCTTGCCAGAGAGATCAACAGCATTTACTTTTGTGCCTTTTCTAGGCACCCTCCCCCACTTTAATGAAATTAACATGTAATGCTTTCGACGCCTGCACATATCGGCTTTCACTCTTTGGGGAAACATGTGCACATCATTAAAACATAGTTCTTCTCTCTCTTTTCAAAAATATTTCCTTAACAAACTTTATGAAATTCAAACTCAGGGAGTTCATTGCGATGCTGTCTTTAATAAAGTGGCATCTGCTAATGCTGGTAAATGTAAGCATCTGTTACCATTTCTGGGAGGAACCCTTGTCTTCACGAGCAGGGAGATCTCAACATGGACAGAACATTTCCTATAAAGGTGCCGTCTCTGGAGCCCAGTTAGGTATTTGCTCTACACTTAGGAACATTGTTCAAATCTGTTCATCCTTTGCTTTGCAACGTGAAAGAAACTAAAGGAGTTTTTTATTATATTGTTGCTGCCATGTTTAGTATTATATGCTACACTACACCACAAGGAAAGCCATGCACAGCTCTTGTTTGCTGGGGAGATTCACAGCACGCTCTTCTCTGTAGTGGTTTGCTCTATAAGCTTGATAAGAGAAGAATGAATTAGGAGTGAACTTGTGTCTTGCTCACCTCAGAGAAGCAAGAGTGATGTTCTTGCATTCTTTGAAAAGTTCATGGGCAGCATCTGTTCAGGTTCTTGGTAAGTGATATCTTCATGAGGTTCTCAAATACCCAAACTGTGGTAGGCCTTGGCATTTTACAGTGTATTTACCTTCCAGTATCTAAAGAGCAAAGGTGCTTTTCAGGGGGGATATGAAGGCTCATTCTCTGGCAAGATAACCTCAAATGGTTTTGCAGCTGGCTGAGACTGAAGTAAGTGCTTTTGTTGAATGAGTTAAAGTGACATGTTTGGGGATGAAATAAGGTGCTAATCACAGGTTTTGGATAAAGCAACCATGACAAGTGCTCGAAATATGTCTTTTTTCTGCTAAACTTCTGTAGGGTGAGCTAGTTACACTTCTGAGTTGTTGCTTTTGCTATCAAAATCCCATATTTCTATTAGATAATGACATTAAAGTAGGTTAGAAACTGTACCAGCAGCCCAAACTGTGAACAGTCATGAATCAATTCTCATCCCAAAATGAGTGCAAGAGCATTTCTTTTTTTTGCAGTGAAATTTGGGATTCTTATATAGGCACATGACCAGTACCGCAGGGATGATAAGAAAAACACCAAATATGTTGTGACTTGTGGTATCTCAGTGACAGGTGATAACACAAAAATAATAGTGTTCCATGTGGGACTCCCTTGCTTTTTGTCACTGGAGAAGTATCTCATGCTAGCAATGAACAGGCAACATGCCTTTATTCTGTTTTATTTTTTATTCTATAGTACCTCATTTGTGCTTCAGTACAAAAGGAGTTGTAAAACTGCATGTTAGAGGTGGATATCGCATAAAAAAGGATGCATGCTTAATAGTACCTCCCTAATGAGAGTTTACTCTTTAGGCATGTCTGGTATCTGTTTTGTAAGATACAGCTGTCCGGGACACTTGGGGAAAAATAGATAAGATAAAATGAATAAGGTTTAATTAGGCTGCAACTTTATTTACTTATCTCATTTTGGAACTACTGATAAAGGAGTGCAAATGCTAATACTTTATTTAATTATTTTCATTAGTTAAAGCCTGTTATGTGTCCTCTATTCTTCCACAACAGTTTCCTGAATGGGAGGAATTGGGAGGCATGGAGAAATAGAGAAAATTCTAGAGAATTTGGGAATTCCCAAATGCTAGAACCACATTAAGAAGCCTTGCACTGTGCAAGGGGTGGAGAGGCTGAAGGACAAGGACACCTGTTTACTTTCCATAGGACACAAAACCTATTTTTGGTCTGTGAAAACCATGCATTTCCCATTGCATATCAGGTCCCAAGTTCTCTATATATTTTTGTTTTCCTTTTAATTTTTCTTCCTTTTCAGATTTATTGCATTCTTTTCTAGTAATGAGATGCTTTTCAGTTAAATATTCTAATTTAATGCCTTTTTGTTCAAATTAATTATTTTAAGCATATTAGTTTCAGCCTGAACTATAGACAAAATTGAAAAAAGCACCATTTAGACTATAGAATGATACTAGTTTTGAGAAACGGGAAATTCTTGTGAAAGTTTATAGCCTGGTCTTGGAAGGACCAATTACTTACATGTATACTCAATGTTCAAACTATTCACAGATCTGTATGCATTTTCTTAGAATATAGAATTGTCATCTAGTGTAGCCAATATTTGTGAGACATTTATTAGGGGAAAAAAAAGGAAGAAATATAAAGACAACGGAGAAGTGACTTTTAACTAAATGCTGCAAGTAATCTGTTTCTCAACCAACCTGAACCTTGCAAATCTGGAATCTTTAGCACCATTCAGATCAGAAGAGCTTTTAATGGTAGTAGGGTTAGTAAGATTAATGACATGAATGATGAAAAGACACGTTCCTGTTTTAATGGGTCTAAAGGAAGGCCACACAAATTATGAGAGGGATAGCTATGAGGACAGGCTGAGAGAGTTGGGGTTCAGCATGGAGAAGAGAAGGCTCTGGGGAGACCTTATAGCGGCCTTCCAGTACCTGAAGGGGGCTACAGGAGAAATGGGGAGGAACTCTTGATCAGGGAGTGTAGTGACAGGACAAGGGGTAATGGTTCTAAGCTGAAAGAGGGTAGATTTAGATTACATATTAGGAAGAAATTCTTCACTATGAGGATGGTGAGGCACTGGAACAGGTTGCCCAGAGAAGCTGTGGATGCCCCATCCCTGGAGGTGTTCAAGGCCAGGCTGGATGAGGCTTTGAGCAACCTGGGCTAGTGGAGGGTGTCCCTGCCCATGGCAGGGGGGTTGGAACTTGATGGTCTTTAAAGGTCCCTTCCAACCCAAACTATTCTATGAGTCTATGAATATTTTAAGGTGCAACTGAGAATTAAAAATAAATAACAACATTGCTTGTTGCTGACAGTGACTACCCAGCTTACAATAGCCTACCTTTACTTCCATGTTTATAAAATATTACTGCCCTTATTTTAAAAATATAATTTCTCCTTTCTGTTTTTGTAGCTAATTTATATCTGTCTTGTCCTGTATATAAAACTCTAGAATATATTTTACATGCAAACTACTGTACACCCAACACATCATTAGGGTTTCTTTTTTCCTTCAGATTTTATTTCCTATTGTCATAGGTGCTTTAGGATCAGCAAAATCAAATCTTGTTCTCAGGGGACTTGACTTGCTTTGAGGTGTTATGCTAATAACACATTCAGTAAATGAATATGACATACTAATAAAGCATTTCTTTCAGCTACTTTATGTATTTCACACTCATGTTTACAAATATTATTATTCATTTATGAATTACATTTTGTTTTTATAACAATAAAATGTGTTTTTTTCTTTAACTGATTTTCCGTTATGTTACCTCTGAACTTTTAGCACATTAGAACTGTATTAGTACCTTCAAGAGAACATGAGAAAATTCTGTATCTAACTACTGAATTTCAGGGAGAACTAAGCATCAGTCATGAGCATCAGACTTATAACATTTTGTTCCACTTTTCTGCATCTCTCTCACTGTCTCTTCTAGCGACAAATGGGGACAGTCTTAGAAGCAGAGACCACTAGACTGGGTCCTAGAGGGTTCCCCTTTGTGGCATACGTTACACCTTAGTCACTGTGATGCTGGTGCAGGCTGCAGCTGCGGTACAGATGGTGATGACAACTTCAAGAATTAGCTCATAAGCATAGACATAAGGAGGCAGATGATGAAACACCTTACATAACGACTTAGTGACTACAGCTCATTGACTTGTTATTTGTATGTTATATGTGCTTTGACATTTGCTCACCCACTGTCAGACTCACGGTACAAGACTTGAATGGTTCAGCTTAAGGTGATTTATACAGCCTGGTCAATGATAGCATAAAGAAAACTTGTATATCAATTACTTTCACATAGCCTGTGTTCTGTGTAGTGTGAGAAGTGTTTTTTAAGAGTCTTTTTCATTTGTAATGTATTGGTACTTAAACTTTCTGTCTCTGTAACACAGCTCTAATTATAGTAGTTAAAAGTGAAGAAACAATCAGAAATGTGGAAAAATTAATGCAACTTAATTTTACATAAATCTAAGTCACAAACTTAGGCCAGTAATAGAATAATAGAAAGGGTTTGGGTTTTTTTTCCTATGGGAAAAGAAAAAAAAAGTTGGTTTTGGCTCTGGAGTCCTGTACAATAGTCTGGCTCAATGGTTTATGGATAGACAACCTTAAGCCTGTATCTGGTCAAGAAATGAAAAATGATTTGGAATAAATAGTTTTGCTTGCCAGTTTAATTTCTTTCTTACAAAGGATCTGTCCTTCCAAAAGAGTGGTCCCTGGCTGATACAGAAATTGAACATGGAGTGTATGAAATATAACAAACACTCTGACTAAAAAAATCCATATTAGTTGGCAACTCTATACATAAATAATAAGTTTGAAAATCGTGTTTTTAATAAGACAGGGTGTTTTGTTGATCCCTGCAGTAGGAACATTGTAATAATTCATGCACAATATGACTAGGGAGAGACTGCTAGACTCCAGGACAAATAGTCATGAGGAAAGTCCCAGCAGCAAGGAAGATGGAAGGTTAGTATACTAAGCAAAAATTTTGGGAGATCTGGGAGATCAAAAGCACATTGTTTAGAAACAGGTCCAAGAAGCTTGAGGCACAAGCAGACATCCTTCCTGCATCCAGCTACAACTCCAACCTTACAGCTGCAGCTCAGGTAACGGCACCTTGTTATTGGTCCTTTATTTTCAGCCAAAGTTTACTGAGCTCATGGAGTTTTTAGCTAAGGTTTCAGCAGCCAAAGCTTCAGTGATTTTGGATGAAGTGGAGTGCTTACGTAGTCCCTGTTGTAGGGGAAGCAGAGTGAGCTTCCAGCTGGCTGAAAACAGTCTAAGAGCTGCAGCACTTTGACGTTCCAACCAGTTGCAAAGAGAATGTCCGTACATGCCTTACACTCTGAAAATAAAACTTAGGTAATGTTGAGGGTCCAACAATTTTTAAAATCCTTTGTGATCAGTGGCCTAGTAAGCCAAAGAAAAAACACAAAGAAAAGAAAACAAAAAAACACACACTTTTTTTTTGTGTGTGTGTCCTACCTGGAACATCTTTACTTATATATAGATGTGCATTCTGCACATACTTTGGACAGCTATAGTAAATGGAGAATCTTTACAAGCACCATCAGAAACCAAAAGCTAGGTGAGGAGGCACTTAAGTTCCTGGGCACCGTTCACTTCCGCATGTCAGAAGGTTTACAAGCCATAACCACCACAATGAGTGAGTCATCAGATTCTCTGGAATTAATGTACACCTCCCATCGTGATAACACTATGTCATAACAAATAATGCAAACAAAAATAAAGCAAGACTAGCTTCACCAGTAGGAAAAATAAAAGAGAGAGCGTGGCTTTTAATTTTAGCAGGGCATTCAAATTAAAAGGGGGAAGTGTTCTAGGTCATACTCCCCACACTTGATTTCAGAGGGTTTTCTGTCAATAGTTGTTGAATATGACATGCATTCAAAAGTCCTCCGGTATCTCTTTAAAGAGAAAAAGTCATGCACAGTTCATTCAAGGAATGCAAAGAAATGCTTATGCCTTGGAGTTGCTTTCCTCTTACCTTGAATTTGAAGGGTTTGGTTACAGAGTTCTTTGCTTAGTATTTCCTAAGCTATTCCTCTATATTGGCGACCTGATGAATTTTTCCTCTGGCATTTTTTCTGGTGAACTATGAGCACCTTGTGATCTGAAACAATGGTGCATGACTGTGTCATGCCAAGTCTGAGATAATTAGACATATTTCTCAGTTATTCCCAGTTATTCAGAGAGATTTTGTGTAAAAAAACAAACAAATAAACAAGCAATCAAACAAACAAACAAAAACCCCCAAACAAACCACGAAACAGGCTTTTTTTGGCTAGGCATGGCTGGGGAAGCCCAAGTTTTTTGTCAATGTCTAGAGTAACCTTACTCCTGTTGGCTTAGCTCAAGGCATCTCTCTTGGTTTAAGTTACGTAACTAATTCCACCTGAATATTGTAGCGAAAAGCTGAACACTTAAATCTTGTATTGCGATCTTGTTCTACATGCCGACACATGGCTCTTAAAATGTGAAGTCCTCTAGATCTTACAGAGGCAGCAAATCTTTACAGCATATGACCTTAGTTCTACTGGATTCCAAGTTTCCCCTCTGCAAAATGAAGTAATATTTTTTTTTTACTACCTCACTGAGGTGGGTATTAAAGTCCTCCCTTAATGAATGAAATCTTGGCTCTGTCAGAGTCAGTGTCAAACTCACATTGACTCCATTATGACCATATTTTATCTAATATTTAGAATGCCCTTATTGCTGCCCTGCACAAACTGTAACAAACCCCCAGTATTCTGCTCGTGCTGTAAAATATAACCTCGTGCAGTCACCTGACGACTCCCTCTGTGTCACTTACTTTTGCCCCCTTCCCTCACATACAGACATTTAATGTGTCTATAATTTTCTTGATGATTTTCATCCCTTGTTGTAATATTACAACCATATTTGCTGGCTTCCTGCCTAGTCTCTTGGACTCATTTGACAGTGTGTGCTTTCGTTTGTTATTCAGCTATTTTACTATCCTCTATGATTTTGTTTCATATGCCTTCCTATATTCTTTAAAACTTTGCCCTTGACCTCTCTCTTCCTTTGGCAGAACTGAAAACCAAAAACTTCTTGGATTAGTGTGGTTTGCATTTCCAGCTGTAGTGTGTCTCATTTGAAAGTTTTTTTTTTTTTTTTGCATTTGCAATATCTTTATCTGCTCTGAAGCATAATACAGTTTCAATTTATATACTGCTTTTAACATCAAGCAGTCAATTCAAAGTCCTTTATAAAATGGGGAGAGAGGAAGCTAAACCTGAATAGTCAGTGCAAATAGAAAAGTTTTCAGGCTAGATTTAAATTGAGATAGTATAAGGGCATTATACATAGTATCATGTTTCTTTCTCTAGTCTCAGTGCTCCCTGCTTGCTTATTTTCTATTAAATATTATACTAAGTGATCTTTACATTCTTCTGCATCTCTTTTGTTGCTGATTGCTGTACATACCTGAGGAAAGTTTTTTTTTTCTTATAGGCTTTCACGCATACATTTTTGAGACTTTTGTTATGACTTCACTGTTATTTTTAGACATGGGCCAAAATGAAACCTCGTCAGATGGTTACCTGGACACTCAAGTTTAGCATCACATGTAAATCTCCAGGGCAGCTCCATTCTCTGGCAGAAATTCAGATGCTATTCACTCTCAGGACTGTTAATTTACCACAAATTGTACCTCATTTCTTGAAAGTGATTTGCTTATAATAGACAGTCCTTGGAGAATTAGAGAGACTCTTTTATTGTTATTATTTTTTTATTTTTTATTTTTTTAACTGAGGTTATCAGACACAACCAGCATTTGCAATTCTGGCTTGAAGCTACTAGAATAATGCAAACTCAGTCTGATTTGTTTAATGTCATGATGATAGGCGTTATTAAAGCTTGACGTGAACAGTGGGTTGTAGAAAACACATTGATTCTGTAACCCAGAGACTTCAATAGACATGCTATGTCATTGTAAGACTGTCTCCTCTTGTGATTATCTCTCTGTAATGTAACATGATTAGGCTGGAACTCTCCATGACTCATTTCCCAGAGTATTACATCATTTTATTACAAGGAATCCTCCTTACTGTCGTTCCTGGATCAGGATTATTCAGAAAGGCTGATGAATACTCAGGGGTTGATCATTACTATAACCATGGATCAAGATCTGGGAGAGGAAGAGGAAAGAAAAGATCCACCACTTATTCTAGAGGCCACTCTTTACTCCGAATAAAGTGCAAATGACAAAAAATAACAGATGGTACCAACACCAGGTTATTATTTCTTTTTGAAAAAATTAACCTCCAAGTTCTCAGCTCCTAGTTTGCCTTTGGGAAGATACTCCAGTGGACTTCTGGCCACAATGCACTGAGGAACATGAAAGTCAGAGACAGCTCTGTGCTGTGCCTCACCCTGTCATCAGGAACTGCCTGCCAGTCTTCTAGCCTGAAGAAGGTCATCATAATAATGGTGAAGTTGATGGAGGAAAATAAAAGATATTTAAACTAAAGCATAAAGATATTTATTCTGCTGTTTTTCTGTTTTTGTTCTCTTTTGCAGGAAGCATGATGTATCTCCCCAACATATACCCAGAGATATCTGCTTGTCACAGACTTGCATTCTGTCATTCAAAGGAAAGATTTTACTTCCTACTTCAATGTAAACTTCTGAGGTACAAAAAGGAAAATTTTTTCTTTAACGTACATCAAAGAATTACCTTAAACCTTTACCTCTTGATTCCATTTGTCTGTGACTAAACAGTTACTGCAATCACCTCACTTTGAGTTTATACTTTGCAATGAATGGAAAGCATTACTATATTCTATTTATCTCAAAATCATTCCTGAAAAGTTCTGTGATTACCTGTTTCCTCTTCTCAATGTATCATTGGAAGCCAGAGTAGAGGACAAAAATACTGATGGAAAGTAAATACAGTGAGAAGCACTTGTTGAATCACTGATCTTGCTGTTAGTAGCATCGATCAACACACATTTCCAAGAGCTCTGTAAGCCACAGCTTCTCTCACTTTCTCTTTGGTAGTCTGTCTCACCATGGTGTATTGCATGTCAAGCTATTTTACATGGAGTACTTCATGGTTTTTGACTCTTTTTCCAACCTAAAGCCGCCTCTCCTGGCATAATTCTTAATAGTTCTTCCCAATAAAGTAATATTGATTTCAGGCTTTTTAAGGGCTGTAGCTGCACAATTCTCTTCTCTGCTGAGCATGATTTGGTTCTCTCTTTAAAGAGGCTGGCTCATTCCAATCTTCTTCAAAGGAACTGTTTTTCTTAGGTCTTCTTTTCCTCCTGATAGAGTTGGCTCGTACTCCTCTTCCCCCTGCCAGCACTACTGGCCTACTTTGTTATGCTCCAACGGAGCCATCCCACCCTACTTGGCTGCAGTTGGCCTGTTCCACTCAGCTCAGATTAAGCTTTCTACCTCTGCTCTTTTTTGCTCTGATACGGTCATTCTTCTGTAATCCTCTGTGCTTTCCTATAATCAGTCTGCTCATCATTTGTGGAAAGCTGTCTTGATAATCAGATTCTCTCCATATGGAATTTAATCCAGGTATTTGCTAATGACTGCTAAGAATGGTGGCTGCTTTTTACTGGAATGTTTTTGATGGGAAAGCTATCCTGTGTATCTGTCATGTGTTCTGTGAAAAATGTACACTTCCACATTAATGTAAAATGATCTGTGTAAGAGCATATCAGTACAAAGCTGTGAGCAGTCC
>VZTO01000926.1:19659-89382 GCA_013400615.1 Syrrhaptes paradoxus | reverse complement strand
GTGCCTGGAGCACCTCCTCCTCTTTCTTCTTCACTGACTTTGGTGGTATTAGCACTGTTTCTCACTTTTTTTTTTTTCTTTCCCTCACTTCTGTGCCTATGGTATGCTTTTGCCCTTTCTTAAATATGTTTTCCAAGACATGCCACCAGCGTCACTGATGGGTTCAGCTGGAGCTGTGCTGGGTTCATTGTGGAGCCAAATGGAGTCAGCTGTAACCAACAGGGACTGGCTGTACTCGGCACGGGGCAGCCCCTGGTCTCCTCTCACAGAGGCTCCTGCAGCCCTCCCCTGCCAACACCTTGCCACCCACACCTGATATACCAGCCATATCTTGTAAGCCAAAGGCAGAGGTGCCCCCATATTTCTGACAACCTGTTCTAATGTTTAATTAGGATGATAGCGACTTTTTTTCCCCTTTATATCAAACTGGAACACCCCTTGTTTATGTCTGTTTTCTCTTGTTCTCCTGCTATGTACTTTAGAAAATAACTTGCCTCCGTTTCCTTATTAGCATTCCTACAGTACAGTTCCATTCCAGCCCTGCCTCCAAAGCCTTCCCTGTCTCAGCTGGAATGAGCCTCACTCCCTCATTGGTATGTACGTGCTGGTTACTCCTCACTGGTATGTCCTTGCTGTTTACTCCTAATCACCTTCTTCATACCCCCAGAAGTGTCTTCAAGCAGGATTTGATCAAAGATTGTCTAACAGACTGAAGCAAGGCTTACTAGTCTGATTTTCATCAGATGATTCCTTTGCCCTTTTTGAAGATGGGTGCACCATTTGCCTTTTCCCCATCATCCTTGACCTTCTCTGTACAACCTGTCAGAAATGAAAAAAAGTAATGATAGTTGCTATGACAGCAGCCATCTTTCACACAGTACTTGGAGACAAACCATTTGGCTTCTTCTATGGGCTTCTGAAGAGATCCCTGCTTGAGCAGATCCTCTTCCGCTGATGGTAGCTCATTGCCTCCTGAACCCTCTCTCCAGGCACAAAAGCTTGGGAGACCTTGTAAAGGACTACCAAAGAAAAGGTGGCTTTTATTACCTCTGTCTCCCGTATTTCTTCTGGCACTAAATCACCCTTCCCACTCAGCAGCAAGCCCATGTTTTCCTTGTTCATCCTTCTGCTGCTGATGGAGCAATAATAGCTTTTCTTCTTGCCCTTGAAACTCTTACAAATCTCAATTCTAGCTGAGCTCTGGCTTTTATAACATTATCTCTTCATATCCCTGTATTTCTATATGCCTCCTCTAGCACCTGCATCCAAGTCCGTCTCTTGTATACCTACCTTCTTTTTACATTAGAGATCAGCCTGAGTTCCCTGGTCAACCAAGCAAGCCTTGTGGCACATCTACTTGACGGGCTGAATATTGGGATGCAGCAAAGATGCAGGGAAACAAAGATTTTTTAAAAAATGATTGCTACTGGTTTATAACTGATTATGACTGAGCAAATTCTGTGTCTCAGTTTTGCCAACTGAACAGACTGAATGAAGTAATTCGTCACAACGCACTTCTACAGAAACATTGAAGCTGGTGGTTTTATAATTACTTTGTCTGTGTAATTATATGTAAGCCAGGAGGTATACATAAACTTTTTAAAGATACAACCAGTTTTGTTTCAGGACACTCTTGGCAACAGGCTCAGTTGTTCTGATTCCATTATCCTACAGTAAAACTTTCTAGAGGGCTGCATGCAGAGACAAATGCCCTCCAGCTGTGACCCATCTTGTTTTTTCAATGATATACGTGCCACTGAAGCTTCATTGCTCTTGCACTGGAACTAAAATTTCCTTCAATGTGCCTGTGTGTTCTCCAGCCACACCTCCAGATGCAGTGCAGCAGAACCTAAGCCTGTGCCATTTGGGAATGTTACAAAGGTTTTACCCAATAAAACTGAGGAACTTGAAACAGCAAGTTGTTGAACTTAAATATTGCAGACTTTATTTTCTGACATTGTATAAATTCAGTTCTGAATTAAATAAATGCATTTCAACAAAAACTTGAATTTCTCCACTCAAAATAAATTGTGGCAATTAGCTACCATAATGCACAGAAGCAAGGACAGAGTCATAGCATCCCAGAGGAAAATTTGAGAAACCCAGTCCATTCCCATCTATCTTTACCGAAGGTAAATGAATGACATATTTTAGAGGTTGTCGTTGTAATCCTGATAGTGGCTTAATGTATTTTGTCTTCATTATAATACTTTTGAACAGGAATGTCGCATCAAGAAACAAAGAAGTGCTCTTCTTCAGATTTTAATCCTCTTGCAAGAAGTGTCCCTTATTATGCGCCTAGTTTTGGAATGTCAATTCTGACTGTAAAGAATTTCAGTAGATTCCACCTCTTCCCCTTTTCACAGGTACAATTCACTTTCAACCAGTTTTTGGAGGAAGGTATTTTCAAGGTCTAAACTAATAAAAAAAGTGGACCCTTCTTCATTGACACTTCAGTATTCTTTAAAGTCTCAATGATAATGTGAGGAAAACGTTTAACTACAGAAAGGTTTCCCCTGCATGATGGTGGAAAAAAGGAGTTGAATCCTCGGGTTATGATTATTATCTTCTCCAGTGCAGTAGTAGTGGTATAAATTCTCCTAGCTCACTTCAGTGCAAAGCCAAACAATATGTGTTAAGCCATTGCTAACAGTAATTTCTGGTAACTGGCTTGATTTTAGACTGGGAAAAACTAGTTTACATAGTAAGTTACAAATGAAAGACAAGTTTGGAGGATGATATGAAGACCTGAACTCTAAATATAGCATTTAAGGACATATACTATGGACTGAACACATGGGGCTGCTAAAGGCTATTACTTTCTGTTGTGTTTCATTTATTGCTACAGTTATTAATCAATTAAAAGTGTAGGAATGACACGTGACAGAAGAAAGTCAGTATAGACATAACTAGGAATTGGTTAAACACACGGAGAAAGAGAGGAGTCAAAGATTGCTTGGATTGAGGCTGATATAAACTTGAGGGAAAGTAGGAAAAGTAAACCTCTCCTACTCACTGAGTAAGGGTTGCTACATGCGGTAGTGCATTGAAGAAATGTGAGAAAAAAATCTACTATCAAGCTGGAAAGCAGAATAAGATTGAGTACACTGGGTTCTTGGATGAGATGGAACTAGAAACCAGCTCTCAACCACCCAATATGACCTTTGGTGGAGCTGTAACAACCTCGGGTACCGGAATATACCCGCATGAGTGCATGTGCACACATAAACACATATGCACATACATGGGCCATTCATGAGTATATAGCGTGAGTTCAACCCAAGAAAACTGAGCATAAGCTACTATATTAATTTCTAAGCATTTTAAGTCACTTCCTATTTGATAAACAACATTTCAGGATTTTTTGAATGACAGTGCTGCCTAGTGAGACCCAAAGGTAAACGAGAATGAGAAACCATAGCAAGAGCAACCAACATTAGTTTTTTGGGTGATTTTGGTGACATATTCCTGAGATATTTAGGAACTTTATCTTTAGTAGTTCCAAACAATTACCTTAACTTGGATTGAAAGCTATGAGACATCCAAGTCCTGCACTGGTTGAGTAAATATACGCTGCATACATGTGCTGTATATTCCCAGGTACTTTCATTGTGCAAACAGGATATGTGCCTGTATCTCTGTTTGCATATGTGCTTGTGTCTGTATATACCAGACATTTTCTATTATGCAAACCAGATGTACAAGTTAATTTTTGCATGTTTACAAGAATTCTACCAAAAAAAATCTACCATAGCAGCAGGAGCTCTTTTAAATACACATTCTAAAAGGCATGCACGGTTAATTTTAGGCAGAAACATTAAACCTTCTTATGGAAACAGAATTAGTAATTAGTAGGAAATAGTGAAGACTGAGATTCTTTGTATCTTTCTGTTCAAAGTCCATTAACAGCTGAAGCTTATTTCCTAAATTCAAAGTAATGAAAATAGTTCAATAAGCAATGAAGTCTAAATGCATTAAAGTAGAATCACATCTGTTTTCTACAAATCTTAATGAATAGATCTAACTCAAAAAAAAAAAAAGGAGGAAAAGGGGAAGAAAACTTGCTGCACTCTGTCTTTTCTAATTAATATAAATGCAGAGGATAATGTTCTTGTATTTTTATACAGGAACTTAGCTGAGCAATCGTTATGAAAAACTCAGCACCTCACTGACTGCAAATGTAAGTAGTATTGTACAAAAAGCTGTACTGAAAAAACTGGCTTTAAGCAAGTCCTCAATTTTTATGTCACTTATTTCTATAATATGTGTCCTGAATTTAAAAATAAATCCCAGCTTCCACTCTCTTAGTCCTGAAGAATACTAAAAAGAAGACGGGAATAGTTTTGGCAATAAGCATCAACCAGTTGACCTATTAAATATTCCAGAAGTTCTACAGGTCATGTTAAGCCTTTGGCTGTAATCATGTAAACATTTCCTATGGCTTCCCTGTTTGTATCTCACAACATGAGTAAATTTCATTTTTGTAACCATGCAAAAAGAACAAACTACAGGTGACTTTGTCTGCAAAAACTTCAAAATAATTACAAGAATTGTAAGAAAACACTAAAAATATCATTCCAAGTTGGAATGGTCTTTTTGATGCTGTTGTATTTATTTGAAGTCATATCTGAAATGAATTCTGTTACAGTCACTTTTACCTTTAGCATGTTTACTTTTATTTTTTTAAATGAAATATATTTTTTCCTCTTTACACATAGGGAGGGAGAGGAAAGACCCAGGAAAAATAAGGACCTTTGTCTTTTAAATAATCTTTTTCTGACTTTCCTCAGAACATACAGTATCTCATATAGCTTCTTAGCCTGTACTGCAAGAATAGGTATTATCAATTCTTTCAAAATAAATGTGTATGCTTGTCTTCATTTTTTCTTCTGCTGGCTCAACCGACATGAAACAGGACACAGATTATGCCTCCATCTCCTCCCTTCTCTCCTGGTGTGGGGAGAGCAAGGGTAAGAACTCCTCTACTGAGCAGTACTTCTGTCAAGAAAGCCCAAGACACATTTCATACAGAAGTGCAATTTGTAAAGGACTACACCGANAACTGTGGGATACCTGACAGGCACAACTGCAGTAGCCAGACAAGGTGTCTAGAAAAGGAGTCTATATTCTTCCACTCCAGTAACTTTACTGGTACCAGATAAAAGGCTTTGTCTGATTTTGGATGTGGGATAAAACACAGTCTGTGAAAGTGAACTTAGATTAAGGGATCAGTCTGCGTGACCCCAAAGTTTANCAAAAATCAACTTACTAGGAATGAGCTGTTTGTAAAACATGTCAATTTGAAGACCATTGCTATGTGAGACAAATATCAGAGGAAGCTCAGTGTTTTGTCATGATTGCCAATGGGCTGTTTTGTAAATCCCAGAATTTCTTTCTGCTTCCTCCTGCATTCCTGAATACAGTGTACTATGAAATGCAGGTTCATTTCTGTGCTGTGTAGTTTATTCTGTTTCTGCAGCTAGAGAATCCATCACAAGTCAGTTGAGGTTCCTTTTCAAACCTAGCACGTAGCACATTTAGAAATTAGGACCACAAATTAACAGTAACATCTCTGCTCTCTTATTTCTCAACAGTCCCACAGCACACCAAAAGTTAGGTCAGATTTGTTATACTGCAAAATGCAATCAGATCCGTAGTCTTACAGGTTCATTTAACGCATCGCACACACTCATTTTATGTGCAACACTTCCTACCATGTGATGATGAAAGGGTTGGTGAATTTCTTTAACTAGACATGTGGTCAAAGTGGTCAAAATATTGCGAATACTTCTCATAGGACTTAATTTTTTGTAGCAAAATAAGACTGGCAATCTTTTCCCTTTTTCCTCATTCATTAAGTTGTTCTTACTTTAGGTAGGCCCTAGTTTGGAATTAAACAATTCATATCCTCCCAGGCAGACTGTGCATGCTTTGCTGTATGTCTGGTTCCCCATCGTCACCAGGGGAAAGTAGTGCTGATACTCTACACCACATGGGAACCCACATTTTCAGCACATGTACACAGGGGCAACCAGGAGCCATTCCAGCTTTCAGGGCATTGGCATCATCACTGGCTGCTCAGCACAAATAATTTCCCTCTAAAGACTCACTGGGAGTAAAATCCAGGACTCTGTCCATCAACTGTGGGATACCTGACAGGCACAACTGCAGTAGCCAGACAAGGTGTCTAGAAAAGGAGTCTATATTCTTCCACTCCAGTAACTTTACTGGTACCAGATAAAAGGCTTTGTCTGATTTTGGATGTGGGATAAAACACAGTCTGTGAAAGTGAACTTAGATTAAGGGATCAGTCTGCGTGACCCCAAAGTTTAAAGGATTTTGATATCTTTTTTTTGCGATACAGCTAATGTTTTATAACAAAAGTCGTCAAACAAAACAAACAAGAAGTAGCCAGACAACAAGTTCTGCTTACTGCCAGGAAGATCTGGGGAATTTTCATTCCTTCTGTCTGTCATGGTTTTTTAAATACAAATATAATTGGTTACATAGCCAGGTGGAAATGTCGGCATTTGGTCTCCAAATCTATGGACTTGTTTTTCCGCATATTCCCTTGCCTATATTTAATGGATAGAATAGAAACATATTGCCTCTCCTTTTAAAAAGGAGTTTCCCTAGCAGGTTTTTTTCCTAGTTCCGAGAGTATTTGTAAAAGTATGTCTTACATCTCTTTGGCCCTTGGCTACCACTAATCCTTTTCATGAGGATGACCAAGAAAGCTGACAGCTAATCAATTATTTACTTTGTCCTTAACTTGTTATGCTCTGAGGCATTTAGCATGCCAATCTGTGAAAAATGATGCGCTAACAGCTTTCATTTACCCATTTGTCTTCGACTCAACAGACTCAAAAACTACATTCCAGGCAGTGCCACTTTGAAAGCCCTGATTCCCTGTCTGGAGGGTTTTTCAAGGGGGTAAAATCATTTTATGAGGCTCAATGCATTTTAAGTGCAAGAACAGGAAAGTTTATAACTTGTAATATATATGTAATTATGGAGTCTGATAGCTGTAACTGGACTAACTCGGAAGCAGCCCCACTAAAGTTTAATGAATGATGCAACACATGAAACTGTAATGAAATAAAAACAATGCTAGATATTGGATATAGAATTGTGGCTAGAAATCTGGGATTTTAAAATTTTCCTTTGTCTCATGTATTTCCTTTATGGTTGTGAAAATGGATTAAAGCAATGAACACAGTCCTGTAATCTATAAAGAACAGATTTCCAGACTGACCCCCTTCTCCTTTCAGGGTTTCTTTTATTCATGCAATTCAGACTCAAGTGATGGTCTAAATAGTATTGTTAAACAATATAGAGAACTTTTCTCACAGCATACTTAACATCTGTATTTGCTGTGAATTTGCAAACATCTTCAGTTTTCAGTCCTTTAAGGTATTAGACATTTACTTAATTGAAGCACAAATCAGATGGGGTATAGTTATGCTTAAAAATGGACATATCATAAACCAAGTCTGAAAACAGAGTCACGTGTGGAGTGTATCTATCACTTCTAGAATGTATTAGAATGTTTTAGAATGCATTCCCAAGAAAGTTAATGTACTATATGTTTTTTTTTACAAAAGGTCCAGCAATAAGACGATTACAAAATTGAACAAAATACGGTGATCTCAGTGCAATTTAAGAACTTTCTGGGTTTTATACAGGAGTTTTTAAAGCTTTATAGTTCCTTCTTGTTTAAAATCACTTTGCTGTTATTTCAGGTGTGCTTATACTCCCTTCTACACTTTAAGTTAACCAACTTCAAATGCAAGCAGGCATATCTACTTGCTGTCCCCATCGGGACAGATTTTGCACAGTTCACTGTGGTGCAGTATAATTGTTCAAGTGATCTAGGGGCAAACGTGGCTTTGAATTTGTCTATTACTGAGTGTCTTCAGAGCTGGAGAGACTCAAAAGACATTTTAAGTTTCAGCAGCCTTTCATGACTGCTCTTACAAGCCACAAAGTTATCTAGGTTCTTCACAGGTTGTTATGCAGTATCCTTGTTCTTCACTATCCCTCTTCATCAGCACACACCCTCGCCTTACTCAGCCCTGTCACCATCATTCACTGCAACCGCTTATGATGCCTTGAATGATTGGGATGATTCACTAGCTAGAACAAAAGATTTTATCCCTCTTCTACATTGCCTTAGACATTGCTATAAAGGGGTCAGAGCTGGAAGAAAGGATCTGATATACCATGTGTAATGAGAAAGTTTTTCCTGTGGAGAGCTACTTTCAACATTTCTGAAATCTCACTCATCCTCAGTGTCCAGCCAGTTTGAGAGGAGGGCATGATTGTGATCAATTCAAGAGCTTAATTTCATTAAAAGACTTTAGTGCTTTGGAAGAGCAAGTTAACAACATTTTACATTCTAAAGTATTCAGCTTTGAGAAACAGACTTCGATAACATTCATGTCTTTATTCTTGCCAGATTACAAACTCTCTTCTGCAATGCAGTGAGATTCAACCACTCACAAATTAAATTTCATTGCCTTGCTGACTATCCGTAGTGTGTTTTGTTTTCACATTTTACTGCAAAATAAGCAATCAAACAAACAAATTAATTATTTATAATACCAATACAGTCTTGGAGAGGGATGGAACTGAAAGGAAAAATTCAGTTAAAACTTCAGATAAATGTGTTTTTTTTCTCTACTCAGTAATATTACCAGCATTTCCATGTGGAATTTTCAGTGAACTAGTTATTACTATTTCTAGGAAAACACAGATAGGATAGCTTGACACTGCCATCATTCGTATCACTGTAAATGATGCTACATTAGTGACATTAACTAAGGTAGATAATTAAAAGCAAGATATAAGAATCAGTAAAATTTTGAAACTCCATTAAAAAAATCAAAATTATATCAACATCCATGGGAAATAATGGATGTACACAATCTCGAGTTCATAGAGCTTCCTCAGAAAAGTGGTAATGGAAAAATTGGCAAAATATGACATAAACTGAATAAATTAGTCACTGATGTACGTGGTACCAGCATAATTTCACAGTTACTACGATTATCAAAACCTTAATGCACTACGTGCTTCAAAAAATAAGACACAGTTACTGTCCCCACTTCCAACTTATTACCTTATGTATACAAAGAAGGTGAAGCATGGAAAGATGGGACAGACTGAAAGACTTTAGCAAAAGTTGTCCATTAGATTTGTATAGTTGCATGCATATAGAAGCAGACGACTCAGCTGTGGAGACAAATCTTCCTCCTCATCCTGAGTCAGTGACACTGAAGGCCCACCCAACACCAAGATATTTTACATTAATTGTTTCAGCATGTAGTGCTCTGAAGACAACTAAAACAACTGAACAAAACAGTTGAAACATAGAATGTGAAACTGCAGCACGGCAATGAATGAATTTTAACAACTGCCCTCATCTAACATATTCCAGAGTGCCAAGGTTCTTCTTTCTTTGATCATCCCTTGAATGCTGAGGGATTCTGTAATTTTAGGCTACTTTCTGCATACCTTGAACTTGTGCAGTACAGAAGAGCTGAAGGTGGGATTGTCATGGTTTTGAACCCCTGGCTAGAAGCAAAATGCCACAACAACCACTTAATCGCTCATCCTCCCCCCGGCCAATAATAATCCATACAAATATACAGATGAGTGATGCACAGTGACACTGCTCACCACCCCATGGCCAAGGCTCAGCCTGTTCCTGGCAACAACCTAGGAGCAAGGGGAGTCCTGAAACCGCAATCGTGGTAAAGGAGATAAGATCCTGAGCATCTGAAACTGAGAGCTGACCAAGAGAGCAAGGTGATCCTGAGAGAGTGGTGACCCAGACAGAGCACTTATGGACAGAGCCTCATCTCTATATTGGACATGCCGTGCATGATATGCAAGAGACCACTGGCCAGTTTGTGTCTCAATCCTAAACCTAAGGTTGAATCCTGGGCTAGTAACTGGGCTGTGCTCCCTCCCAGCTCCTCCTGCCCCTGCAGACACGGGCACAGCAGAGACGCTGGAAAGTCCTTGAGTGTCCTGGCAGCAGCTCTGCCCATCAGTGTGTGATCAGCTTCTCCTCAGCACAAACCAAACACAGCCTCACACCAGCTGCTGGGAAGAAAGTGAACTCCATCCCAGCTGGAACCAGGACACAGGGGTAAAGTATATGCCCCAGGACTCTCAAGATTAAATTCCGGTCCTGCCTGAATTAAATGGCAGCACTGCAGGCTTTCTACAGACCTTAGGGCTCTACAATGAGAATTACTAGCTTGGACATGAGAAGTGCCAATTGCCTGTTTGTTCAGCAAGAGATAGTGCCCCAGGTAAAATGCAAGGGCAAGAAGTGTCTTAGTTTCACATCATGGTCAGCAGCTCCTACACATGGACATCTTCTGTGTCTGTGCGGGTGTGTGTACGTGACTGTGTGTTTGTGTGTGTAAGCATACCTAACATCATGTAGCACCCAGCATTATTCTGGACTTTGGTAATTGTGTAAACCTCAGTTCTTCTCAGTTACCATAGCAACAGGACACTGCGCTGAGATATGAGTAGTCTTCCCTTGATATGATTTTGATCGTCTCTTTGTGTTGCAAATTAATATTAAATTGGAAGTCAATAAGAAATGAAAATACCTTTCTAAGCAGTGACTGAGGATGTTAACAGGACGAACAGCAGGAAGTATTAAGCAATTTAGCACTCAGACACGTCCACCAGGAAACAGTATGATAGAGAAAGAAAGCTAGTAGTTTTTTATGAAAACACACAAGCAAATAGCTTCCAGGAGCATTTCTATGCAGAACCAGTCATTTAAACTGCATGAAAAATTGTCAGCTAGAGTCTTCTCTTCTGCATCTTAAGAACTTCATTCTTAGCTTTTGATTAGACATTGTTAACTCATCCTTTGTCTTAAGGACCTGGTGACTAGAGGTGATGCACTGACATAAATCCCCTACACACACTATCTTCTCATGTGAAGCTTCTGTGCCAAAAAAACCCAACAACCTATAGAAGGGTCAATTACACTGAAAATAATGGAGGGTTTATGTAAAAGCTACATTGTACTTGATGGCGTCATCTGACTGTCTTTTTATAATTGCTCAAGAAAACATGAATTGTGCTAAAGCTGAAAAACTTCATGGAAGAAATCTAAATGTTTAATTTAATCTTATAGAAAAGTGCTTATATAACTTCGGAGCCTAAGTATTGAAACAGAAGTCAGTGAAATTTATGCAACCAACTAGCACAGTCATTTTTTGGAAATTGAAGGTAGCTTGTCATGCAAGATTTACATCTAAATAAACAAGAAATACATAGCCCCATGGAACCAAGAATTTCCCACTATTACAGGATTTCCCTGAACATATGTTCTTGTAAATTCTGACTACATTGTATGCAAAAATTTTGCACGCATGCTGCTGTTCCCATTATAAAAACTCCCGATGGGTACACCATGCGCACACACACACGTATTAAACACACCTAGCCATTGCTTTTTTTCTTAGCTTGAATTCCTGGTGGCTTAGAAAGAAAAGTTCTAGTGGAAATAAAAGCATTGATCCTGATTTAGCCACACATTTCAGGCATATGCATAGCTGTATACGTTACCTATCAAAATATGAATGATCTCTTTGTAAAACAGAGAGTCATAGAATTACAACGTAGACTAGCATTCTTTTGAATATATAATTGCTAATTTTCTGCCACATGAACTTTACTTTAACCTCTGACTGCTGAAGCTCAGTTTTTTGTCCATTAACAGATCTGTTAAAATATATTCTCCAAAAAGTCAGAATGACTCAGCACCGTACCCTGATAATGTGACAGACAGCACATATTGTAAAGACCTATACGCTCACTGAATTTGAGTCATCCATTAAAATAATAAGACAAAACAGAAAATTTCAAGTAAACAATTCTGAGTTAACTTTTTGCATTTGAGACAGCTTATTCATGAAAAACTTCACTGCATGGCATTCCCTGTCTCTAGGCAGACATTTTAAAGTTGTCTCACAACAAATGAAGCTTGTACACCAGTTCTATTAGCTTCTTACAACATGCTCTGCCAAGAAATGTGAGGCTCAAATAGCTATGTAAATTCATTAATCTTGTAAAGCAATTAGTGTAAAAACCAGTGACTGCTAAATGATTCCAAATGAATTAGTTGCAGCATAAGATTTAATTTTTGGAAGTGTGTTCGTTTATTTATGTTTCATGGCAATCTTTACAAGACAAATGCAAATATTTAGACCCTAATCCTGCCACTGCCACAAAAGAAAACAGCTTTTCCTCACTCATATATCGAAACTGGAAGACTGGTTTTTGAGGACCAGATATCAAGTAATCCACAGTCAGGGGGAAGTTTCAGAAAAGCTCAGCTGCTGTTTAGGCACTTCATTGTGCTCCAGGTTTTCAGAATTCTTGAGAAGAGACTAGCTACTTTTAGGACATTTGTGGGCATTCTTGAAAAAATAATAATATTTTTCGAAGCATTGAGCTTATGCAGAAACATGGCCCAGTCTCTCTTCCCAGTCAGCACAACTGTACTCAACCAGGCAAATACGTGTGACAAGACCAAGACTTCTGTGAAAGGATTCTAAAAGAACAAACTCAGAAGGACTGAGGATCATCTTACTTTGAGAGGAGAAAAAGAGGAAAAACCTGTCCTAACTGATCAAGAGCTACATTGAAGAAGAATGGGTAGCTACTCTGCAAGTGGCAGACTTTGGTGTTCAGATTAACAGCATATTCATCTGAGAGTCCCACTCTACTGCCATATATATTATTGATAAATAAGATAGTTGTTGCAGACTCATGAGCACATAATCCTGCTTTCATGTTGGCATAAAGGTAAACTGTAACAAACTAGAAGTAGTATAAATACTCAAGGGTTACATAGACATAATGCAATTTCCCTACAATGACATGGAAAAGGAAAGCAAAAACCCACTTGGAGTCGAAATTGGCAAGGAACATGCAAGGCAACGAAAAGTGTTTCTATAGCTACACCAGCAACAAAAGGCAGACTAGGAAAGACTTTGGGCTACTGCTCTATAATGGAATGGACCCCATGGCAGGGGACATGGAAATGGCCATCAACTCGATATGTTCCTTGCCTTAGTCTTTACCGGTCAGACTGGCCTTCAGAAATCCCAGGGCCCTGACACTGGAAGTTTTTACCTAATGCAACAATAGTTCATTCATCAGGGACACTATGCCAAATTAACTGTAAAGTAGGAATGAGGCATTCATATTTAAACACCTGTTACATTGTTTTAAAATCGTTTAAATGGCCCTGTTAAAATAACAAAGCAATGGTTAAATCAACCATTCCTGTCTTTTAGGTTCAGCTGTTTACAACCCTCTTTTCGACTAGCCGGATAATTAAGGATTAGTACGTTTGCCTTTTAGCTAGTAATAAATTAGAATGGACAGCAAATTCAAGAAAGGAGATAGCACAATGTGTTATTTTAATAGCTCATAATTAAAAATTAAATAGAAAAATATAGGAAAGCACTGGGAAAAAATCCTTTAAAAAAAAAATAATGTGTTCCTAAAAATATAGCGTAAAACATTCAGGTTTTGTACCTGTGCTTTGTTTGTTTATTTATCTATTTATTTATTTATTTATTTTACTCTTACTAAACTTCCCTGGGTTTGTTTCAAGTACACATATTACCTCCTGTCCATTAATTTTCCCTGAAAATAAAACTGAGATGCACTGTGATTTCTTTCCTTTATACTCTTTTGAAGAACCCATCTCGTCTTGCAGTTATTGAATTCAACTGAAAAGAGTACATTATGTACCAGTCATGTTTTAACATCGAAAAGTACAGCTCACATTTGCTTGTAAGCCTGGGAAGGTAAAGAAGAGTAAAGCCTGCTTAAATTCTAAGATCTGTAAGATCCTTATTTTTTTAGTAATAGTTTCTGACACTATTTAAATAAATGCTTCATATTAGCTGGCTACATTGATGTGTTTACCATTAAAAAATTTTTTTAAAAAAAGAAAAGAAACAGGAAAAGCAAACATAAATGGTACCCAGTTTTGTAAACAAACTTTAAAGATTATGGCTTCTCTAGTCTCCTGTAAGAGAACATGACAAGTTCTCTGCCCTTGTAGCCACCATAACAGGAAAATCCAGTTTGTGAAACACTGAGTGGCTACACAGAGTTTTTCACTTCCAATATGTGCTTATGGTCTTCATTTAGAACAAGGTAAAGCACAGAAAAGGAATGTAGAATGACAGATTGAATGAATGAAATTTCACCTGCAGCGCACACCATCACAAAATTTATCACTGAATAAAATAACTAAATGCTAAATTCAGAATATCACGTGACTTGGCATAGATTGAGTGCTGTGAGCCAGAGTGAGGTTGAGAGGCACAAAAATGGAAGCTTACAGTAGGATATATGTACAGCAATTCCTGGAGGGAAATCTTGGAAGGAAAGAGGAAATTACGTGTTTTCAAAGCTGATGAAAACAAAGGATCAGTAATAAAGTGAAAGCTTAAAGTTTAATGGAACTGTATCTTCACAACCAGCATTAGACAAATAATTTAATTCCCTGGGAACAACAGTCTTTCTTTTTCTTTTATTTTCTTTTTTGTTTGTTTGTTTGTTTTGTTCCCCAGAAATAGCAGAAAACTTTGGACAAACTTTTCCACCTTCTCAAATTGGGGATTTTATTTAGGTCAACACATCTGTGTAATTTTTCCTGTGATCAGTTCTGGTGGGTTGACCTCAGTTTGCTGCCAGTTTGCCCAGCCTCCCTCTCACTTCCACCCCTCAGCAGGACAGGGGGACAAAATAAGATGAAAAAGCTCAGGGAGATTACCACAGGGAGACACTTACCAATTACCTTCATGGGCAAACCAGACTCAGCTAGGGGAAAGAGAATTCAACTGATTGCCAGGTGAAATAGGATTGAGTAGTAAGAAACAAAGATAAATTAAAACACCTTCCCCCATCTCTTCATTCCCAGCTCCTCTGCCTCCTTCCCCCACCTCAAACAGAGCAGCAGGATGGAGAGTGGGGATTTGCGGTTAGTCCATAGCTCTTCACCTCTGTCACTCTTCCTTATGTTTTTCCCCTGCTCTATCAAGTGTCCTCTCCATCAGCTGCAGTCCTTCAGGATAAACTTGCTCCAGCATGGGTCCTGCATCGTCCATACGGAGCAAATACCCGTTCCGTCATGGTCTCTTCCACGGAGTGGAGGGGAAATCTCTGCTCCAGCACATGGAAAACTGCCTCCTCCTCCTTCTTTTCTGACTGTCACATCTGCAGGTTGTTTCTCGCTATTTTTTCCTTCACTCCACACTCTCTGTGCAAGTGTTTTCCCCTTTCTTATACCTGATTTCACAGAAGGCCACCCCTGCATCCCCCTTCTACCAAAACCTTGCCACTGACACCTACTACATGGCTGACTCTATATCAAATCACAGTCTCTGATGGGAGATTCTTCATCCTCACTCAGTCCTTAAGACAGGAATTATCTGAAGAATTAATTTAGATGGCAAGAGTTGGAGGTTACAGCCATAATGAAGTTCTGGGGCCTGAGAGAGCAGCTAGAGGAATAAATTTAGGTTATTTGTACCTGGCAGTAAGGAGTGAAGAAAAAAAATGTCTTGTAGATTAGATTAAATAATTCTGGAGAGGTTTCTCCACTCACATTTGGTTAGGTGCAAAGTGATTTTTTAGAATGAATAAATTGTGAAAATGGATGAACTTCTGGGACTTATGAATACTGAAAACTGTGAATTGAATTTATGCTTTTTTCTGGTTGATGAAGAAGCATTTCATTAGATTGATAGTCAATACCTTTCTAAACGAAGACTAATTGCAGTCTTTGTATCTGTTAGGTTTTGTCCACATTAGGAAGATCAATTGATGCAGTGTCTCTCAAATCACCTGAGGTTTGCCCTGCATCCGCATGGTTCATATGACTGAAGGGATGCCAAAACTGGCTCAGGTTATGCTAACAACTTTTGAAGGTAAAACCCTAACTGACTGGAACTCAATCTTTATGGTAGAAATCTGCCTTAGAGCTTTCTAGGCACGAATGAGGTTTTCAAACAGTGCATTCTATTACGTGAACTAAAACTGCTCCAGTGACTATTGGGGTATTTCAGGATGCGTGCCTGCTTTACTTCTATGTAAGTCATTTTTAAAAGAGGGAAAAATAAAAGGAATTAAAGACCGACGTGTAAGTAGTCCAAGACAAAATCTACTGAAGTCAGCAGAGTCTTTTGAAACTTGGAGAACAAATGGGTCAAAACATGAATAGCGAAAGGAACAACGCCCATGCAGTACCAACAGCTGAATGAGAATGGTTAAAGTTCATGCACTATGGTGGAGAAAAAAGTTACTTTTCTCCCCTCTCCAGTACACAAGTGCAAACTGAAATGTGTATGATTGGTTATATCTTCTGGGCAGCTTAAAAATCAGTGACCTCACCATTATATCTCTTTCTCCGGTAACAGAGTTGCGTTTTTAGTGGCAAAATTGGGAGACAGTGAGTGATATAAAGGAAGCGTAACTAATATAATCCCCAGGTTTTCGTTCTGGAAGTTTTAAGACTATTTGAACTTCATGCATTAGTCATACATTAGGCAAACATTTTAATTTTGTAGAGGACTACATAACAGAATCATAGAATCATAGAATCATGGAATGGTTTGGGTTGGAATGGACCTTAAATATCATGGAGTTCCAACCCCCCTGCCACGGGCAGGGACACATCCCACTAGCCCAGGTTGCTCAAAGCCTCATCCAGCCTGGCCTTGAACCCCTCCAGGGATGGGGCATCCACAGCTTCTCTGGGCAACCTGTTCCAGTGTCTCACCACCCTCACTAGAAAAAGCTTCCTCCTAATATCTAGGCTAAATCTCCCCTCTTTCAGCCTAAAACCATTACCCCTCATCCTATTCCTCCACCCCCTGATCAAGAGTACTTCCCCATCTCTCCTGCAGCCCCCTTTCAGCAGTAGAAGCTGCTGTAAGGTCTCCCCGGAACCTTCTCCAGCCTGAACAACCCCAACTCTCTCAGCCTGTCGTCATTTGGGACATATATTGGCAAACACAACCTTTGATTTTGTAGGAAAGACTTATCACTAAAATTAATACAGACAGATTGTTTCACCATATATTTCTCCTAAATTTCCCCAGTATTCCCAGATTCTACCAAACTTTAGCATATTTTAGCTTGCTTATCTCTAGATGCAAAACTAATCTAGACAGCAGGAGACCTGTGTCATTTAGTTAACTGAATATCGTGCAGCTCTTGCACAAAACGTGCTCTTCAGCGGGACAGTACGATACTGTCCAGTATGATTGTATAATATATTTTCATTGGGAAGGCTTAGTTGTTTGAATGTCTTCTTTATAGATTAGGCTAAATAGCATGTTGTTCATCACTGCTTCCCCATATAAACTCCCTGATTTGCTGTCAACCTGAGATTTGTAAATTACCCTTTTTGAATTGGCACCTGCATTGGAAAAGCACTTAATGAGTTTGAATTTAACATTGAGAGGGAAATCCATAAAGAGAAATAGGTAGAGAATTAATTTAACCAGTCTTTTGAGCAATCACACTTGCAAACAAGAGATCTGCAAGATGCCAATGTCACGCTTATACAATGCTTTTAATTTAACGTCATAGCAACAATTACTCTCTTTTAACTCCAGCACTTTGAGAATGGATAGCTGCAGTAATAATTCATAGCAGTTTTCCTTCCTTGATAAGGAGGCAGAATTTGTGATACAGAGTAACATAACATGATTTTGCAGTTCAGGTGACTGAATATTGCCTTTCAGAACTGGGTTGCATTTTAGCAATGAATGTTTGCAATTGAATTTCTTGAAGCTGAGACGGAGCAGATATGGTAGAAATGTGTAATGCCACAATACAATTGGTTTCGGTTATCTAATGTATTTTGGATACATGCAACAGGGATAAAGGGGGGAATAAATTTCTAGGGATTTTTAGAAGTATCTGTCACTTGTAAAATCATGCTCCTTATTACCTTGCAATAATTATTAATTTGCTTGTAACTCCTCATTCAAAACAGTAGCTCTAAATCACATGAACCCTTGCAATTCCACTAATATTGCTTGTGATAAACAAATAAAATGGAAAACAAGTAAAATCTAACTTATTTGACAGCCTAGCTGACTAGACTGAATAGCAAGAGCATGCAAAATGGTACTTCTTTGCTCTAATTAAAGTGATTGATAGAGATTGAACAACTGAAAACGCACAAAACCTGGCAAAATCTAATTAGTGATTCAGTGGGAAAACTGTGTGTTGGGTGGAAGATTGAGTATGGGCTTTGATCAAAGGAAGTATTTTAATAATTTTTGGTGAAAGAAAAGATATGTTGCTGATTCACATCAAGCCGGAAGTGATCTGGCATTCTTTAAGGTCAATTTTTTCATTGCTTTTACTTGCTTAAACTGAAATATGCCATTCTGAAATAAGCTGAAAAGTTAATTTTGAAAATGTCATGAATGTTCCAGCCAATGCTGTTTGAGTATATACAAATCATACAAAGAGAGTGCAATTCACTCTGTGCTATCAGAACACTCAGCATGGTTTTCTGCAAGTTGCCATTTGCTTCTTTAGTTTTGTTTCTCCTCATTAACGTTACCTGTTTTAAGAACATACACAGATAAAGGTACTTCATGCCAGTTCCTTTAAATGGTCCTTCCTGATCAAGGACAAAGAATTTCTGTAGCATCCCTAAGTGTTTTTAAAATAGCTTCTCTTGAGATCTTGATTTTGCTTCTCACATCTTCTACGTTCAGTTCCAGTCTCATTTCGAAGGTTTGTTATGCAATATCTGGGAGACATTGCACTAACAATAATGAGTTGCCTTTGGAACCAATAGGAAATATTCCATTAACCAGAGATACACACTTAAGCATGTCGGCATCATTATAGGAAATAAAATGACTTATCATTGTTGTGACTTCTAGCGCATAGGACCGTGTAGGTTCTGACAATTAAGCAAAACATCAAAAAAATAGTTAAATAAAAAAGAATGGACTTCCTTTATTGGTAATAAATCATGGGTAAGTATATTGTAGGACACTAATAGTCTGGAAAAAGGTGTAGTTATAAATCTAGTGACATATTGGGAAGGCTATTATTGATCAGACCCTTGGAGAGTGGTCCAGCCATACAAGATACACCATTATTTTAGACAGTTGGGTTGTTTCTTGCTAGAGGACTACAGCTGACAACTTTTAAGGTTTTCAAGCAATTAGTTTTGGTAGCTACATTCCTCATACGCTGAAGGGAACTCCAGTTTGAGCATGCAGGGATGGGGTTAGGAAAGCTAAAGCATACCCGGAGTTGAATGCGGAAAGGGATGTGAAGGGCAACAAGAAGGCCTTCTGAAGGTATATCAGCAGCAAAAAGGAAGATTAGGAAAAATATGGGCCTGCTGGTTGGTGAGGCAAGGAACCATGTTATATTGCTCTAGGTCCAGTTTGATATTTTATTGTCTACTACTAGCATCCTTAACACTGTCTTGATAATTACTCCTTGAACCTTACAAAAGGCAATTCCATTTTCACTTCTACCTTCTCTTAGTAAGAACTAGAAAACTCATCTCATTTCCACCATGACTTCCTCAGAGCCCAAGCTGTCAGTTCCTTTTCTGTATCTCCAGCAGCGTACTGAGGATGGCAGGTCTGACAGGTCACCTGAGTAGCAGCTCTGCTGCTCATTGTTATCACATGTAAGAAAATCCACTGACAGAACTCACATTAATAAGCATAAAAGTAGCCCAGCTGTTAGCCACTAAAAATGAGAGTCTGAATAAAATTCAGATAATTGGTTGCATCGTATCTTGTTGACTTCCAAACACATAGTTTTTGTTTAAGCTGTTGCAAATTAGATGAGCAGAAAGCATATAATTTAACAGGTCAGCACCTGTTTTTTGGTGGTGGTTTATTTGTTTTTTTTCTTTCACAAATGATCACAGTGAGAAGAGTGGAAGGATGGAGACACCAGTGCCACAGTTAGAGGAATAACAAGCAATAAGATTCCTTTTGCTATGGCAATATTTTTCAATCCTTTTTTTCCCCCTCCTGTGTAAATTGGTATTTCACAAACCTTTAATAGATTTGGAAATTCATCTTAAATAAAAACCCAAAAGTTATAGTTTTAGATTCCAGGCTCTTCAAATGTGAAAAATTGAACTGGAAGTGTTGTACGGATGGCATCTCTCCCAGGATTTATGCTAACCAGTTCTGTCTCGTCAGCTAGTTAGCTTGAAGAAAATCTTTGTAGCATATTGACATGTCTATTTCTGTCTGTCTTGATGAAGATGGATCAAGAATGCATAAAAGTTTCTCAAGAATTCATAAAAGTTTCTCACTAAAGTTGTTCGGGGTTTAATATGTTACTAGAAGGTTATTTTGTTTTCCACTTGTTCATAAGAGCAATGCACATTTTTTTTCCTCCCTTTGTTCAAAGTACGTGTCTTGTCCTGTAAATGGCCAGTTTTAGGCTTGCTTGTAAAAGTACAGTATGATTGGGTTTTTTTGTGATAAAACATATGCTTTGAGTGTAAATCTGTTTAGTTTGTCAACACCTTCACATGAAGGAACCACGAACAGTACAAATAGCCTGAGCCTGTTCTTCTCAGCTGACGAGGCTTAAAGCACACAAGCAGGTCCCACTTCTATGTGTAATGGGTCTCTTGGGTAACTGGTGCACACCTGTGATCTCCCAGTAGTTCATTCCGTGGTCCCAGCAGTGTCCTACCCCTAGACCACACATGGCCAAACATGCACCAGTTGTTTACTTGAAACAACAAACCCTTATCACCCCTCTGCTCAACTTGTCTGTTCATTACACCCCAGTGCCTCATTTCCCCCACCTTTGGCTCTTACCCATGAGAAGTTTTAACAATTCCTACAATCCCCTTGAAATATCCCTTAAGCTTGCTTTTTCCTATGAGATTTATGATGACCTTGTTTGCCGTCTTTTAGTCAATTACCAAGTTCTGAGTGAAGCGTTCCAAGGCTATGCACAAGCAGCTCCTTCCCGGGTCCATCCATCAGTGTCCTGTCCTGAGTCTTCATTGTCTCCCTTATCTGAAGCTTGCCAGGTTTTATGCATCGTTGTGTTTAATCTATTACTTTCCTAGTCTTTTGCCTTTGTCTTTTATGCTGAAAGTCATTAAACAGATATCCTTAAAAGCCAAACATCTCGCTGTCACTCTCAGTGCCTGAATCTCCTTCTGTTGTGAATCTTCAACAAGATTCTCTTTCAAGAGAGAATAATTTCCCTTCCTTCCCAAAGTCAGGATCATCTTTTCTTCTTCGTGTCATCCTGTGTCTTTGCCAAAGCTCCCAAATTTTGTAGTTTTAAGTTATATAGTGTCTGTCTCTAATTTATACTTCAAAGATCTCTATGTGTTCTGTGGATCATTCCCTGACTTATCACCATTATCAACAGTAATGATTCTGTATGCTGACATACAGCAAAAAAGGCAATGTGTTTTACTCTGTTATATACTTATTCTAAATTCTAACAACAAAGATCTCTTCACTGAAGTGCTTTTAGCACCTGAAGTCCAAATCTTCTGACAGTTCAGTAGATCCATAGAATTGAAAAATTTCAGCTGGTTCTAAAATGCATGAGTCCCTCCACACCTGCATCCAGGTATGCAGTGCTGCATCCAGCTCTGGGGTCCTCAGCACAGGACCCACACGGACCTGTTGGAGCGGGTTCAGAGGAGGCGACAAAGATGGTCCAAGGGCTGGAGCACCTCCCATTCAAGGACAGGCTGAGAGAGTTGGGGTTGTTCAGCCTGGAGAAGGGAAGGCTCTGGGGAGAACTTAGAGCACCTTCCAGTGCCCAAAGGGGGCTACAGGAGAGATGGGGAGGGACTCTTGATCTGGGGGTGGAGGGATGGGATGAGGGATAATGGTTTTAAGCTGAAAGAGGGGAGACATATATTAGGAAGAAATGTTTTCCTGTGCGGGGGGTGAGGCAGTGGCCCAGGTTGCCCAGAGAAGCTGTGGATGCCCCATCCCTGGAGGGGTTCAAGGCCAGGCTGGATGAGGCTTTGAGCAACCTGGGCTGGTGGGAGGTGTCCCTGCCCATGGCAGGGGGGTGGGACTCAGTGATCTCTAAAGTCTCTTCCAACCCAAACCATTCTGTGATGCTGTGATTCTATGATTTTGTGCATGGTCATGTCTTCTCTGAGCTGGGAAATTGCTCTGCACATCAGAGCTCCTGGAGCAGGGCAGGCTGCTAAACATGTCCTGGTACATTGAGGGAGGAGAAATTTTCCCAAATCTCCATAAATATCTGGGGTGAAATACCAACTGCATAACAATCACTGGCAACACTACTTCCTCACTCCCCCTCTTTTTATTTTTTTTCAGTAGAGGCAGCTTTTCAGGTGTGAATTTTTAGATGTATATATATATCTAATACAGGTTTCCAATTCTTTCCACTCAGTTTCTCTCTCTGAATAAGTAATGAATAATGCAACACAAGTTGATGACTGGATGCTGCAGTGGGGCTTATCAAGTGTTTTCTTCAAGTTTACAGACATATACGTATCTTGTGACTTTAGCTGCACCAGCTCCGCATGATGTTAGAGGAAGACCAGGAGAAAAATTATCTGTATTAAAAAAAAAATGAAGCAAACTTTTCAAGTACACTTAAAAAAGTAGTTTTGATACCTCTGTCCCTAATAATACTTTCTGAACTTATCTTTCCATTGTATGAAGTTTGCTATACTCCCTTCTGCTGAAGGGGATCTGGATTTTCTTTAAACTGATGCTGATTTATGTTAAAAATATTTTATTAATTTCGTAATCTTTATACAAGGCTTTCAAAATGCAAACAGAACTGTCCTCTGGGAAATACACTCAGATGGCTTGGGGCTAAAACAGCCTGCTTTAGAATGTCAAAAGGTGGCATGAGGGTGAATTTCTTACTGATCTGATATGCACTGCATGATAGTATCATACCTACAGCCATAATTTTAATTATAATTTATAGTTACTGAGAAGGAGAAAAGGAGGTCAGATCTGTATATTGGTTCAGCAAGCACGTGCTGTTATTCATTCTCTTGCTCAGTTTTTGCAGCGATGATGGAGAGGAAAAATAAAACGCAATGCTTTCTCAAGGTTGCCAGGAGCAACTAATGCTTCCAAATTGGTATTCATGTTTTATAACATCTTAAATTTCAGCACCTTAAAAACAATAAAGGAAATTGCATTTTCACAAAGAATCTTCCTTCGGGGAATGTACTTCAAGTTTACTGTCTTTTTTCAGATGTCTTTGTCCATGTATTATGAAGTCCTTGTTTCAAAAAAAAAAAAAATGTTCACTATATATATATATGTGCAGACACAAGTGTATATAATTCCATGTTCCTGAAAGCTTACAAATTTGATTTGTCTAAAGTATATACATGGAGTCCTAGTAAGTCTTTTAGAGGAACAACATTTGTAAGCTTTCAGGAACATGAAATTGTCTATTCACTTGTCTTTGTACAGCCCACATGAAAGATGAGCTTGATCCAAGGATAACCGACCTGTAGAGGACTTCACTGAGGTAATGCTGAATCGCCCGGTTCCTTTTTGAGAGCCAGTTGGTTTTACTTGGTGTGGGGTCTGTCTGTCTTTAGCTGGAATCTGCCTCCTTTTGGAGACGTAACCAAGTACTTTCCACAGAGCAAGAGCCAGAGGGAGGGAAGGAAAAACATTTGTCCATCATTGTTATTAAACAGCTGCACAAGTATTTTTAATAAAAATATGTCAATAGCAATGAATTATTCCAATACAGTTTCTAATAAATTAAAATATTATAGGGCAGACTCTTGAACTCTAATTTGTTCACACTGTACATGTAGCTGTCACACTGGTTTGAAGAATATTAGACTGAGTACAAAAGAAATGGAAATGAATGGCTGTAGAAGAAAGAAGTCATATCTTTGAAGTTCAGAATTTCTTATTATTCAAGGGAGGTAATGCAATTTACATTGACTGTGATAAGTTATTAATAAAAAATACGCTGATCAGAAAACTTTTATATGTTATGAGTAAAATAATTTTACTCCACAGAGGTAACAGCTTATGAAAACCATTCCTGTTTTCTTGCTGCATGTACTTACAACTTTATATATGAAAAGGATATAATAATAATGAAACATTTCTGAACTGTGTTTTGATTGTAGCAGGAAAACAAGAGTTCTGGCATCCAATTGCATTATATTGCTCTGCACAGAAATATTTTCACTGCACTACTACAGAAGTGAAGTGCAAAGAAAAAAAAAACTTAAGGGGAGAAAAAGCTGACGGATTATTTCTGCCAATGTCATTATCATAAATCCAGACTGAATTGCTAATATCAATAATTATTTCAATTACATTGATACTTCCATTTGTGACACTGGAAACGTTATGTCTGATTTGATGATTCACAGGAAATATTCCTTTTGCTCTACCTGAAGATCACTGCATGCTTTGTTTCCATCTGCTTTGCAAAGGAATTTTGTAGGTGTTATATATTTTATTGTATTATATGTAGAATGCTATAAAAACTTGTTCTTTATGAAACTGTTAAAAATTCAAGAGAAAGACTAAAACCTGTTAGAAAATAAGGAGTTGTATGAGGAAATAAATTATTATTGTGCTGTTATCAAAGAAAATGTTACCTGAGAAACCTGAGAAGCCATCGATCATCTCTCAGAACATTAAAAAACCGCATAAAACACCTAGAGAACACTAGATTTAAAGAAATATTAGCTAGGCTTTGTTGACTATGTGGATTTTTGCATTACTTCATGAAATGTCTGGAAGACAGAAACAAAGCATGAGGATTGTACAAGTTCTGTTAGAAAATATATAAAGATTGAAAGTTATTTCTCATCATGTACCGTGTACATTTCCTCTGCATTCTCCATCTCGAATGAAGCTATAGAATCTGTTTGCTATCTGCCACACACCACTTACATTTTGCACACATTTACAAAACACTCATACAAAGCACCCAAATTCAGCAGCACACCTCTTCTGTTCTCCCAAGCACCTGTCCTGATGACGGGTGCAGCTAGTTCTTTCGCCATTTGTCATTTTTTATTTACTCCCCTTCCCTCCACTTGGAAGGTACCATGTGGCATCTCCAGTAAAACTGCGTCCGATAGACCCATTCAGAAAAGGATTTCAGTGGTAACCTTTACATGTTTCTTTGGCAAACTTCAGGTTCTGCTCACTATAATTTTTTTTCTCTTTATATTTCATTTGATCCATAGCTTTACTTCTATGCTGTTTGCCATTTCTTCTGGTCTATTGTTTCTCCTCTGTTTTCATGCCTGAGCATCTTTTCCCTCTGCTGTTTTCTTTCCATTCCTGTTTTGAGATTCTCAGCACACCTGCCACCTCCCAGACAGGTAGGAGTGATGTTTTTGTGTACAGTGGGCAACATATTGAGAAGTGATTGATGCACACAAAGTTGCTGGATTGGACTGTGGTCACCAAATCTGCCCAAGCAGGAATGAGCAATTGACACTACCAACCGAGATAGTGGTCATGGAATAAAAAAGCTTTTAAAACACAGGTTTAGCAAGACAGTATTTGTATGCTTTCCCTCAGAAGAGCCTCTTGGCTTGTTCCTAATATCAGCTGTTATTTTTTACTGTTAGCATCCTCAATATCTCTCAATTGTTTGTACTGATAATTCTTCAAGACAGCTCTTGCCCCTCTTTATTCTTAAAAAAAAAAAAAAGTAATGAAAATAAGCTAATGGTATCAATTGGGATCTCTAAACGACATAATCCATATAATTTATTTAATCTTCTAGATTTTTCCTTACACTCCATTAAAATGTCTAACTCTTACACTCCATTAAAATGTCTAACTACTAAGTGAGTAGTTGTGATATTGAAACCCAAGCAAACCATAACAAAATAAAGATATTATTATACCCAGGTAACTTAAAATCAAACCCACTTTTATTTCCCCATAAATGTTTCAATTCATTAAAAGTAGTGTTGTCAACTCAGTGGGACACAAGAACTGATGGCATTTTGTAGTACATACCCAGCAGAAAAAATTAATAACAATGATCACACAAACTAGTTCTTCATTTCCAGAAATCTGTATCCTTCCATAGTAAGATTCAAACTTTTGTGTTCTTTTCCTTAGATGATCTATTTCCAAAATGGTTCTGCAATTTATAACAAAGCAACTACCTCCACAAAGGACTAGGTACCATATAGAAATACAATACAAAGGAATCGTAAAATCTGACCAGATAAAGCTTCATTTTATACTTGTTTCAGCTTAAGTAATTAAAGTGGAAAGAAATATATGTGAGGCAAAGGAACAGTTCATTATTCTCAGGAAGTGACAGTACCACTAAATCTACACAGGGAATATATTTAATTGATAGGTGCTATCTCCCAGTTCTAAAGCCCGCTTACTAATTACAAGAAAACCAGCCAATCCCCTGAGCCAATTAAAGATGTGATATAAGTGATGTTGAAAGATTTGCTGTAGACTTCCTTTCATTTTATCCTTATTTCTGTTGTCTTCCACTTCTAACGAAAGTCAGAGAAATCTCCATGCAGGTGGCCTGGAGTAAGACAAAAATAAAACTTCTTAAGTAGGAAGGATCTAATTGACTCCGGTGTGATTAGGATTAGGTCTTGGGATCTCTTAATTTTGGTCTTACAGATTCCCGATAGCAAATTAGGAAAGGATATATCAGGTAATATTTAAAATTCAGCTGGGTGTATTAAAAACTCAGCTAAGTATTGCCCTGAGCAACCTGATATAATGTTGGTCTTGTTTTGGCAGGTGGTTTGAACAGATGATTCTCAGAGGTCTTTCTTAAAAAAAAAAAATCAAGAAAAAACTAAACCCTCTTGAAAATCCTCAGTTAATGTAACTACTTCTTATAACTCAAACATGAAGTATTGTTTCCCATATTCTCATTGGGAGAAACAGAATTGGACAATTCTGAATGGCAGCTCCTAACCTAAATTTTATATGACGCCGTCTTTCTCTGATTTTCTGACTTTCTCCATACTAGCGCTATTTGATGTTTCATGCTCATCATAATCAAAGCAGCATAATACAATAATTCTTGTCCTCATTATTTTCAGCTTCATTTTCTTTAAGAGCTACTATATGCATAATAGTTTTAATTTGCCTGTTGGCACGATGCATTACTTAAATGATGGTAAAACAGATAACAACAGATGATTGGCATTAAATACAGAGATTACCTCAGGGTGGCTTGACCAGTGAGACCATTGGTGGCTTATACCAACCATCCAAGTTAGAAAGCATTAAATAGTGAAAATACTTTGGCACGTGGGGAACATCTACCCATTGCAATTTTAAACCCTATAGGAGCCCAAGCCTGCGCTTGGACCATTACACACAGAGGCCAGACTACCACCAAGGACTGGAGACATTGAGTGGTCAGAGGCTTTTACTGTTTCTCACTATAAATAGTATCTTCTTCTTTCCAGAAATGCATGGTACACTTAAATTTTGACTACTAAAGAGAAGGTCTTTAGAATATGCACTTTAATCTGTATTCATATTTCAGGATTTATAGAAAAACTGCTGACCCTGTGTTGAAGAATACTTGTAAACAACTACATACAAAGATCTTTATTTTACTAATCGAAACAGAGATAATAAATATTTATTTCCCTCACTACTTAGCATAGTGTCTCAATGCATTTTTTATAAAGACCCATATTGCACTTCTGATAAATTTTCTATGTGGTCCAGTAGGCACTGACAAATCTGTCAGAACTGCAAAAATAGGACTCTGGAAAAGTCTGAGTATTTTTATTGGCCCCAGTAGAGATTTGTTCTCACAGAGATTATATCCTAACTCTGCCCTCCCATTTCTCCATCCTCAAAGAACCTTTTTATTGTAAAATAAGGTTAGGATCACTTTTTCTGAAAAAGGCACTTTTTGATAGCTCCAGCAGAAACAACATTTTTCTTTGAACATTATAGTGATAAACAGTCCCCAGGTACAAATCAGTATTAAGAAAGTGAGCAGAACTGAGCCAACATATGTTATTTCTGAACACTTTCAAATTCTCAATCTGAATTCTATGTAACTGGAAAAAATGACATAGGAATGAAGTCTTTTACATTCTGAACCATTTTTTCCAGTTTTCTCAAACCAGACTTGACATCAGTGTTACAGAGAGGAAAAATTAGCTCAGGAGCTATCAGTCCTGGGCCTCTCCTGAAGCGTACTACTGCCTTGGCTCCAGCAACAGCTATTACGATGGGGAATTCTGTATCGTGCTTCCCTCCCCCGCCCCCCCCCCCCCCCTTTTTTTTTTAACCAGGGAAGAAGGAAAGAAGGAAGGAAGGAAGGAAGGAAGAAAGAAAGAAAGAAAGAAAGAAAAGTAATTTTGATCTAGGTGGGCACAAATTGTTAACATTAAAAAAAAAGGTCTATGACCATGTTCAATTCTTTCAGTTAATCTACTCTCCAGATGTTTCTATAGTCTGAATTTGGAACAAAATTAACATATGTTTCCTAATGACTCTTTTCCAATTGCAACATTTGTCCTCATAGTTTGCACTAGCAAATGTTTGTCAGATTAGTCCCAAAAGCAGAGTTAAAACTTTTATAACTGATAGGGCAGAAAATTGGAATAAAAAAGGTATTTTAACTAGACCGGCTCTCTGCTGGCAGGTCAGAACTGCATTTATTGTCAGACTCCATGTCACACTATATTTAAGAAGGCAGATTTTTCTTCACAATCCCTATTGTCCGAATCAGGTTTTCCAACAAGGCATTCTGGATAAGTAAAACAGTTACTGAACCATTCATGTTTTTATCAAATAACCTAAGTAAAATCTGAGAGCACAAGAAACAACTCTATGATCACCTCAAGCTCTTCAATGAGAACCATACGGNCCTCCTGACACTCACCCTTCATATATTTCAGTGAGTCTTTTTTTCCCTGAAGTGGTGATTTGCATTTCTACGTAAATTTGTAACCCTCTTGTCAGAGCCATGCAGAAAGCAAACACTTCATCATATTTACCTGCTGGAAGTATTCTCAGCTTTGGACAAGCCTATCTCCACTGCTGAATGTGTCCTGGGCAGATGGAGCCATGACTTTGTCCCCCACTGCTTACCTTAAGGAACAAGGTAGCAGGTTTTCCGTCTGTATCCTTGCCTTTGAGTCATGAGCTGGCACAAGAGAGTCTCTCAGCTTTTTACAGTTCAGGCTATGACCATGTTGTGGTTTGATCCCAGAAGGCAGCTCAGCCCAACACAGATGCTTGCTCGCTCCCCCCGAGCAGGATGGAAGGGAGAATTGGAAGGGTAAAAGTGCAAACACTTGTGGTTTGAGATAAAGACAGATTCATAGAGAAAGCAAAAGCTGGGCATGCAAGCAAAGCAAAATAAGGAATTCATTCACTCCTCCTCATCAGCAGGCAGGTGTACAGACCAATGATCTGCAAACTTGCATCATAGGTTTTATACCTCGTTGGTCAAAATGCTGCAAAATCATTATTTCTCCTTTCTTGTGCCTGTGACTGCTGTAAGTCATGTCTCTGGTAGTTAACTTTGATCCTCAGGGCTGACTATGATCACTGGTCAAGTGACTTTTGCAAAAGTCTCAGGTGTTATATGATTTTGCAATTTTGATATTTATAAGTTGAAGTTTTTGGTTTGTTTCTCAGTACAAATCATTGCAGTTTGCTACCTGTTATTTTTGGTTGTGCGCTGCACACCCATCCAGTAAATTAAAACAGGATGTTTATAATGATCAGATTTTTTTTCTTAGAATATCTTCTTACCATTCTGTCTTATTGCTTTTCAGTAATATTTCATTTTCTGTCCACCTCCATACAGTGTGCTTTGAAACCAGTAAAATGATGAAATGAAAGGAAACTGATGAAAGAAACACTTATTTATGAAGTATAAATCAGTCAGGAGTGAGTTTTAACAAAATACAGTTGTCAGTATATAGAATTTTCTGCTGCAGAAGATCATCAAAAGTAAAAGGAATGAAGCAGCATGTCCACAGTTACGATTGCTGCAACTTGGTCAGAAAAATAAATGTGTGGTATCAGTAGATGATCCAAGGTAAGCTTGTAAAGAATAGTCCTCTTACTTTGAAATATTTCTTCAAGAAGCAAAAATTTTCCTTATGAAAACCAGTATTGTCAAGAACTTAGTGTGGTCATGTGAAGATGGTGTGTTCAAGGCAAGGTCACTGATGCTCAGTACTTGAATAGAAGCCCTCTGCCAATGTCATTAGTAGCTGAGAAGGGAACTCTCTGTCCTGTAAGGCAATTCTGAAAGACATGTCAGGCAACATTTGAGGAACTTCTGTTTTTTTCTGAGGGTCATTTTTCAGACTGAATGCAAAGCCTAAGTATTGATAGTACACAGTAGTTAAATAGCCCTTTGAGGAATTAGCTTATTAACCTTGTGTCCTGGCCAAATCCCAATTTCAGCAATTAAAAGTTTGCTTTCTGAAATTCTCTCTGCAGATGTAATGCAGCACATGATCCGTAAGTTCTTGTCTTAAATTATGGTGCTGTTTTTACTGAGAAATGCTTAAGGGCAGTTGTGTTCTGTTCTAGGGATGATGAAATGGATTCAGATCTCCTTTTTCAGGAGGCACAGCAGCTGCTATTTAAACAGAAGACACTAACAATATCATCTTCATGCATGTAAGAGAAAGAGTCTGCCAAGTTTTTAAAGACATTTACCACGTAAGCTCAAAGGAAAAACAACAAAGCATAACAGAAGCAACAGTTTGATTAAAATTACTAGTTTTAACTGCAAAATTGTCATGGCTATTGTGTTTCTAAAATCATGATTTCATTATATTTACATCTCAGAACAACAAAACCCATCAGAATCAAAAGGTTAACTTGAGAATGAGTAGATGGTTCACTTATGCTAAAAGCATAATGCTGGCTGTGTTTTCCTTCTTTGCATCTCCTACTTTTTTCTAATACAGTCAAAGAGAGGGAGCAGACAGGAGCAGCTATATCACAGTCTAACAAATTATGAAGCTATTTGAAAAGGCATATTGAAACATTCTTATTTACAAAATGTCTATTTATATATTGGTTTCATTTGAGGAAAGGTTTCCAGGTGTGTGAATGTTATATTTTATTAAGAACTATGAGTTTATTTCTAGTTCCTCCCTGCATCGAATTAAAGAGGACACATAGCTATAAATTTGATTTCTCAATTTCATGAAAACTACCCAACTAATGTCTGGTCTCTTGAACAAAGGAGTATGTCAATGGTTGATTACAGATTAATTACATGTTCTTCAGAAGCGTGGAAATTTCTATGAAAATTTGGCCCAGCAAACATTTAGGATTTAGTTAAAAAATGGGAATATTTGATTTATTTTTTCAAACTTCTTACCACATGGGGCCACTTCTTATTAAACATCCTAAAAATACTTAAAAACTCATAGGAGAAAAAAAACCCCCTCTCTTCTGGGTTACAGAATCACTCAACTGCTGTGTATGGGCTGATCTTTCAAGGCCAGCATGAAGTGACTGCTAATCAAATGTGCCTCAAGGCAGTAGGCACTAAAATATTAAAGCTGGTTTATTCAGGGTCTCTCAATTTTTTAATTTAACTTTGTCTGGCACTAAATCAAACTGCCTTTAAAAGTATTATTTAAGCAGCCCAAAGCATTAACAAAGCATCCATTACGATCTAGGTTTATATAATTAAATTATGTTTGAAATTTTGGAAAATAAATATAATATTTTATCAAATCTAATCTCCATGATAATATCACTGTGTAAAAGTAATAAAGATGTCTATGTCCTCTGTGTCTCTTGTCTGCTACTGGCGGGTTTGCAGGTCTGTCCAGAAGCCAGGAAGACCATTGATATTTAGCCGGGAAACACAAATAGTAACTCATCTGTTTGCTCAGGATGTCAAATGAGGCTCTGTCTGAATAGATTTGAATACCCAGTACATACCCTCTTTAGGCACCATAAGAACCTTTGAGATTTGATTCTTGAAGCACACTGCACAACCTGAGAGTCTACCATGTAACGTCTCCTTTGAGCTGCAAGCTATTTCCAAAACAAATATTCTTTTTTCTGGTCTTTTCTACCCAGTCATTTATTCTAAAGAAATTAATCAATGGGAGAGTCCACTGTCCCTCCAAAGTTTTTTTAGTTGATCTTGACTGTCTTAATCCCCTAGGCATTGCTCATTATATTTCTACTGAGAAATTTTTCTACCTCTCATAAAATATCTCTTTCTCATGTAGGGATGGCATTAATCAATTCACCTGTTTGTTTTATCCTGAACAAGTTAGACTTTCCTAGGTGTTTTTACTGTTGCACGTTTTTCAGAAACACACCTTTTTCAACTGTATTCTAGAACTGTGAACAACGGAGCTAGGAACTTAATTCCCAAATGTTTTCTACACTTTCTCATCTTGGATGTATCATCTTATGCCACATCTGGCAGCCTGAAGAGTCCCCTGAGCCCTTGCTTAACAGATAGATCACCATCATCATTTTCCTGAACACCAATAAGTGTATTTTGCACGTTTCTGCAATCAGATGCTGGAATTACATTATTTTTAGTAGACTGGTCTTTTATTAGCCTTTAATGTAAAGATATTATGGAGGTGGCTGTGCTAAAAAGTGTCTGAGAACTCCTACTGTAGATTGCCAACTCAAAATCCTCTGGTCACTCATGAACAGATTATTATCTCTTCACCCCAGTCAATTTTCTACCTGAATATTTACTGAATACTAAATGTATATCCAAGTCACTGGTCATGAAAGTAAAGGGAGAAGCAGGACTTAATACGTGCCTTTTCATCCTTGTCATTGGATTACTGTATCACACAGAGAGCTGAAAAACTCACCTAAAGGGATGGTTTAACATAAATTGTAGATATTCTTTTAAGTTATATCCTCATATAAATATACATAAAATTTCTGATTGAGTTTGGGGCATTTGAAACACGTAGATATTAGATATATGAAACTACTGGTCTCTTTCCTGGTATTTTTGATAACCAGTGAGACAAATTTAAAATAAAGGTGGGCTCCTCACTGCAGAAAGATAATTTTTCCTTGGTTTCAAAATACAATCCTACCAATTTTCACAAGGTTTTCTTGACAGAATACGTAGCTTGAATGCACCATAATTAGTAAAAATAATACTTAGTGCAGGTGAAGAAGCCAGATTTTCTGTGTTTATGCATAATTACACTAATGATTATTTAGCATTATTATAGTTTAGGTAAAATGTTCTAAACTTCCCCAGTAAAACAATCTAACCTGAAACATGTGTAGCCTTATGGGTCAAAGATATTTCTGCTGTCACTTCTCCCAAATGAATTATCTTATGTCCTTATTTTCTAGATTATATTGTGTTTGAGACAAGGAAACACAGCAGTGGGATTTTCACTGTAAGTAGAGACTTTGCACTCACACCAACTAGAAAACTCAAGCAAATAAAACAAGAGACTAAAGAAGCTTTATAAAAACATTTTAGAGCCTTCCTACTTTTCTTATTGCGAAAGGTTTTATAAAGTTTATTTCTAAGAAATGAAATTTTATTTTCATCTTTCTTTTCCCCTTTGTTCTTTTCCCTCAAGCCAATACATCGACAGAACATATTCCAGAGACACCAAATTTTACAACACTGCCAGTGTCTGAGATCTCATATCAAAGAATCAATCTGAAAAATAAAACAGCAGCTAAAAAGAAGATAGATAGATAGATAGACAGACAGACAGACATTTACTGAACCACCATTCTTCAATCTGTAAACTGATTTTGAAATAACTTTGCCCATGAGTATTAACAAAATAGCTTGAGGGACATGGGAGGTGTTGCTTCAGCTCTTTAACTCCAAATTTAATTTATCTTCTACAGTATCCATCTCATCTCATTTTATTATGCTATGTAGGATATTTACAATTACCTTGATTCCTCCCATCATAAACTAGACACAGAATATTTTTCTGTACTTTTAACAAAGTGGCTCACAAAGTGAGGGCTAAGGAATAAAAATAGGGTGATATAATTAGGCTTCCTATTTTAGTGAAAAAAACTGTCAAATTTGTAATGTGAAACTCACTTAACAAAGCCACTCTCAAATTGTTTCTTAGTAATTTTTCTAATTCTAGTGCCACTCTGCTGACAGAAGAAATTTTCTGTCTCTGAGACTTTCACTGTATTCCTTGAGCTGCGGTGTCTTGGTGTGTGGAAGGAAGGAAGGAAGGAAGGAAGGAAAGAAGGAAGGAAGGAAGGAAGGAAGGAAGGAAGGAAGGAAAGAAGGACTGAAACAATTGGCATTACAACCACATTTGTGATAGACAAAATACCTTAGATGTGTTAAGTACATGTTCTTTGACCACTTTTTTACCCCTAAAACTCTTTTTGCCCCTAAAACTCCCAGGTCAGCATTTCTCCAGTGTCCCATTTTTAACCACCCTGTCCCTGTGCCCCTCTACGTACCATCTTATGTTCCCACTTTGAATGCTCCCTCACTTATGCTGTGTTTATATTCCTCTATACTACAGCAATAAGTTAGTCGTAAATATTCTGTTCAGCATAGGATAACTACTTTTCACCACTATCTATATAAAAAATTGCAGTTCTACCAAAGAAAGAAAAAAAAGAAATGATAGAGATACATAGTCGTTAAAAACATTGCTGTCAGCTCAGCACATTGAAATTGAGCTCCATGAAAATTAGAAGTTCAGACAAAGTAAGCCTGGCAAGCTTATGTCCAGAGTCTTGGAAAATCAGTAAAAAAATTGTCTCCTTACTGCCAATGACAATACAATTGGCTTGCCTACAAGGTACAAATATGGCCAGGAAACAGAAGCAGGGCTGGAAGAGTTATGGAGTCGTAATCCTTGGACACACTGGAATACTCTGAATGTAGGAGCAGATATGTAAAGAGTTGATGTCCTGGTTTCTCAGTGGAAAAGGCAGATCTCATTGGGAGATTCCACAATGAAACTTACAGAAAAAGGTGTCTTTGAGGTAATAGATATTACCAGTATGACAGAACTGGAAAAACTAAATGAATTCATGTGTGCATGTATATTTCTTTCTCATTTTCAGGTTTCTATTTGTATTTTTTCCTTAAACTGGAAGATATTTCTTTTAATACAATCTCTTCTGATTAGTGCTGCAAGAATAAACTGGTATTTGCAAGAACTCTGATTTCATATGTGTAATGGTCTGTTGTTAGAAGGTTGGATGATCACACTATTAAGCATTTAGGTCTCCATTCATTTCCAGTATTGAAAGAACACTTCTTTTTCCCGCAATCTAGGTAAGGAATATTGGTTGATCTACACTTGAGCAGAGACGAGAGATTGCTAATTAGAATTGTTTTTTAAAAATTCCATTTCACTGAGCAGGTGACCTGCACTTATTAAATATTGCTCTGTTCATTTGAAAAATAGCCATGATCATTTAAGCCTGATTATACAGAGCTATTTTCAACACTTTATTGATAGATACTGGTGCTTGTAAAGGCTAAGAAAAATTAAGAAAGACCATTACCAAGACAAGCTGTACAGACTGAGCGAATAACTCTATACACTGAAGAGTTTGAAGACCTTTGACTGAGTAATCCACAGCATGTTTGCAATCTGCTACCTGAGGGTGGGTGGGAGGAACTGATTTTTGAGAAAGGACATGGAAGAAATAGCATAGACACAGATAGACTGTCAACACTCTTCCAGGTGTTAGCTGGTCCATGTCATCAAAAAAAATACCCAGTATTGGAAGAGAAATCTTAAAATATCACAGAAATATTATTCTTTTAATGTGTGAATTCTTACTTACATTGATGCAAGTGTGTAAAAAAGTAACTCTTTTAAACACGTTTGAGTTGCCTTACAGTCCGTTTGCAAATTATGTGTAGATGACCTAGTGTTCAGCATTAGAGAGCCTGACACAAGCCATGCTATTTGATGCTATTTTAGTGCTGAGAGCTAGATATTAGCTGTACACCCTAGCATTCATTAGTGTTTCGGTTTGTTTCTTTTTTTTCCCAGGTGCTGCATTTGACACTACGGAAACATTAGCACTACAATTGATAAACAACTCCTGAGTGGACCAGAAAGCCTCATTCAAAGGCTCAGCAGCTGCAGTATGGTGTCATTGCCTCTTATTATTTTACCCAGGAAAGTTTCAATTTCATCACCTCTGGGACCCAGACAAGAGATGGTTTTTTTATTCCTCTTTAGTATTCAATTTCTGAAATAACAACCTGAATGGTACCAGTAAACTATCTGGTCCAGCACCACTGCTGCTTGCAAACTGTTTCACATTTAAGTAGTCACAATGAAAGTTTCTGAAGAGCAGGGTCAGCTCCTAGAAAATCGAACAATAACAATATATGCACAATTCCCCAGAAATTAGCATCTATTTCTAATTCTAAATGTGTTCTTTTGACTTTGCTTTCAGCCAAAGACTGATGTTAAAATGCTTGCCTTGTTTCAGTATTATTTTTTTCTTTTAGTTTAACAGGCTAAATAGGATATAAATATGATTCTGACTCCTTTCAAGGGTGCTTTATTATTTTGACAGATCTCAAGCAGCATCTCGGATCAGCAGTAGCAGAGCCCTAGCAGTTATATGTTCAATACAGCAAACTGCTTCAATTCCAGCACAACAGACAACCACCCATCGCCCGACACTGCGGTGTCAAAGGTGGATCCAAATAGATACAACATGGACAATCAGATGCTCAATTTTTTTTTTCTTGGAGATCCATCTCACAAAAGAAGTTGGGAAAACAGTGTTATGATAATACAGGGGTCATATTTGGGGATTTTTTCCCCTCCAAACGTGAACAGGTCTGTTCCTGTTTTACTGTGAAAGTGAGCTCCTTCATCACTGCCCTGAGTTCTTAACTTGGGCTTCTTGTGGCATAAAGATTGCAAGCTTACATAATTTCAATGTTCCTATTCTATTTGAAGCTTGTACAAGATATTTTGGGCCTTTACTTTCCAAGAAGCAGCTTTTAAAAAGGTGCCATTCCTTAGAATATACACAGACCTATTGGATATTGGCTGATGCACTGCTGCTTTTGGAGAGACTGGGAATAAAGAGCAATATAAGAAGAGTGCAAAGGAGGATGGACTACCTGAAAGTGACAGTTATTCAATCACATTCAATTGCTTCTTTATATCACTTCAGTGAAAAATCTTATTGTATCTTTTCAACATCCCAAATTAGGCTTGAAATAGAGATAAGCTAAGTTCTTTGAAATACAAAATGCATAAGCATAGGAGAAAGAAGGACCCCAATGTTGTTGGCTAATGTCTTTCTGAATAGTGCGACTTGTGTATGCATGGAAAATCTTCCTTGTATTTTTACCTAGTACTTTCTTCCCCATCTTGAGACTATGAATCAGACATTTTAACAGCACTCACTCATCTAAACATGGTATCGGGGTAGGTTAGGCAGCAAAGAAGCTAGAGGAAGAAAATGTGTTGCAGATGAAACAACCAAATAGCCAGAGAAATTCTACTGCAATGTGAGGAGTGTGCAAAGCAATTTGTTCATTACACAGACCTGGAGGCACTGTGTCAAGCTGTGCTGGGCGTCCTCACTCATTGTTTTAGGAACAAAGAGTGGAATAACCAGCCACCAGCATAGTGTCTGGGAAAAATCAGGTGAGGTTGGTTCAAAAGAGACGTTATTCCTCTGCATGTTCCAGTGGCTGAGCTGGAATATCTGTGCCATAAAATATCAGTAAGATTTTTTGCAAGTGATGCAAAACGTAACTTCCATGACTTCATTTTAGCAACCAATGCATTTAGGAAATCAAGATGATGTTGTAAAGATTCTTTAAAATGTTTTTTATAATAGTAATGACAAATATGGATGTTATTTAAAAACTACAGAAAGAGAAGTACCTTTTGCTACCAATCTTATTCTACAAATTATAAAATGTGGTTTTAGATGCTTTTGTTTAACAGAAAACATTGATCAAAGCCCCTTTTTCTTAGGACCTACAACAGCAAAACAAATAATCTTCAAGGAGGGAATTGCTTTATATCTCAACATGTCATTGAAGAAACTAATTTAGTACTGACATGTCTGATTTTTAAGCCCAAAACTGGAGGGGGAAAAAGTAAATATTAAAAACAAAGATGGAAAATTATTTTAAAGAAGTGTTCAGCTTTCAAACAACGTAGCTTGCTATGCCAGAGAAAACATCACAGGGGAAAAATGCTGTAAATGGAGAGTGGGTGATCATCCAAAACTGCTTGTCATCTGATATCTTATTTGAACATACTATGAGGGAGAGAATAACATGTTATAGCCATACAGTTATATTCCTAGTATCATATTGGTACTTGTCTGTCAGGAGCTATCCTAGAAAACTGGTGTTTTAAAATAAATAGCAAAACAGGTTAAAGATACAGGTGCAGCAGAGAGATGGTGGTTATTTTCCAGAGACTTATTATTGAGAGAGAAAAAAAAGGTAAATATTCTGAATTTGAATTTCTGCCAGCAGTTGAAGCAGATAAACACTGGATAGACACCAGATGATTTCCAGCTTGGAAAAATAATGCCGTCTACCGAGAGGAAAGCTTCCTTTTAGCTCATCAGATGGAGCTGCTGGCTACAGCCTACAAGGATGTCCTCAAATCCCAGCTGAAGGGATGTGCAAAAGCTTCAGATCGCAAGTCCAGTCACTAGATGGCAGAATCTTCTAATTAGTTAAATGTGATTTGTTATTGAACCACCTCTGGGAGCAAACCTGTTTCTCAGTGATGAGGGCAGTGCGGCAAGTCGTTCTGATCCTCAGCTGTGCAGTAGACCACAAATCTTTGCTACTCAACTCACTCCCAAGTTTTTATCAGTCAGTAGTTTTTCCCATCTCTCCCTTCAAGGAGGAAAAGAATTTTGTGTCATGTAAATTGCTTTCGAGCAAGCACAGAGGACTGTTACACTAATAATTCTGACTCATATTTTCAAATGCCTCAGTAGGGGTTCAGAGGTGAAATTTTAATTCTTTGTACAAATCTTCCTCCAATGCACACTCAAAACTGTTTGGTAGTGTTTGATGTGGTAGCTTGCAGCTCTCACACAATTCTGAGGTGGGCATTAAGGGAATCTAACAATGATCTGAAATCCATCATGAAAACATTGGGTTTTCTATGGATTAACATTTTTGTGGCAATGTGGAAGTGAAAGCAGAACAATCTACCCAGATGGGTAGAAAGTAGGTAGAGCTTTACTCAGCTCTACCGGCAGCGACATCAACTGCAAATAGTGGTAGGTGGGTACCTACGCGTTCCTGAGTTTCACTGTCTGTCTTTACGCTTGTTGCATCCTTGCCTGTGGATGAGATGTGTCCCTCAGAAGACTCACGTGGCTTTTGCATTTCATCTAGTTATGACCTTTCTGAGCAGTTGGCTAACAATTAATTGAAGGACAGCTAACATGGCTGAAATAATGGTATTTACACAGAGATATGGATAACATTAATTACTTAAAATTGTTTTCCTACATGCTGGAATTTCTCAGTTTGAATGCAGACAAGTTATAGATGTAACTGGGAACACTAAAAGTTGCCTGTTAGAGCATTGTTGATCTAACAGCTTACTATCACTAAAAGAGGACCTGAGGATGAAGGCAGACCGGTGACTTCAGCAAGGCTTTGTACACCCTCTCTTAAAATATTATTTTATTCGAGCTGGGACATTACAGTCTGGATGGGTGGTAAGCCACAATGTGTACATGTTATAGCTGCATATGTGTGTATAGGACTAGATACACACGTATATACACACATACATAGACATGTGTGAATATACATCTTAGTTAACAAATGAGAGCACTACAATGTATTGAGAAAACCAAGAGCTCAAGCCAGCTTTAAACTTAAAACTAAACATTTTAAAATTAATTTATTAACAGCACACTTTGTTTTAATGGTTAGTTCTTATTAATCAACAGTACTTACAGCTATTAATCAACATCACTATGTATAGAAAACTGTTATTCTTTAACACTTATAACCTAAATACTGCAGAGCTAATGCTGTGTAGGCAACACAGGTGACTTACAGTCCTTGTTGGTCTTAGTGACTGAGGTCAAGATGGTCAGGCTTGAGATGAGTCAGAATTCCAGCAGGTTGTTGGGTTTTTTCTCCTTCCTTGCCCCCTGATGTTTTTAATGTTACATATTTTTATCCTTCCCAAAAGGGGGATCTCAACTATTCCTGGTACTACTTATTTTGTATTTGCTTTTGGCAATTTAAATTCTTGTGTATTGTGTAGCATGTCCTGCATACTTGCAGTCCTTTTATATTTTTCTTTATCTCGCACCAGCTTGTTTTCAGGATGCTTTTTATGCACACCTGTGCACATCTTTGCTCCTTTGGTTGTTACATTACTCACATAACTATTTGAAAGGTTTGTACATTGTGTCTGGCTATGCCATGACATTTACAAAATGCTTGTACACTGTTACCAGCTCTACTGTTTTAGTATGCTAATATTTGGCTTCAGGGCAAAGTTGTATTAATTATATCCTGATTGATGAACTTCTGATTTGTATGTGGCTTCTTCTTTGGCTACATGCAACATAGTGTTTGAAAATCATTACGTAGAAATCCATTAGCAAAGAACAATTCCACTTTATTCTAAAAAGAGAGATGAATATTCACAAAATATTCTTAGACAAGTATCATCTAGCGCTTGTTCAGATCCTTGTGTTTTGGCTCATACCATTATCATCCCTATACTACAGGACAGGGATCTGCGAACTTTGTTCCTGAAATTGTGCAGACATACTCTGTACCACAGTAGCGAGCAAATTTAGTTATAATGCCTATTTCATTGGGAAACTCAAGTAGCATGAATACAGATAATTGGATAACATGGCATAATATTATAGCTATTGAATAATATTAGATTTTGGATAACATAATGCTCCAGTTCTGCTACCTTTATCGACTGAGACATTGCTACTGATACCACCTTTCTTTCCTGCCATAATCCAAATGCTTCACTGAAGCAAATGTGTGTGGGGGGGGGGGAAAAAAAGGGGAAAATCTTGCATTGGCCACCTTGCACAGATACTGAAGATTCCCACTCTCCTAGGTATACCTCTACCTTGCTAAAAATTGAGATTTAGGGGCTAGTGAGATCTGCAGACAGAACAGACTTTCATTTTCTTCTCATAATGCAGAGAAAAGAGTGAGATGAAGTTTTTTCCAGTCTCCAGAGAAAAAGAAATTATCTTCCTCCTTTCATGGAATTTTGTTGGTCATTTTAAAAACATTTATGGGAAATAAACCGATAAATGAAAGATTACTAAATGGATTATGCAATTCATTATAACTTCTGAAATACATTATTGTTTCTTGAATTGAAGAAAAAAAAAGAAAAAAAGGGAGAGAAAAAAAATATACCAAGAAAAACACAGTCTATTTTAGTATATTAGGGCTGAATAAACGGGATAGCCTCTGGTTATAAAAAAAAAATGCAGGTTCTGCAATGCTCTTACCGTCCTGCCACATTTGTAGAAAAGATATTTCTCTTTACTGAAAGCTCAGAAGGTGCTCAGCACGTTGATAAAGTAGCTATAAAACAGCAGCAAATTGCAGCTGCCCAAGCCTCTGGGGAGTGCACATGCAGTCAGTTTGTTACAATTTGGCAATTACATCTCTGGCCAAGCAGTGTGTTATTAGGGATGTAGAAAAGTGCTTTTTTCAGAGAACAGGTAAGACATTAACCAACCCAGCACTGCCAAGCTGCAGGAGCAGTGCTTACCTGCCCTGCTGACCGTAAAATGGGAAGAAATCTCCTGATTGCAAGAGGCTTTGAAACCCTCTGTGATTTGAAAGCAAAAGGTCTTTGTTGGGAATGGAAGGTGTGTGGGTGCTGCATGGAAATAACCGTACAGAGATGGGTGCTGCCCATGGGCAGTGGTTGCGATGGGCGTGCAGCCAGGAGCGGCTGCCCTTCACCTCCCCAGCCCCCAGGGGCTTGGCAGGGGCACAGGGGGGCAGAGGTGCTTATTGCTGGGCTGGGGAAAGGGTTTTTTTCAGCCATGGTTCCCAGAGAAAACACATACTGCAAGTGTTAAGAGAAAGAAAATTAGATATGCAGTAGCGGTGTTGGCAGTGATAGTCTGGGAGAATGGGGAGCATGGGCTTTGCCACCGTGACAGACGATTTCCTTGCTCCTTCAACCAAAATAACTAAATATTTTGTCAGATTAAGTCCACATAAACATATTGCTAACTACACACAAAGACAAGGGGGTCGAGCTTAGTAAACACTGAAGCTCTGATTGGCAGTTTTCAAAATATATAAAAAAAAAAACCCGAATAATGGCCACTGGAGGGCTCAAACACAGCTCCAGATATATTATCCCTTAGGCTGTTCTTGGCCATCAAGCAAGGATGAGACATAAATGTCATTACACACCTAGGACTGAATATTTGAGGATCTAAACATCAAACCTCGTGGTTAGCAAGATGTAACTCTTGAAATTTATTGTCTTCAAATTTAATTTACATATTCCTCTTTCTAGCTACATCTCTCTAAAGAATGTTAGCAGGAGGAGAATCTTCTGTTCCTAATGGCCATTGTTATTATGCTCAGTGCTTTAGGCATAAAGGGTTGTTTCTTGGAAGAATCACAATAAAAAATTTTCCTTTATATGAAGGCTGAACCTGTGCAGGTGAAAATAAAGGCAAGTAGATAATAGTTTTACCATTGTCACACAGCAGCAGGTTAAAGCGCAATAATCAGAGAAGTGTGATTTCTGCTAAACTGGATGATTACAAATTAGTATTTTATTCATTTATCTCTGAAGAATTGTCAGAAAGTTTGGACAAACTCTGGATAAAGAGGAAGAGGTTAATTAACTAGATATTTGATAGACATGACATGAAGGAAATATGTCTTACCCAACTGTTAAAATAATCTCTCATGTATTTTTATGTGAAAAGAAGTGAAAGATCTTCACAGATTTTTCTGGGAATTACTGTCACCTGCGGGTTATTAATCATCCTTAAAAAGCAGTACTCCAGATAAGTGTTTGGATGAAGTTAAACAAGTCCATTTAGAAAGCACATCGACAGTATCAGTTAATAACATCATAAGCTACTTAGGCTGGTAATATCTTCAGTGCAGAACTGGGTTATATTTAATATCGTGGAGGCTGGGAGGCCATCACTGCGGTAGGAATCCACCATGTAAAATAAATACATTAATACGTAGTGTGAGAGGGACGAAATTCTCCACACTGAGTTGAAATTTTAAATGGACTCCAATATGAGCAATTGGAAATAAGATGGAGTATAGCTATCACCATTTTTTGGGTAAGTAAAAGAGACACGAATTAAGAGTCACAGTGCGCACAGGCCATATTTTCAAAAGGGAACAGATTTTGAGTGATCCCATCATGATCAATTTCGGTTAAAATGTTGTGAAGGGTGCCAGAATTGATAGATCTCCTGGAACTCTGTTCCATGAGAAAACTCACTAAAAATCCATGAATATGCACCTGGGTTTAAGTACACATTTACTGGCTTGGCTGGGTCAAGCTGGAGAATGCAGATGAAAGAGCTGAGCACACAAATTATTTCTCAGACACCTCCTTGACCTTGTCTGAAACGCTGACGGATGGGTTCCATTTCCATTATTTCCCCTTGGACCACAAACATGTTCAAGGTGGTCCATGTCCTCCAACCCTCTTTGGCACATTCCCAACACTCGCTCCCAATGTCGTGTGCAGGCTGATCCTGTATCTTAAGCTCATGATGGAGCGGGGAGGAAATTGCAGACAAACTCTCTCCTTTGGACATTTCTGAATCTTGCTGTCACTAAACTACAAAATTAAAATTCATAACTTCTTAGGCAATTGAAGGAAAAATTTCTCAGTTATCCCTTTAATGTGGAATATCCTGTTTCTCTTGAATTCAGGAAGAAACAGAAAGTAGGAGGTATATGCCTTGTCTAACACTGGATATTGAATAAACTATTCCCGGTTTCAGTTTTTTGTACAACAGTACAAGTACAGGCTCTTTTTTTATTGTTTTGTTCTTCATTCTACTTTAGCTGTATTTTTCATGGTTCTCCAAAATGAAAACCTACATTTTATGTACATTTTCCCCAAAACAAAGTTCCTTAATTTAAAATGTTAGAGCAGACTTGCATTTGTTTTGACATGCAACTTTTTTCTGCATCTATCTTAAATGAAAAACTGTGGTTAAATCAATCACTGTTGTATTTATGAAAAAAAATCTTTTCAAAACATGCTTCGGTGTGTAGCAAAAAAGTTATCAGTTGTATATTAGTAGTATCTTGTTCTAGATAAAGGTATATTTGAAATTATTATTTGGCTAAAAATTATAGTAAGATTAGTATAAGTGTTTAAGTTCTTTATCTTGGATTTTGTTGGTCATATGTTATGAAGTTCCTGATTGCTACAACTTTCCGCAAATTAAGTTATAGAAAAAGTCCCAGTTTGCTAATTCTCTTGTTTCACTATCCAACTTGAATTGTATAATTTCCTACACAATACGTACATGAAACATTACCTTGACGTGTATTACTAAATAAAAGTTTATGGATAATTAAAGCAAATATTAACAGCTGCTGCCACATGACTCAGGCTATTACTTTCTTTCCCAGAAAGAAAATGAAAGTCATGTTATGCATTGCTTATTCTTGAAAGTGAGAAATTTATTATACTCACAGCCTTCCCTGTGAGTATAGGTTTCCGAGCAAATAATTTCATTTTCATCTCAGTTTTGTAGTACTCTTCAGTGGAAAATGCTGGAAACTGAAGTTTCATATTTATTTCCAGTAATAGTAGTATAAGTACCTTGAGGCACTTTTGCTAGTCCTGTTTAGTGGTGTGGTACTGCTTGGAGTTTAAATGCATATGCCAGATTTTGCCCAGTTTAGAATCCACTTAAAGTAGATAAATAAAATACCAAGGTTCTATCCAAAAAAATGTTTCTGGCTTAAGCAACTACCCTGCCTTGTAGTTTGGGAGCTAAAATAGCAAGAAAATAATATCTTTCATTCTCACGTGCTCCAGCCTTCTACCATTCACTGACTATTAGACTATTAGACATCTTTTAATGCATTACATTAATTATATCAACACGTCTCATCAAAAGGAATGCTTGCAACTCTCCAAAAAATGTGGATACGTTTCTTTCCTACTTTTTTTTCTATAAAATTTAATTAGGCTATTTAATCCTGAGGATTTTACCTTTCTAATGTTGAAACAACATTTAAAAACACAGACTGTTAATAACATTGTACTCACTAATAAAGTTACATACCGGCTCCTGGTTTTCTGCTGAGGTCACTTTTTAGGATAGTTGGGTAAGCAACTAGAACAGCAGTTTTTCAGGTCTGTGGTTCTCAGTTTTTGATTATGCATCTGGGAAAATAACGAAATGATGAAAAATAATCTTATTTTTGATCTTGAAAATATCTTGACCTGTGGATATATTAAACCTCACCAAAGAACAAACTTTCGTATCCCTGGTCATTTTGGACTTAGGTTCTCATTACAAAATTCAAATGTTCTTTGTTTCTAATTATTTTATTGTTGAGTTAGGTTTTTTAATTATATTTAATATATTTAATATTTGCTATATTTATAATTCTTCACTGTCTACTTTGTTTAAAAAACAAATAGCCATTTCCTGAAATAAAGCTCTGTGAACAGACTTCTGGCCATCATGCACTTGGAAGTGTCATATGTTCAAGTTGAAAAGGCAATTTTCAGCAAGAAATATGAACAGATATGAGCTTCCAAAAGCCAAATGAAGATGGTTCTGGTACTGCTGTTCACAAACATATTTTTAAAATGCAGAGTGACTACTGAAGTACAAAATGAGAACTTAAAAACTGTCAGGTAGCAAATGAATGCTGAAATGCTCCAAGAGGCAACGCTATTTTCCCAGAGTTAAATCATCATTTTCTGTCTGTATTCACAGGATCTAAATTAAAGAAAATAACACTTACCCTATCCACAGGCCAAGAACATCTTGCGTTTAAGAGCAATGAAAACCATGCTGACCTTGACTAATGGGCTTTATCTTGTCATAAAATATAAAATGAAAAAAAATTTAGTTGGAACAGCAATTTCTCCAAGTCAGAAAAACTCTGTCTGGAATTCCTAAAAAAGCCTTGTACTGATGTCCTCCAGTGTTTGAAATCAAAGAAAAAAATGTACTGAAGGTGCTTAATTTTAAATGGATTGTCTGAGAGACATACTCTCTCAAAGCCATGCAAATGCAGAAGAGCCAAAAACTCAGGGCTTAGAAAAGAAGCAGTGATGAAACCTATGTGCATGCAAGCATCTGAGTATTGCAAAAGCTGTAGGAGAATGTAAAAGCATGAAAAAAAAGCTCTCTCTCTTCTAGGTATCTGTTCATAGGTGCATTAGAGGGTTTAGGTGGTTCCATTAGCATTATAGAAGGTCTAAGGAGCTGGTACAAATGGAAAGGTGAGAGGGAAAGCACTAGGACAAATAAAAAAAATTAATTTTGAGTACAAAGACTTTGGTGGAACATTTTTTTTTCACTGTTGATTGGCCTTCCTTCACAATTTGGATGGCTGTTCTCCAGTCAATTGCACATCATCAAATGAATTACCAAACTAATTTGCAGTTAAGGAATACTGAAAGAAAAAAATGAAACAATCTCCCACTGGACACTCTTCCTCCTATTCAGCTAAAGACCCAGAAGAAGACATACATAGAATAAAATATTCCAAGTTTAAAAAAACAGTCATGAAAATCTCCACGAGGCTCCTCCTTAATCAGTCACCTAAAGAAATAAATACGTTGCCCATAGACTGCATTTTAGAGTTCTCCTTCCCTAAACGTGTATTTATCCATTGCCACATGGCATGTTTCAGGGTGCTTGGTAGCGTGACGCATGCCTTGTACAGATGATACCGCAAGGGGTGCTCCAGTGCTGCGTCCCCCCGGGACTGTGCGTGCATACTGTGTGATACATGTTCCACAGAAACTTCATCAAGCAGCCTGAAACCAGAAGCTGCTAGAATCTTTCTTTTCCAAATTTCCACGTTCTCACATACTTGCTGTCTTTCCCACTCTGACCCAGTAACTCTGACATTGATTTCTATGTGATGAACAGTCCAAAGTTTGTTATATGAACTGTCAAGACTGACAAAATGTTCTCCTATCCAGGAATAATTTATAGCCTGTGTTTTGGTCATTCCTCTCGAGGAATGTGGGTTGATCTCCTCAGGCAAGGGAAGACAGGGACGTAGCTTTCAGGAAAGTTACAGCAAATGAGTGAGATGACTTCACTATCTGAACTTCCTTCAGTCATATTAAACAAGAACAACATTTTTCTAGTATTTGAAAAAGCAGGCAGAGTCCTGACCCCAAACTGTGGATACCAGGTGGGCAACAGCCTTCTTGTTATCTTTTCACAGGTTGCAGGATGGATGGTGTTTGAGTTACAACTGACACAAGGATGAATTTCAGGTTTGTGCTATAGTTATAGCTGTGGTCTGTGGACACATATAACATAGACGGCCGGTTCCCTGGGTGGTCCAGGGACATCCCAGTGAGTCTCTGCATAAATGACACCATGGTATGATTTGAGAAAACCAACAGATATGAGACCATGGACAGCTTTGAGACAATGAACCGATGTGAGACAAAGTGCTCAGCTGAACTTCTGCCATCTGCACAACAAAGCATTGGATTAAATGTCTCGCGATCTCTCCACGCAGGACTTATAGACAGTCCCAGAAGTTATACTGCCGGATCCTGAGCTACAAGGGTCAACTGATAGGCAATGTTTGTGTGCTTAAATATAGAATCATAGAATGGTTTGGGTTGGAAGGGACCTTAGAGATCATTGAGTTCCACCCCCTGCCATGGACAGGGACACCCTCCACTAGCCCAGGTTGCTCAAAGCCTCATCCAGCCTGGCCTTGAACCCCTCCAGGGATGGGGCATCCACAGCTTCTCTGGGCAACCTGGGCCACTGCCTCACCACCCTCACAGGCAAAGACATGTAATGTCTAATCTAAATCTTCCTTCTTTCAGTTTAAATATGTTGATTTATACCCTGGACGAATTGCACAGGCCTAGTGACTCCCCTAAGCAGTTTCAACTGTAGAATTGACCATGCCAAACAAAAATAGGTAACATTTTTGTCAGTCGGTAGAGACCTTTATGTGAGCCCAAGCACTCTTCTCTCTTATTGCAATATGAACAGTTATTAATTTTATTTTTTGGAAGGCGCAGCAAAAGAATCCATGAATTTTATATTGCTGGGAAACTAAGAGTTAACATTTCTTCAGTTAAGCCATTCAATTGATCCAAAGTGCTTTAAGCAAAAACATTATATCTGGTAAATATTCTGATAACTTCACATTGCAAGAAATATGATACTGAAAGCATTTTGGAAGACTTGGAAATTTATTATATGTTATTTCATCCACTGCTGAAGGTAACTATAACAGCTTCTCATATTCACTCTTATTAGAAACTCAGCTACATTCTGTAAGTCAAAGCATGACTCATTCTTTGAAAATTAAGAGACTTTTACTGATTATTTTCACATTAAAAACCACAGTACTATTTTTCCCCTTCTAATATTATTTTTAAAAATATTCTACTCCAGGTAACCCACAGATTAGGCTTTCTCCTCAGCAGACTACTTAAACCCAGGACAGAAATTAACAGCGTTTTCAGCTATCTATTAATAGAGAGAAATTAAAAAGTCCTTAAGCATAGATTAATAGAATTAAAAGGGTTATTTTTAAACTTTCAACATGACAAAGAGACATTTGTGTCAACAGCAGCACAAAATAATTCTGTAAACATGCTAAATAAACACTTGCCAACATTTCAGAATATTGTTTGCAAAAATATTCTTTTTTAAAAAAAGTTTTTTGTAGAGGAGTTTGGACAATATAGGGAGACTGTAGAAATCATGATTCTGCTTTACTAATTCCATTTTAGCTGCCCTAAAGACAATGGGATGCTTACTTTCATGAGTCTCTTTGGCACTTTCTAAACTCCCACAAGGCAGCCACTCGGAGTCATACAGAGGACTGTAACGTGAGGCAGAACTTCTGGGCTCAAACTTCAGAAGACAACGTTGAAAACACAGGGGAAAGCATTTTCAGCAGTGATCTTATTAAAAAACCAACCAACCAAAATATAATTCACTTAGGAGTCCATCCTGATTTATTTTTTGGAGTTGTATATTAGAGTGTGAAATTAATTGGGGATTTAAGTATAATAAGTATGAAGTAGCCACTCTTTGGAAATAGCAAGACTTGTGAAGAGCAAGAAACAGCAAAAGCCTGTGAAGGACTTACAGCTGATGGCAACACATTTGTCATGCCAGGGTGCTTTTCACTACCTCTTTCTGCACTGTTTGAAATGAGTGGGATAAACTCAAAATTCCTCTGGAGAGCAGGGCTGGGACTGATTAGCTGGGTTTTTGATAACCAGAATATGTGTGTATTGCATCTTTTGTCATCATGACTAATGGCAATGTAATTAAGGCAGGTCTTCCCTTCGGAGACCATGGGATATGTGCCAGGTTTTTAGACCTACTCATGCCAAACAGTGACTTTTTTGGAACTCTCTTATGGGCTCCTGGACAGACCAGCTGTTTAATCCCCATGGTACATCATCACTCCTACAGACGTAGCAACACTGTCAGGCAGCAAAGGGACACCTACCATCCTTTAATCTGCTAAATCATATTGTTAATTTCTTTTGCTTTTGGAGGCCAAGACATGGCATGGTTTGTTTCTGGTTTTGTTTTAGTCTTACAAGAACATAAGTAAAGATTGTGAGGAAGAAAAACTAGTTTTCTCCAAAACACCATTTTCCACCTTGTTTATGACTTCCATTTTTTTCCATGGGAAAAAAAATCTTGACTTATGTTAGCTGACAAGAATTTTATCAGCTTTTCTTGACAAAACACATGTAAAGAAAACAAAACAAACATTAATATCCAAGAAGCAAAAAGGAGATCCAGCTAACTACAGGCTGCTCTCTCTTTCCTTAGTTCCCTGGGAAGTTAGGAATAAAACCCTTCTGAAGCGGGGGAGACAGCTTTTCCTTCTACCTGGCATAGACATTCATAACATTGCCTCAGCTCTGTTGGCTTGCAGGATAGGTCAGTCTTCAGACTCAGTTTGCTGTTCTCAAGGAAATTAAACTTTTAAATAAGCTTGCAAACAACTTCCTGGTTCTAGTCTTAAGGTGTAAAGATCCAGCATAATGAAATTTCCATAAGGAATGCATAGAGTCCCATAGAGAAACTAATACAAAAACCAAAGCCGAAGTCCAATGCAAAGCCTTGATTCTTACTCTGCTTGCTCTGCGTATACAACCCAGTAATGTTTCTGCCATACTTAATTTCATGATGGTTTGAATGTGCAAGATCTTATCTTATTTGTATCTGTGTAGCATGGGTACTTCCTTGCTGTAAAGGCTACATGGGACCTTCTCTGGGTTTAGATTTGTGCAGGATTTGTGGTCAATACCCAGCTTAACTGAAGTGCAATTCCTTCCATTTGCTTTCCTTTGAAGCAATACTAGTCATGGGTTTCCCAGCTACTCTGTGCAACTCAAAAACACAGAAACAGACCAGCTTGGAATACGAAGGGCAGAAAGGCTGTCTTAACACTCTTTAACATGAGACTGGTACAGTACTCAGCTATTCAATAGCTCTGAAATATTTGCAATGTTTTAACAGACAACACGAAACCTAAAGATAGATACGTGACATCAACAGGCTTTCTGCCTTCATTTTTTCCACTAATTTTGATATGAACATATGAACAGAGCTCATATGAACAGAGCTCTACTCTCAAAGAAGCAGCCGGTTGTTCTTTCATCCTCTGCTGCATTTGATACCATTGAGTTTGTAGGCCAATAAAAGTTGAGCCTGAAGTAGAGGATATGTCTGTCCTTATTTATTACTGAATTTATCTTTTCTTGTTACTTTCGCAGTGAGCTTTCTCTTACGGGTAAATAAGCACTGGGAGTGATCTGGAGAAATAAGACTTTAGGTAGATGAAGACGAAAGACATGGAAAAAATGGCAAATTGTAGTGACACCTCAGTGTAAGACAAATTACATCCTGAGGGAGCAAAATGAGTTCCCTGACTACACCATCCATTGGCCATTATCAGGCACTCTGTATATGCAGAACTATTCACAGAATGATAAAAGAGTGGGTGTGGATAAATTAAATGTCTGTAAAGCAGCAGGGAGTGCCAGAGCTCAGAAATAAGACATATTGGGGATCATCTATTTAATTTTAAAATTCTAAACTACTAAAGGAATCTGCTTATTTTTAATGTTTATATTTATCATTTTAGAATCAGACAGCTCCAATTCTTTTAATGTGCTTTATTGAACTATTACCCCATTAATACGACAAAGAACACTGAAAAAAGTGCACAAATTTTCATTTCCAAATTTCCAGAAGGATCATTGGTTATTGCGACATCCCACAGGACTGTAAAGGAGGATTTCTCCTATTGAATGAGTTTTGTGATAACAATAAAACACCATCAGAATCAATCCTTACACAGATAATTGAAATAAAGACACTGGGAAAATGAAAAAGACATAGCGAAAGCAAGAGTGCATATACCAAGCTACATGTTTGGAGCAAATTTCATAGAGTTTGAGAGAGTTTCCATTCAGCATTTTCAGGCTTCTGTAAAAGACTGCATCTTAATAACTATGGAACATTTTCCTTTATTACAGACACTTTCTCAAAATTTATTAAACCTTCTGTCCACAAAAAAAACCCTCTTTGGACTAAAGAAAAAAGGAAATTAGTAGAATTTAGCTTTTTTGTAATAACACAAAAAAGTTTTAATAAGAAAATATTAAAATAACACTTTATGAAATAAGGTAATATAAATTTGGTTTTGAGTTTCATTAATGTTTTGACAGTTGAATGAAATATAAAAATTAGTATAATTATAATAAATTTATATTGGTTATTTGAAATTTGTGCAATATCATCAGCAACAATAAAGTATTTTAAAGACAGAGGAAAAAAATCCACTCTGAGTAACAAAAGATAAAACACTCTCCTTGAAAATCATTACAATTTTCAGTAACTTCAAATGTCCTGCAGAAACACGCATATTGAGTATAATCGTACATTGTTGTACATCACATGCTGTGGTGACAGTTGTGATCCACTGTGAGGGAGCACAACTTTAGCAACTTACCTCCTCTTTTGAAAGGCAGGTATCAGCAAACATTGAATTTTCCACCTACCAGATAAGTCATTCCGAAAGGGTGATGGCAAGTGTATCTCAAAATATTCAAAGTAAAGGCAGAGGAAAAAAATGCCATGAACTCCTCATAGATGGTAATATCTTATTTGGAAGTCCTGTATTAAAAAAAAAAAAAAAAGAAATAAAAAAAAAATCTGTGATTTTGGGTAGAAAATAATTTTACTCCAATTAAAGTTTTAAATGCTCTCCTTAGATTTTTTGCTATTATTAATTATTATACACCAAATACACTGCATCCAGCACATTGGCAAAGTGAGAAAGATGTGCATGCATCTGTCTACAAAACTAGAATAATCCCTCTCTGCCTATACTGAAGTGAATGTGCATTTTGTTTGAAGCACCAGAATTTTGAATGCCATAGTTTTGCAATCTATTGTAATACGGAATTTTAAAACAGACAGGTTAAGACTGTGGACCTGTCTATGAAATAAAATATTTCAGCATATTGTTGGGACCACAAACTGTGTTTTTAGGCTGCAAAATTTTGAAGTCTGAAGTTCTTGACCTTGGAAGTCCTTCCATGTCAAAAAGTCCATCTAAATGGAAATCACTCTGTGAAGCCAGTGACCTCCCAGAAGAGGTACTCAAATTTAAAATCTCCAAAAATTTTTGGGAGGATTTTCAAGAGAGTGAAGCCATTCAGATTACAATTTCCAACAAACACTGAGGAGGTGGATTTCCTGGTTCACTCAGGTGCGATTGATACTCTTATGGCCATTGGTTGCCCAAATAATGTTATAATGAGTCCTTTGAACAGGTCTTACCTAATTCAACTGTTCCAGTCCCTCCCACATGTAGATATTCAACTACTGGCACAAAACACTGAAGATATATCATCAAATAAATAATCTGTAGCTAGACATCCAGCAAATCTATTAGCAATAAAGAGGGTAGCCATTAAAGGCACATAATTTTAGCTGTATATCTTTCTAAAATTGGAATGTGTTGGGTTTTATTATGCTTTACGTGACAGGCTTTGCTAGTAAAAAATTCTGTTTACTTAACTATTTTTTTTAATTTAACCTTTGTTATTAGTTAATAGGTAGCAGCTATTACTTACGAAGAAAATCGACATAATTTTTTAGTCTATTGCTTTGCGATAGATCTTCAAACACCTACAAATTTTGTAATGGTAAGCAACTTGGAAAAACTGAAGAAAAGTAAAATCTTGTGTATAAACTAATGTTTCACTGAAAACTAAATGACAACTTTATCCTAAAAAAATAATTTGAGTATTGAATGGTGCTATTCTGGAGTTAAATATTTATTTACAATGTGGAAAACAGCATGATTACGCTATTAAATATTTTAGAGTTGTAAAATTTTCTCCCATTCTTTTAAAAAACAAACAGTATTTCAGTGTAATTTGTAGCCCATAAGAAGCTTAAGAAGATGACTTTTTTCTTTGGTCTGTAATTGCTAAGAAAGACAATTTCTTTAGTATTTTTGCCACAAAATCTCCTCTGTAGATTATGCTTCTAAATCCCAGAGATTATCCATATGAAATGGCTGAGCAGCCATGAACAGATTCAACATCTTTATATCTGTGTCAAATGCTGTTCTTTGGAGGACTTGAAGACTGATGCTTTTCTCAGTTCTTCTGGGTGCATCTTCCTGACACTGCCTCTTCTGGATTGAAAGTTTATTGCTTATTCCCTGTTATAAAGTACAGAGGTACTTTGTCCAGGTGTTCAGAAACAGGAGCTGCTGGAGATCAGAAATATCAAATCCCCTGAGGAAAAAAAAATATAACAACAGTTTTAAAAGAGGATCTTCATCCAGATTACACGATTTTATCCCTTATTTGTCCCTTATGATAAGGAGGACACAAGGATCAAGCCCTTAACTTTGTTCAAATTGGCCAAGCTTAGAGGTCAGTTGTAGACACGAGTTTCATGTTTGATACATGCAATCCCTTCCACATCTCAGTAGTTACCCAGCAACAAGGCTGGTCCGTTAACAGACCATACAGCCTAATTCTTGCAAGAATTAGCCAATCTAATAAGTAGCAAGATCTTTTCTGAATCTACATCGTTCTAAGAAGCTGCTGCTTCTACAGCAATCTTGTTGTGTACCCTTTTGTCTTTATGACTTGAGGCACAAACAATTTGACACATGATTCTTTAGGATATGCTGAATAATTAAAAATAAAATGCAGCAGATGACTTTCACATAATGATGTGCAGAAGCGTGATGATGTATTCCAGACACAGGCACTTCAGATCACAAACAGCCTGAAGAAGCAGGGGTTAACCATCCCTCAATCCAGTACAAATCCTTTCTCACACTCTAAAGGAGGAGATTTTATTTTGAAATGACAGAACTATCTTAACCCATTATTTGCTACGCAATCTGAATAAATAAAGTAGAATTAATAAAGCTATTAAGGGTTGTTGCCGCATAAACAAGAGGTGCAGACAGGAGAAATCATATATTAATGTAGATGGTTAATGAAATTTCTAGTATCAAGGAAAAAAAGTCTTAGCTTCCCAAGCTAAACTTAAAAGGAGGAAAACAGGATTGAAGGCAATGACAGATCCTACTTAACGAGGCGTTAGCACTTTCCAGTTTTTCTGCAGTTCAACTTGATAAATTTGAGATCATATAAAATTCTATTGTACTAGCAATCTCTACACATATAAGCAAATAGTAGCAAAATAATATTTTCAGATAATTTGTTTCTCTTGCCCCCACACTAAATTGTTTTTTACAACAGCTTCATAATCAAAATACTTTACAACACTTCAGGCTGAGATTTTTGGAAATATACTCCAAGATACTCCTACAATTTTGAAGTCAATGTATATATTGGTGGGTTGATAGTGTGGTTACCATGAGATATTGAAATATGGTGTTTTTAAAAGGTTTTATCATGCCTAGAAAAACTTTACATTTTATTTTTAACGTTTTAATTATTTATTTAGAATTGAAATAAAATTTCAATGTGAAGATGTGCAGGAAAGTATCATGAGAAATTGTGTAATATATTGAAATCTGTATCCAAAAAGGAACTTGCTTGTTTATTTCTTTTACTGTGATATTTTATAAAACATTCCACAAATAAAATACATTAAGCTTTGTTCAAAAACACATTTGCAATCTGATTTTGTCTGGAGATTTATAGTGTTCATCTCTTCTGGTGTTCAGTGATTGTGATGGAAAGCAGAATAAATACATTCTAAGTAATTCTATAGCTTAGGTAAACTGCCTCCCCTCCATCTGGGAAGAACAAAGAAAAGACTCAGCTGCATCTTAATACAGAAATGTCATACCTAGTGTGTATGCATTCATATAGGTAACCCTATAATATATGCACACCAGTATTCTGATTCCAGAATCTTCCATGGGCCTTTCAGTCCCTGCTCTTCTTTAAAAAGTCACTGCTGTTTTTTCATTAATGTATTTTGAAAAGAAACATGGCAAAAAAGACCATTCACTGTGGTCCTATGTCAACGTATTTTGGTCTGAAGGATTGCAATGAACAGTGATAGCTGTTGGATGTAATACACGTTAAAGGTCCAAGAACGTGTGACCTTATTTTAAATGTACTCCAGGGCTGGAGAAACTTGCACAGAGCTTGGTGTTTAAGTGTGGAACATACAAATGGTCACATGCTGGTCCAGGTAATGAGAACTGCAGTATACAAAGTCCAATAAACTGTGACTGTATTTAGTCTGCGTTTTTAATCCTCAAAGTACCTCCTGAGGTCAGCCTCTGTAGGGCATAAAGAAGCTTGTAGAGGTGGGCACAGCTTTGTCCAGCTGTGGGTCCGTTGTGGAGCTGGCTGTACCCTCGCCATGTAACCCAGCTAGCTTAACTTCTAACGGGATGCAAGTTGATCGCACCATCAGGATCCTGCCTGCTCACCTATCTACCCATGTTCTGCCATTCATCAGTTTCGGAGAAAGCTGGAAAAGCTCCATTATTTGCTATACACTCAGTAAATACTAGAATTATTTTTTTTTTTTTTCAATGGCCACCTTCATCTAGAAAAAGCGCAAGGAGTCATTTTCAAACGGCTTGCGCTGACGTTCCCTAAGTGTCTAATCTGCCTATGGTTCGATATAAAATGTATCCACTCATAAACAGTGCACAATTACAGACGTAAGCTAAATTTAATTTATTTTTTTAAAATTATAAAATTAATATATTGTAACCATAAATACAAAATCTTGATCACAAAGGTTGAAGAACAATATGTTTGCCAATATTACTTTCTGTAATCCTACAAACAACAAATAAGAAAGAAGCACCATGTAGTTACTTTAAATTACAGTTAAAACTTCTAAATACACTTATTCTATCATACTGTGCAAAATCCTAATAATACCAAAAATCTTTCAAGTATGTAGAAACTAAAAGTCAGCTCCAAAATTGTTAAAAACATTTTTTGCCTTATCACTGTAAACTAAGCTTTTTCAATATCTTCTGGAAACAATAATAAGTGTTTCTTTCTTAATAGAGATGTCTACTCTGCCACTCCAATTTGCTTCACTAATAGTTCCAGGAAACATCAAGTCTACATTTCACACAAGGACCTTGACAGAAAGGAGTTGTTCAAATGAGTTTTATCATCCGTTTGAACAACTGCTTCTTTGGAAAAGAAATTTTTCCCATTATGCAAGGTCATTTAGTCTACATTAAAAGGAAATTTAAAATTTCTTTTTTATTCAAGATCCTGGATTTGAAAGGGTACTGGAGAATTATTTGATGCCAACTCTTGTGAGGCATCACCATGTAGTCATCTAAGCCAACTGCTAGATTATAGCAGAGTCAGTTTCATGGGTTGTGCTAGTTTTGGCCGAGTTAGAGTTAATTTTCTTCATAGTAGCTAGTATAAGGGTATGGTTTTGATTTGTGCTGAGAATAATGTTGAATATGTGCTGGTTATGCATCAAACTTAATTTGTTACTTCCACAAAAAGAAATACAAGAGTTTTATTACATTCATTACAGAATTAAGGNGCTTTGTCCAGCTGTGGGTCCGTTGTGGAGCTGGCTGTACCCTCGCCATGTAACCCAGCTAGCTTAACTTCTAACGGGATGCAAGTTGATCGCACCATCAGGATCCTGCCTGCTCACCTATCTACCCATGTTCTGCCATTCATCAGTTTCGGAGAAAGCTGGAAAAGCTCCATTATTTGCTATACACTCAGTAAATACTAGAATTATTTTTTTTTTTTTTCAATGGCCACCTTCATCTAGAAAAAGCGCAAGGAGTCATTTTCAAACGGCTTGCGCTGACGTTCCCTAAGTGTCTAATCTGCCTATGGTTCGATATAAAATGTATCCACTCATAAACAGTGCACAATTACAGACGTAAGCTAAATTTAATTTATTTTTTTAAAATTATAAAATTAATATATTGTAACCATAAATACAAAATCTTGATCACAAAGGTTGAAGAACAATATGTTTGCCAATATTACTTTCTGTAATCCTACAAACAACAAATAAGAAAGAAGCACCATGTAGTTACTTTAAATTACAGTTAAAACTTCTAAATACACCTATTCTATCATACTGTGCAAAATCCTAATAATACCAAAAATCTTTCAAGTATGTAGAAACTAAAAGTCAGCTCCAAAATTGTTAAAAACATTTTTTGCCTTATCACTGTAAACTAAGCTTTTTCAATATCTTCTGGAAACAATAATAAGTGTTTCTTTCTTAATAGAGATGTCTACTCTGCCACTCCAATTTGCTTCACTAATAGTTCCAGGAAACATCAAGTCTACATTTCACACAAGGACCTTGACAGAAAGGAGTTGTTCAAATGAGTTTTGTCATCCGTTTGGACAACTGCTTCTTTGGAAAAGAAATTTTTCCCATTATGCAAGGTCATTTAGTCTACATTAAAAGGAAATTTAAAATTTCTTTTTTATTCAAGATCCTGGATTTGAAAGGGTACTGGAGAATTATTTGATGCCAACTCTTGTGAGGCATCACCATGTAGTCATCTAAGCCAACTGCTAGATTATAGCAGAGTCAGTTTCATGGGTTGTGCTAGTTTTGGCCGAGTTAGAGTTAATTTTCTTCGTAGTAGCTAGTATAAGGGTATGGTTTTGATTTGTGCTGAGAATAATGTCGAATATGTGCTGGTTATGCATCAAACTTAATTTGTTACTGCCACAAAAAGAAATACAAGAGTTTTATTACATTCATTACAGAATTAAGGTAGATAAGACTGATATCCAGCCAAAAATAACTCCTTGAGCAATGCTGATAACTGAATATGGCAATAGCTCACAGCTGTCATGGAAGAGCATGATTTCCATGATTTAGGACTGCAACAAATAAAATCCTGCTCTTTCAGCTGTGCCAGGATTAGCCTGCGATATCAAGATACTAGCAACTAAAGAGCCCGTAAGAGTGGTCAGATCATAATGTTAGTGCTTTGAGCAGTTCCATCCAAGACTCATTTCCACATTTGTGCGAGACAAGCACAAGCTACTGTGTTTATATTGTGAAATATGGTCAATTTTGCTGGAGTAAATTGAATGGGACAGATTCATCGTGTTATTTCAGACCTTGCAGAGACAAGTCTTCAATGAACCTTTCCTCAGTGAAGAAGTCTTTAGACTCTCAGAGGAACAAGCTGGTGTTTTTTATCTACAGCTAATTAGGGAAAAGAGCCCTGTTAGATGAGCAGAAAATGTCTTTACCAGAAATGAAACTGTTGATGCAGAAGGCATACTTTCACCATACTCACAGTTGAATTTATTACAGAAGATCTGTTAAAAAAAATAATTCCCCTGTCATTTAATTTAATGTAGTTACTCTTGGAAAACCTGACTCCAGGTGGGATTATTTTAGGTTTTTACTGTGCTCCCTCAGCATCTTTGAGGTGTTGAGCAGTCAGGAAGTCAATGACTGTACTAATAAAAATACTGCCTTGCATTGTAAATTCTGTATCTGTGGGAGACTTATTTCCAGGTAGCATTTCAAACGACCTGCTGTACATTAGCCTGTCTGCCCTGGGCACCACTTGAAGGATATTTTCTAGTGAAGTTTTATGGTCTGACTGAAACTCTTTCAGCATGCTTTCTAAAACGGAACCAAGGACGTGGCTTGCAATAATGTGCTCAGTAAGGTCAGATTTTTTTGAATGGGACAAGGGTTAAATTGACTGGTTGGAGCTCTTCCAGCACAATCTGCTATTTTCTAACTCCTGTGTGACACATCAGGCAGCAAGACTTATGTTCACCTTTTGTATTGCATCTTGTAACTAGGGAAGAAGGCTTTATTTTTAACTGTGTACGGCAACAATGTCAGCTGTGCAGCCCAATCAGTAACTCACTGGGACACGTAAGGCTCCAATATACATCATTTATTTCTTTATGCTTTGTTTATGCATGTGTTTATAGACATGTGCAGGTATTGCTGCCTCCTGCTTCTGGAAGTGGCCTGTCAGAATGTAATCAGAGCTTCATCTTTAAAAGCAATCACTCCTGTTTCTCCCCATAAAAACTACAACAAGCAGAATATTCTGTCTCGAATAGCAGACAAAAGAGACCACTTTTGGCCTAGAAATGCTGAAATTCAGTTCGAGTTGCGGGGTCTGTTTCTGATAAGAGCTGAGATTTGATTTTATGAGTTCCAGAATTAATCTCTCCCTAACCTTTTTACAAAGTCTCAGATGGGATTTATGAATTAAGTATTATGATTCTTTTTTGTCCTAAGTAAATCACAATTCTGGCCAAAAAAAAATTGCTGTATGTAGTTATGCTTATCTTACAACACTTTTTTCTTACAATTAGTGAAAGTCATTAATCTCTAATGCCAACTATCAAAATAAATTGGGACTGGAAATGAGCAGTTGTTTTTTTTAGGTTGGACCTTCAACAGTTCCTCTGAAAGCTTTGCAGGTGTTTTTACAAAGTGCAACATGCCCAAGCTCCATGGATGGAGAAGGACAAGCAGAAGTGGAGGCAGAAGCTCTGCTGAAGGCAGAGTGGGACTGCTCAGCAGCAGTGAAGTGCCCCAGGGCACGCTTCCCAGCGTCCATGGGAGAAACAAAACCCGCATATCAGAGGAGGCAGAGACATAGCCCCAGGGTCTGCAATTACAGAGACCGACTGGTGCCTCTGCAAGAGGCCAATAAAGAGGAGATACTGTCCTCCGAGAAGGTGGGATTGGCTGGATGGTTGCACTGAGGGAGCTGCAGTCAACGGCTCAATGTCCAAGTGGAGACCAGTGACCAGTGGTGTTCCTCAGGGGTCAGTACTGGGACCAGTGTTGTTTAACATCTTAGTTGGAGACATGGACAGTGGGATGGAGTGCACCCTCAGCAAGTTTGCTGATGACACCAAGCTGTGTGGTGTGGTGGACACGCTGGAGGGAAGGGATGCCATCCAGAGAGACGTGGACAGGCTGGAGAGGTGGGCCCATGCAAACCTCATGAAATTTAACAAGGCCAAATGCAAAATCAAGGCAATCCCAAGCACAAATACAGGCTGGGTGCAGAATGTGTTGTGAGCAGCCCTGAGGAGAAGGGTTTGGGGGTGTCGGTAGATGAAAAACTGAAAATCTATTCAAGCATTCAGATAGTATCCATTATTCAATAGCAACTTCTGGAACATTTCCCCCCAAAATAAGGCATGTACTGACAAGATAAATAGTACAAAATCACTACTGTTAATTCACTAGAAAAAGATGTTTGCAACTGAAAGCTAATTTTCCCAAAACTGACAAAAATAAGGTTGCACCTTGTAATTCTGCAGAGACTCAGGGCACCACAGGAGGGTGTGAAGAGAAAAGAATGTGAAATCCTACATATAACCTGCAAAGTCAGTTTTTTATCTAATCTAAATTACTCAGTTTTGGTTCTTAATTTTACCTGTAGGTATCTGTTAGTTTAAAATTCTTACAGGGGGGTTGGAACCAGATGATCTCTAAGGTCCCTTCCAACCCAAACCACTCTATGATTCTATGATTCTATGATTTCATTTTCTGTTCTGCTGGGACCAAAATGACAATACTGAAAGCTACAGTATGCCACACAAGAAGTGATTATGCCACACAAGAAAACTGAAGTGCACTGTGCTCTTTTATGGATAACATGGAAACGATCATCACAGGATAATCTGAAAACTGTGATGTCTAGACCAATCACTTAGATATTGTTGTAAATGACTAAATGACCACACTGTAAACTGTGTACCACTGAATCACATATTTAGAAAAGCCTAATGGCTGCTAAACCTGTTAGATTTTAAAACTGTATCTCTGGGTATTATAAATGCATGTAAAGCTCGTAATTACAAAGCTATTAATGAAATATGCAAGTTTGTTGCATATCAGCATATTCAATGAGATAAATGTGATTAGCTATGAGTGCTCTCATTAGTTATCAGTAATAAATAGAACAATAATGGGATTTTCTGAGTGTCATATATCTCCCCAAATACTTCTTTCAGACTGAACAACCCAAGCTCTTTTCTTCAGTAATTTGACCACATCTTAACTGAATGAGCCTCTTTCGTGTGTTCACTTCTGCTGAAGGAATTTTGGGAAGTAAAGGGAAAACATTTAATGATTTCAAGGTGCAGAAGATTAATGGCTTTATCATCACCTATTGATTTAACACATATCTATGAACTATTTAAATGTTAATTTCATGACTATGAAATTAGTAAAAGCTCAGCAAATATTCCTTGCAAGATATTGACTGGTGTAGAAAATGCCAATATCTGCAAAAATTATGTAGATACTATATTTTTTATATTTGCATAGGTACACAGGAGGATAAGGAATTTATGTCTTCAATTCAACTATCTTCCTTGGTCTAATATAAGTTCTACTTTCTGAGTAGTAAATTCATTAAGAAAAACATATATTAACTATGAGCAGTAAAGAATGTCTGAGTGTTCCATAAGAACAATTTCAAATTTCCACATGGAAAATAAAAATGATGGTTCCTTGCCTGTAATAAGATTGTCCTTATAGACAAAATGAATCCTGCCCCTCTTCGAAGTGTAGAAAATATGTCTCATGAAAAAGGTACGCTTTTTCTACTTTATTCGCCCTGATGAAAGCTGTTTGAAAGTCTAATCTACAGAGACCTTGTCTTCATTTTTTATCACTTCATGAAGAAATATATACAGCTGGCCCTAGAGTGAAAAACGCAAGCCAACCCTAAAAAAAAGTCATTTTTTGTCACAAGTATATATATTTAAAAATTTTAAGATTCCCCCTTTGAAGGGCACATCTTCAAAAACATCTCAGAGGTGCTTCTAGTACACCACAGTCCTTTATGTCACATAGTCTCCGGGCCAACAGGAGAAAGTCTTGGATTAAAGCCCAAGAAGAAGCAATGTGATTAGATCAGGAACATGTCCTTAAATATCTGGTCTTTTCCAATGAGAGGGTCTGCCACTGCTTTTCAGACAGTGCTGCCTTTTCCAGCTGCAGACCCAGTGGTATCTGCAATGTTGAGACTGCACTCAAGAAACAAAACCTCACAATGGTGTCAAAAAGATTGTGTGTTGATGTGACAAGTGCAAAGTCTCAGGACTCATTTGGGTTTGCCTTGGCCTCACCTGTTTTGAGAACTTTCTAGTGGTCGAGTGTTACTTGTCTAAACCCTTTTGCCTTAAATTCTGACAAAAAACATATAGACAAATCACTGCATAACATGAGCCCTCGATGTCAGCCAAGTGTAGAGAGGCTAGTTTTCTGTGGGGAAAAAATTAGGAGGAAGTAGACTGTGCTGAGAGAATTTATACAAGTAATTTCTGGTGTACTCAAGAAGGAAAAACCTCTATAATGAACATTGCATTCCTCCTGTCAAAGATATTGGGATGATGGTAAGGACTGACAGCCTAACCCATCCCATTCTTCTGGAGGAAGGCTGAGGTGTAGATCTTAAGACAGACAAAAGCGTAAGCATAACAACAACAAAAAACCCCAGATTTTTTGTATAAGAAGGCTTTTTATATGATGATTTTCACTATGTTACTAATTTTCTGCACTGATTAGATAATTTGAACTATTAAAACATTTAGACTATTAAAACATTATTAGACTGTTAAACATTAATCAGAGTAACCATAAATTTTTCTCTCCGTAGTGTGCATATGGTGCGTTCCTTTTGCCTGTAGCAAGATTTTGAGCGTAAGAGGATTTTATTTCACCATGAACTAGGGAGAAAACAATAGGGCTGCTGCTGCTATCAAAGTTTCTGTGTTTGTATAAATCACAAACCAGTCTTTCCCAAGAATTAGCAACTGTGCAGACTTTTGAAGGTTCACATCAGTTACTAGACCAAAGCCACAGCAGATCTACAGGGGACTGTGAAGCCTACATCCCCTGTTATGTCTGTTTGCAGTGACTGTTGCCTTCACAAGTAATGTTACACAGAAAGCTGGGACAAAGCCCAGCTCAGAGTTAGCTCTACTTCTGTTTGCAAAAAAAATACTGCAGAACAGGGAGAGACTGTTGAATTTCCTTCCTAAGATACTAAAAATCAGTGAGATTCTAGTGTGACACCTCCAATTTCAAGTCAGAGTTTGTATCTAACTCTCAGAGAAATACATCTCCAGTAAAACATGTGCCATAAATGTTTATGAGTGAATGGGACCTTTACAATGCTAAAGCTGGTATAAACATCTCAACAAAAGCATTTATTATGCCTTGCTGTTTTCTACATAAGCTCAGGAAGAATAAATATTGAAAAATTAGGAAAGTCCCAGAGTCTCCTTAAAATACTGCAACACTGAGCTTAGTAAAGAACCGCAGGAAGCACGCACGATACTGAACATCTTCTTAAGTAAGCCACAGATGAAACTGAGCTTAGACAAATATAAACACCCATGGAAAGAAAAATCCTCATTTTACCAATTACTGCTACTCAGGGAGAGTTTAAAAAAAAAAAAAAAAAAACAAGACATGGATGTTGGGCTAGACTGGTCAGCTCCAGTGTAATTATTTTTATGTAGCACACTGATGCTGAAAGAAAATGAGAATAGTATTTTTTAACAAAAAAACCCAATGTATGTCATTTTCACTGGTATGATCCAAAACCTGTGTCAACGCAAAGCTGACATTGTTCCAGCATTTCAGTCAGCAGTGCTGCACAATTGCTTTTCCCCCTCTGAAGGGTCAAGCCTCAAGAAACCCTGCTTCAAGCCTAATTTACTGTGATTGGTCTTGCTGCGGGGAGCCCTAGGCTACCACATGCCAGGTTCTCAGGCGTGTCATATTCCCTTTTGTTGAGCAGAGACCCTTGCAATCATAAATTTGGCAGCTGGAAGTTTTGTACTCATTGTCACAAATTTTTGAGCTGAAGAATTTCATTGAGAGAGTCTTGGAATAAAATTTCAACTTCCTACAGAGTAATGAGAAGCCAGAGGGGAATACAATGATTAATTTTCTAAAACAAAGCATTTTCATTATGAAGTATTTGGTTTTACTATGTTTACAGAAGTATGAAATTAAACAGTGAGAAAAACTAAAGTTGAAAATTAAAGAGAAACAACCAAAAATTCAGACACCCAAGTGCTCTTTCATCTTTGAAGGAGTATTGAGACCAGGATTATCTCAGTAAAATTGTTTTCCTAATATTATTTCTAGAGGTCCCTGCCTGAAAGTACTATCTGGGTCTCCATAATTTTAGACAGCTGTGATATCGTTTTGTCAAGAGATAAGGGGTTAAAATACCACACAACTATCATGTATAAAAAAAGTCTTTCAATCATTGTCATGTAAAAGAAGAAAATTCCACAGAGATATTGTGCATAGAAATGTGTCTTTCATTTAACTTTCTTTTCTTAATCAGAAGACTATTTTCTTAGATAATGTATGGAAATTGGAGAATTACATTTAACAAAGAATAGATTTACAAAAATGTTCATAAATACAACAGGCCAGGTTGCTGTTTCAATCCAATATCATGGAGAAAATGCAGTCTACACTTTCAGAGGATTTCAGCAATTTGCAGACTTATTAGGAGCCAGTAGAAAGTTAGTGATTACTGAAACGGTAACTACTGTTTTCTCAAAAAATGTGCATGGAAATCGTTACCCAGGAGTAGGTTTATCCGTGCTCAGTCACTTAAGCACAGAAAGTTTTGTCTCATGATAACATGAAATGATACATTTCTGCTTCTTATTTTCATTTAATGCAGAGCATTAGATAACACTCTTATTAGAAGATTTCCAACTTCTTTCCAGCTACTTCTGAAATACAACACAGATTCCTGAGGAGAAAAAAAAAACACAAAAAAACAACCCTGAAGTAAAAGAAAGAGATTGGAAATGAGTGACTAAAACCCAGTGCTTAACGTTGACCATAACTTTTCTTCTCTTTAAAACCAATCTTTTTTTCAAGTGGCTCTTTATGGATATTCTGGGGGTTGCTCTAAGCAATCTGTGCTAACCAGAGATTCTGTAGGTAAAACTAGCTGGTCAATGTATAGTCAGCATTACGTGAATGTATAGAGATGGATCCAGGCAGATACATGTTACTGTAGAAATTATCCTACACGGTACTATATAAATTATCCTCAACACAGTCCCAAAGTCATTCATTTAAGAGAATGCCTCTCAGAAGTATATGCCAGTATCCACCAGACATACTGCAGTAGGTCAGCATTTGCTTTATAAGCAGTGATGCTTAGATGTGGAAATAATCAACCCCCTCCAACAGGATGTGGACCCTGTAAAGACAGAGAAATTCCTCCTGACATCAAGACTATGAAGTACATAGTCATAGTCATACACACATGAAAAAGGTGTGGGAGACTGATACCCTAATTAAGAACAAAGTCTATTGCTCTCATGAAAGGAAACACAGAGCAGGTCCAGATAGACCCTTTCATAAAGAAAGAAGAAGAAGATACATTAGCCTCATAGGATTAAAATGACCCATATTCCTACTAGTGGGAACAGAAGCATGAAAAGGTGCCTCCGTGAGTGAAGCAGGAGCTAAGAACCCAGATGTTTAGGCAATGCACTCATCAAAGCCAACAACAGTCATAAAGAGTTGAGAAATGCTGACAGGACGATATGCTTTGAGTACCCTTGTAAAAGACTGTTTGATCAGCTCATGGCTCTTAGACATGTCAGCAAAGCAGACTCTGAAAGACTCAAAAAAAGTCCTAATTCATCCCATTATGGTAACAAACCCAAAATATCCAGGAGCACCTTAAGGAAGGAGGTGGGGATGGACAGAAGCTGCAGACAAATCCTGTTCCTCGTACTGTGAGCTTAGCAGACTCACACTGTTATTTCTGTTAGTTAGAGCTTTTCCCCTTGGAGAAGAAAAGCTCCCTAGCAAGCAGAGGGTGAACTGTGAATCTTTAAAAAAATTGGATTAACTGATCAATAAAGACCTCTTAAAGGGCAGGTTTTGAGGAGACTGCATCTCCTTCAATGCAATGCACTGCATGTGGTAGAAAATGGGAATTTGCAACACTTTTGAAAACTGTCTGTCTTAGTCTGAGCTTCCAAAAGCGTGTTTTCTTTCCTATACAAGAATTTGAACTATTAAATATATTTCCCTCTTTACAACAGGCTTAGGAAAAGCAGGAAAATATTTAGTTGCGTATAGCAGTTTGAATAGTCATTCTCAGTGGGAGGGGAGAAATAATAAGAGAAGTATGGAGCAGTTTGTCATAATGGCAGGAGTAAGGACTCATGCTCAGGATATTCTTTAGAAAGTACAAATAAAATTTTAAAAAATTTCAAAATAAAATAAAATAAAATAAAAGTATCAGTAAGACTACAGTTTGCAAACTAAGGGGAATCTGTACACCAAATGCAGCAGAAGACAAAGCTCAAATTGCTTCTTCGTACTAGTCATTTCAGTGATAGACAAGCACAGAATATTTAGAAAGGAAGCACCTACCATGGCAAGGAACTAATGATGGTCCTTTAATTTTCCTTTCTCTGTACATCTTGAGATAATGGGATTTTCCATTGAACATAAGACTGTGAATTTGTGTTGGATACAGATACATTCCTTTTTAAAAGTCCTCATACATAATCTCCTGTTTTGCCATGTTTCTAGAATATATAAATTGAAGTCCTAAATTATTTGGTTAAAATACATGAATTTAAATGAACAGACTCAGATTTGTGTGCATGTCTTATCAAAGTTCTTTGGTTTTTGTTTTTTTTTTCCACAGCTTTTAGACTGGTAAAAATCGCTCACACTAGAGAATACTTCAAAATATTTTTTGATATGCAGTACATCAGAAGTCTTCAAGCTTTTCAAGTCTGGACATGACAATAGATTTTATACTTCTGTTTTCCAACAAGGCTCTGACAAGCCGTGTTGACAAGAATAGAGAGAATGAAGAAAAGCCTAGATATCCGGCACTAACACATCGGATTTCTGCTTCACTGTGTGCAAATCCCTCTCTGGCTTGGGACATTAAACTGTGACTACTCTGTGTTGCAATTGAATAAATGTATATGTACGTATCAGTTAGGGAGTTAAAGAACACTGTAAGGAAAGCTTTTGAAAAATTGCTATATCTGACAGAAAAAATGGAAAGTAGATAACAAAATCTTCAGATTGCATTTTCAGGATTATCCCAATTATGAAGAAGAAAAGTGTTGTGTGTGATTCCTTCCTGTGGGTAAAAAAAAAAAGTAAAGGCAGCACGAGAGAAAAAGTTCAAGCTGCATAGATGAAGACCTTGAGCCCAAGGAGTGAAAAGGAATGGCTAAATGCTGAAACGCCTCAGTGGGCACATTGGTTACACCATATAAGATCATACAGATCATAATTCCTCCCAAAACAAAATGAACACTCATGAGTTAAGGCAAACAAATAGGAACTCTTCTTCTTTGTGAAACATCAAACATTGAAGGCCTAGATTTTTGGGGGAGAAGTTTGCACAACTNATATGCTTTGAGTACCCTTGTAAAAGACTGTTTGATCAGCTCATGGCTCTTAGACATGTCAGCAAAGCAGACTCTGAAAGACTCAAAAAAAGTCCTAATTCATCCCATTATGGTAACAAACCCAAAATATCCAGGAGCACCTTAAGGAAGGAGGTGGGGATGGACAGAAGCTGCAGACAAATCCTGTTCCTCGTACTGTGAGCTTAGCAGACTCACACTGTTATTTCTGTTAGTTAGAGCTTTTCCCCTTGGAGAAGAAAAGCTCCCTAGCAAGCAGAGGGTGAACTGTGAATCTTTAAAAAAATTGGATTAACTGATCAATAAAGACCTCTTAAAGGGCAGGTTTTGAGGAGACTGCATCTCCTTCAATGCAATGCACTGCATGTGGTAGAAAATGGGAATTTGCAACACTTTTGAAAACTGTCTGTCTTAGTCTGAGCTTCCAAAAGCGTGTTTTCTTTCCTATACAAGAATTTGAACTATTAAATATATTTCCCTCTTTACAACAGGCTTAGGAAAAGCAGGAAAATATTTAGTTGTGTATAGCAGTTTGAATAGTCATTCTCAGTGGGAGGGGAGAAATAATAAGAGAAGTATGGAGCAGTTTGTCATAATGGCAGGAGTAAGGACTCATGCTCAGGATATTCCAAAGAAAGTACAAATAAAATTTTAAAAAATTTCAAAATAAAATAAAATAAAATAAAAGTATCAGTAAGACTACAGTTTGCAAACTAAGGGGAATCTGTACACCAAATGCAGCAGAAGACAAAGCTCAAATTGCTTCTTCGTACTAGTCATTTCAGTGATAGACAAGCACAGAATATTTAGAAAGGAAGCACCTACCATGGCAAGGAACTAATGATGGTCCTTTAATTTTCCTTTCTCTGTACATCTTGAGATAATGGGATTTTCCATTGAACATAAGACTGTGAATTTGTGTTGGATACAGATACATTCCTTTTTAAAAGTCCTCATACATAATCTCCTGTTTTGCCATGTTTCTAGAATATATAAATTGAAGTCCTAAATTATTTGGTTAAAATACATGAATTTAAATGAACAGACTCAGATTTGTGTGCATGTCTTATCAAAGTTCTTTGGTTTTTGTTTTTTTTTTCCACAGCTTTTAGACTGGTAAAAATCGCTCACACTAGAGAATACTTCAAAATATTTTTTGATATGCAGTACATCAGAAGTCTTCAAGCTTTTCAAGTCTGGACATGACAATAGATTTTATACTTCTGTTTTCCAACAAGGCTCTGACAAGCCGTGTTGACAAGAATAGAGAGAATGAAGAAAAGCCTAGATATCCGGCACTAACACATCGGATTTCTGCTTCACTGTGTGCAAATCCCTCTCTGGCTTGGGACATTAAACTGTGACTACTCTGTGTTGCAATTGAATAAATGTATATGTACGTATCAGTTAGGGAGTTAAAGAACACTGTAAGGAAAGCTTTTGAAAAATTGCTATATCTGACAGAAAAAATGGAAAGTAGATAACAAAATCTTCAGATTGCATTTTCAGGATTATCC